>JANAVB010005598.1:8784358-9111858 GCA_029216955.1 Iris pallida | reverse complement strand
AGTATGAGTGGTAATAGCATTGAAATCCAATCACGATTAAAATTTTTAAGTCTCGTCACGATCTAAGTTGATCAATTCTTGATTAAAACATGATTTAGGCAAGATGAAGAATCAGGTCATCGAAGTCTAAGCACGAGCATCTAAAGATGGAAATCCAGGTCAAAATTGAATTTGAAGTCATTTAAGTCTAGTCAGCAATCAAGACACTTTGGCACGATAAACAAGATGACCAAAATCGATTGGTCATAATCAGAGGGGATCAAAATCTTAATGATATTAAAATTTAAGAAATAATTCAAGGATAAGGAATTGATTTTCTTCCGTTATGATAGAAAACCAAAATGTAGGATTTGTAGAAGGAAGTCGGGATAATAATCTCGCTCTGCTTCGACTACTACCCAGATCCAAAATTTCAGTCATGAAGATGACCACTTATGAAGCATATTCTTGTTATAACTCCTCGATTAATCTTTTCTTTCTTCTTCACCGAATTTATAATCCTTTCAACTTAGTCATCTTGAAAGTCCAAATTCCTCTACATTGTCCTAAGTTTTAATTTAATCCCTGTATCAGAATTATAAAATTCTTGGACATTGTCCAAATCTATACTCCTCCTATTAATGTCGTTACAACTTAAAATTCATTCCTCGTTATATAAAAAACCTCAACATATCTTTTAATTGTACCTTCAGATATCACTCTTCTTAAATTTGGTAATCTTACAAAATTTCTAGATTTTCTTATAACTCAATTTTTTTCGACCAGTTCTCAATCATTCTCTATCAATACTTATTTAATTTAGCATCATCATTGCATACAATCATAATATCCTTTCCATGTATCTTGAATTTCTAAATTTAGTACCTTGCCTTAATTCTAAATAAAATATCTCAAGAATCACTAACTTAAAATATTTAGGTTCTCAAAATCCAGTCGTCCTTGAATATCCTCCTCATCTGTAATAACAACTATAAAATATTACAGTTTCATGCACATTCCAATTCTTGAAATCATTCTTCGTTCCTCCTAAAATAATCCATACTCAAAATAATTCTCCAAGTGTAATCGTTTTTCCCCAATTGATAATACCAGCCTCTTGATTTCATTTCCAATCTCAGTCATATATTTATCCCAAGATTTTTTTTCTTCTAAATGTCCAACATCTCATATTCCTACCAAGAAACAACTTGATAACAAATTCGTCTTCTACTAGATAGATGATTACGATAATTCTTCGACTTTTTCCCTAAGGTACAGAGATATGAGAATTTCAAAAAATTTAAAGTGTAGATGACAGATATAGATACGAGATAGTTGATAATTAAGACAAGGGAATAATGGTAAGATGAAAAATTATCATACGATAAGGAAAAATGATAAGACAAGAAATAATGGTAGAAATTGTTCTTGCTCATTTTCTCAAAAGAAGTGAATCAATTTAAGATACGATCTGATAACCATACATGTCTATCCGAATCATGTTGCCAGAATTTCTGCCACGCCAGTAAGCATAGCTGCAATAAACGATAGAGTCCATAACTAAGGTATACACCCTATAATTATGTTATCTAGATTTCTTACCACGCCAACCGGTATGGCTGCAAGAAAATCTAAATTCCATAACTATAATAGTATATCCAAAATCAGGCTCCATGTCCTCATCATGCTAGCTTGTATGACTGCGATAAATTCTAAACCCCATAAATAAACTAGACATTTACCTTACTCATTGTCCTCGTCAAATATGTTATTAGAATATATATTAACTCAATTCGTAAAAACTTATCTAGAAACAAATACAAAGTCAACAACGAACATCAAGATTCAAAATTTTCAATGAATCAAGGATAAGTAAATGGCGACAAACGAAAACATATTTCGAGGTAGGATTTAGAGGGAGGTTCTCAGGGGATGTCCCAAAGGTACTATCTAGGTCAAGATTCCTGGAATAATCTAAAACAAATACTAACCTTTATATAAGATTGACTAATCATATTCTTTTCTCAGCCTAGATGATATATAAGTTTAACTTATACATTCTAGTTCACTCTGGGGTCCATAAACTCATCCCAATGCAAGAATAGGGTTCGATAACGGACAAATATTTCAAAATCAGGACGAATAAAATCAAGTGGGAAATAGACTCGAATTTTTTTTGAAATAAGACTTCCAGGGGTCATTCCTGGAATCTATCAAGAGTTGTCACGATCCGCACCCAGTATTTGGGTAAGAGCTGTGGGCACATCCAACCTACGCCGTAAGTCGGCAGTAGTACGCTGTCTAGTCATCTCCACAGTTATAAAAGCAACCACGCAGTTTATATACATTTGCATAATGTAAACTACATCACAGAGTAGATCAAAACGAGATGAGTTTTATAAAATAACCACAGTTTGGAGAGAGAGAGAGAGAGAGAGAGAGAGAGAGAGAATTGATTCTGAAAACTCCAAAATAAACCAAAAGTATAAAGTAACATAGTCTCCAAAGATAAAATGTACTAGTGAACAGTCACAGATCAACTCATGAATCACAAAATAAAATAACATCTAAAAATCTCAAAATAATCTAGTCTGTGAGAATGTTAAATAAATCTCCTAGAAATCATCTGCAGCAGGTAATTCTGTAAAGGCAGCCTCCAGTTCGCCCTGTACACCAAAATTGGGATCTGCAGTATGCTCATAATATGTAGTACAGAAATCTTCTAACTCATCACCTAAAAATATTGGTTATCCAGTAAGGAATAGAATAAGCACACAAACTGAAAAGCTATCCGCAACATAATAGATTCGATAGTGCATGAATATAGCATATGTGGAAGAAACTAGAAGGTAAACTGATGATATGGTAAATCTAACATGAATCGTAGAACATGGTATTTCAACTAGAAAGAATATAAAAGCATAGAGACATGGCAATTGGTGAAATGTAACAAAATAATAAAAGACAACTATCTATGTGTGTTGAAATATCCTTTTTGACAAGTGAACGGCTAAGGGGTAAATACGGCACCCTGCACGTGTCGTGTGCAGCTACTATCAGTCAAGATTAGACATTTTGGGATAGAATGGGTGGTCCACAGGTCTACTAAGATATTTCTCCTTCCCGACCAGTGTACATGGGCCCGGACAAGTTATGAAACACAACGGTAAGATAAAATAAGAGCATAACAAATGGGGTCCATGATACCATCTCGTGTGTCCATCGTATCATCAAGCAGGAAGCATATGTATAATATGTACTGAACAAAACTATAAGAATTGGAAGCAATCAGAGAGTGCACTTACCTGTCGTCCCGAGCTGCGAGTATTGATCGAGTGCTGAGTCAGAGTCCAACAAACCTATAGTATAAATTTTCATATCAATACATAATTTAGGGTACAAGTGGAACTATCTAATAAGTTATTAGCTTTCTTCTAGGCTCTCACCTTTACCTTGAGTTATTGTATCCATTATATGTTATTTAAGGCTACCCTGTTAATGTGTCCTGCCTTTTCCAGGTTCAACTCCAATATTACCCTACTGTCACTCTTTGTTTTCTTTTCATCTATTGACCAGGCCAACTGATCCCTTCCTAATTTCATCCACATGTTCGGTTGGTAAAGGGTGGTAATCTGATTTACCACTAACAGAGCATACTCACCCTTGGCCAATTTCTACCTTTACCTATATTTGTCTCGACTCAATTAACTAACACCACCACAACTGATACACCCTCACTCACTCCTCATACTGGTACCTACCTGTTTTATGGATACTGTCATTAGACAATGTTACTTCACATCAGTACATATGAGCCTCTACCTTACTAACTCTGCTAGTGAATGACTCCTAGTCCACAGTATGACTCAATATTGATATGATAGTGCCTTAGAAAATCGGATGCATTCGATACCTATTCCCCTCTTCCTCGTACAAATACCCCAGTTGAACCTAACATGTGTGAAACTTACCTGATGTGCCCTGTATCAGTTTGGCATAGGGATAAAATACACCAGGTCCTAGTGTCTTGGTACACCAGTCCAATAGACTGATACCTGACCCGATATTGGGTTAGCCCTGAGGTGGGGTGTTATAATCTAAGATACTCACTGCTATTATGTCAAACTAAGGTTTTTTGCAAGCACTAGGTTAGGTACCATCCTACCCTCGAATAGTGGACTGTGACTTATGCTCATAATTTCTTACCCGCCTAACTCTTCAGGTACTGGTACACTCTTCTCTACGCACTGCTCAGATATCCTATTGACATTCAAAATTCACCTAGGCAGTTCAGTCACTCTGAAATAGAGTACCCTTCCTGCAAACTTGACACCCACACACAGTCGATTTCCCATCTGACACTTGTAGCACCCCTTGTTAACTGATACATTCGTTTAGCCTTTCGTGTACCTACTACTTCAATCGAGTAGGCCTCTCTGATACCTACGGGTATCAGTTATATGTCTTTAACTCCTAAACCCCAAGTCTGCCAATGTTCTCTATGGTCAAGGCATGCTCATATATTCCCTATGACTTTTTCCTACTCGACCCTCTGGGAATACTTAGCCATAAAAACCTAAGATACCCCTGTCTATTGGACTTATTCCTTGTGTATTCGAATTGCCTATCCTCTGCCCCAATTCCAGTTAATTAACATCCAAACCTTGTCATGGGGACCCCTACATATACAGGTGATGGCTGACATACTAATTACAGACTGTTCCCTATAGGACAACATATGAAGTCCATATGGATAAAACAAAATGTGTGTAAGACCATATACCTATATGGAACTACAAAGTATACATGTAGACTTGATGTGATAGGTCTTAAGAGTCTAAATAAAATGAAGGATATGGTCTAAACTCAAACAAGGGTCCCTAGTACGTTGGTATCAGGGTAGCTATCACATTTGATACCCGATCACAGAAGTAATGTGTCACGACCTGCACCCAGTGTAGGGGCACGAGAAGTGGTTACGTCCAGCCTACGCTGCAGTTTCAGTGGTAGAACGCTATCCTAGGTCACATACATCTAACAGTTATAAGGTACCTGTATAGTATACACTCCTAATAGAGGTGACATAATAAAGTACAACTCAATCACAACTAAGAAAGAAGTATGATAAGATAGAATAGATGAAATCACAGAATCCACAGATGATAAATACAACAAAGAGAGATAGCTAAAATTCAAAGATAAACATCTCCACAAATCCAAAATAACAAATCTCCAACAAGTACAAGTGTATCCAACAGACAGAATAATAAATAGATACTAGTCTAGCTAACTAGCCTAATCTACTGGGGTAATATCATCTGTAAGTGTTGGGTCCTCCTGAGGGTCCAGCTCATATGTGTCATTTAGTCCTTCTCCGTAATAAGTCGGACATAGCTCCTCCATATCATCTGTAATATTTTAACAGGTCCAGTCAGGATGGGAGCGATCACAGTACATTTCACGCAGTTCATATCATGACAGAAATATAATACAGACAATAGAGTAAGATACATGAAACGCTGAAGAGTATAAATGAAGTAAAAGAGTAGACTGTAATAAAATATCTACTATATGTAAAGAGCTACAGTGAACTAGTGATTTAGAGTACAAGCTAGACATGTGAACGGCTTGATAATAAACATGAGAGGTTGTATATGGCTACACTACTTTAGAAATTGTCCACATGACTATTTATACTCCTCCGTACCCCAATCAATACACAAAGATCAGTTCAAGTTATGTTATTGTACATGATTTCACATGGGAGCCCATAAATGGGTGCACATAAATATAAACATGGAGGATCCGTGAACATGAGAGTACATGAATCACGAGAGTGCATATGAATGGTGAAAGCACAAAAATACATGATAAAAGTGAAATGTACATGACATGATGTATCTGATGCTCCCGAAGGGGATAACATCGTATGAAAAGATCCATATAGTACTAATCGGTGTTTCCATCGTGTCAGCATCAAGTAAAATAATCTAGAGCAAAAATATAGTCCTAGCAAGTATGAAACAGTCAGAGAATATACTCGCCTGATATACTGAGTGTCTGAATAAAATACTGCATGAGAAGTGGTGTCTGGCTCCTATTCAGAACAGTACAAGTCACAACATGTCCAAATTGGTAAAATAAAGTGCTACGATGCATTCTACATGATGTTTGTGTCAATCTAGGCTAAAGTCAACCCTTGGTCAACTCTAGTCAAACTAGGTCAACTAGGTCAAACCTAGCCCAACAAGTCTCACTAAGCCTAACCAAGACTACCCTAGCAAGCATACATCAATACAAGTCACACAAGTCTACATAACTCAACACTCTTGTGGACACATTCCATATGCCATAGGCTATACTACCTAGGCCATGTGCCATATACAATGATATAGGCAACACACACATATTAATTACCATATTCACATACATCCTAATTATATGGACATTTACATATATTATATTATCACACAAAGATCACATATATTATATATATACATATACACATATAGAAGGGTATGGGGAACAATTGCATATGTATGTGTGAGATATAGGATCAATGCTTGTGTGTCTAGATGGGTGTATGTGTGGCATATCAGTTTCATGTTAATGCATAGTTTCAAACTCAGATTTGAAATGAATGCGTGTACATGGCATGAGTGCATCTCAGTATTTCAGGAAAACAGTGAATGTTAATGTGTACTTGTGTGTAAATATATGTGTGTGTGTGTATAGGAGAAGACAATGCACCTCAATTTAGTGTGTCAATCACAGTTTTGTAGTGTAAATAATCAATGTGTGTATATCATAACAGTTGCAATCTCTCCAAACAGTGTATAGGGTGACAGTGTATCATTTCAAGCAAGTTCAAAGCCCAATGCAAATTCGAACTGAATTCCTATGCCATGTAAACCCTAGCATTCTAAGCTAATCCCAGATATGAATACAACACAAATTAAATCACACAACAGTTTAATACATTAAAAATTTCAGGAAAATGAGTGACAGTTTACATGTATCAGCCCAATTGCAATCCAAAAGCCAAAATACAAATTCGAAGACTAAAACCATGCTAATCATAATCCTAACAAGTTAGCTAATCCCCAGATGCATATAGGTGTACAAACGATTGAATTAAACACACAAAAATAGGTTAACATACATTCGAAAGTTTTAGGAACCACTGACAGTTTAAGTATCAGAATAAATTAGGATTTCCTAATTCGAATTAGAATTTAATAGCAAGTAGACAATTAAAAGGTTGGTAATTAATGACACATATGTGCACATGTCGTGGGTGTCCCAGTGTCTAAGAAACTGGACACAATTTGTGTCTAAACACTGCACGTAGACAGACACAAAAACTGTGTACTAACAGCGTCGTGCACGCGTGCACAGCACTCGTGGACACGACACGATACGAAATAGGACACGTGCTCGTGTCTACGGGTTCGTCTAAGATAGGGCTAGGGGTTGATCACCCTGAGTCGTGTCCTCGTGTGACATGAAGACAGTGTTAGAGTCATTGGCCGACTGTGCACTCGACAGTATAAAATCTGTGCGACCCAAATTACTTCCAACCCACTCAATAAAATCTACTGAAATTTAATGGTCATCGTGTCAGTCACCTCGTGTATGTACAACCAATTTTAGTGTCATGAAGTGTTGTGTCCAACAAGAACTCGGACATGGGCAGCAGGGCACCCGACCGAGCCCCTGTGCTGCATGTCCAGCACAAAATAGGACACGAAAATCGACACAATAATAATTTAGTCTTCACAAATGTTATTACACAAACCTAGATCTAGAGATTCATGAAATTAGTTTTACAGAAATCGAAAATAAATTCCTAAGTGACATTCTATCAAACACCTTCCTATACACTATGATACGTGTCCGATACGGACACCAAATGGACACAATTTTGACCCAAACTTTAGGAACAGCTAGAGGACACCTAGATCTAGCCTAATATGCAAATAAAATAGAATATTAGCATAATTTGAAGAGTTTTACCTATAGGTACAAATAGCAAGAAAAGCTTCAAATAGAGGGTATTCTCTTTGATAGCCAAATGCTCCAAATTGATCCAAAGCTGGGATTATTCTCCAGAAACAGAAAATAGGAGGGTATCAGGCTATAATGCAAGAAACTAGAGCTAAAAAGGAATTAAAATGAAGAATCTATGGATTGGAGAAGAATGGACATACCTTTCTTTTCTCTATGTGTTCATTCTATACAAAAGAGGCAAGAACTAATTAGAAGATTATTTATAGGGAAGGGAGATCCCTAGTGGCCGGCCATGTAGTATAGAAATAAGGGTTAGGGTTTAGTCTATGGTCTATGGGCCTAGTTGTACTAGTCATGAATCAATTCACAAGTCAAGTCATTGAACCTATCCCTATTTCTGCTATTGAAATCTTGATTTCTAATGACTAACTAAGGTTGACTTCATCTAGACTAGGGTCTCATCATGCTAACTAAGTCACCATAGCTAGGGTCAACTCCTAGGTTAGCCTACAAAGTCTCAGCTAGTCAAAGTCATAAATCATAATCACCAATTAAATAAATTAAAATAAATTTAAAAATTCACAATGACCAAAATACCCTCAATCTAAAATATGGTAATGACAAATCTACCCTCCCTAAAATAATTTTGTCCTCGAAGTTAAAAGGCGAAACTAAACTGATGAGAAGGATAGACGATCATACCTCAAGGTCCAAAAAGATAAGGATATCGCTCGCGCATCTCATCCTCCCGCTCCCAGGTAGACTCTCATGGAGAATGATGCCTCCATGTGACACAAACCAAGGGTATCACCTAGTTTCTCAGTACCTTCTCTCGGTGATCCAGAATCTTTACTGGCTGCTCTGGATAACTGAGAGTAGGTCCCACCTCAATCTCTGAATGGTCAAGTACATGGCTAGGGTCAGCCTCGTACCGTATCAATTGTGATACATGGAATACGTTGTGGACACCCACTAGTGCAGGTGGCAAGTTTAGCCTGTATTTTATGTCACCGACTCTTCCGCTGATCATGAAAGGTCCGATGAAGCGCGGGCTAAGCTTTCCACCTCCACCAAAACGTATGGTACCACGAGTCGGAGATATCCGTAGAAAAACCATGTCTCCGACCTAAACACAAATAAGGTTTCAAGTTACTAAATAATCAAACATGATCAAACAAATAAGAACAACAACCTACTTCTAATCATATCTCTAATCTGTACCTCAAACTCCAAAGGCCTCCGGAGGCTATCGGCCCAGTACCGATGTATGTCATGTGCCATACGAAGTCTGTCCCTGATGAGCTTCACCTTCTCGGCTGCGTCAACAACCATCTCAGGTCCCAATAAAGCTCGCTCACCAACATCTTCCAAAGATAAGGGTATACGATACCTACGCCCGTACAGAGCCTCAAAAGGTGATATTTCATTGCTGGCCTGGAAACTGTTGTTATAAGAAAACTCCACCAAATACTGGTGATCCTCCCAGGATCCTCCAAAATCGAAGACGCACGTCCGCAGCATGTCCTCGATTGTCTGAATAGTCCACTCTGACTGTCTGTCCGTCTGAGGGTGGTATACAGTACTAAATTTGAGCTGAGTGCCCAAACTAGTCTGCAGACTCCGCCAGAAATGGGAAGTAAAGCAACTATTCCGATCCGAGATAATGCTGACCGAAACTCCACAAATCTTGACAATCTGTCTCATATACATCTCTGCAAGCCTCTCAGTCGATGTACCTACTTTAAATATGAAAAAGTAGGTCGATTTGGTCAACCTGTCTACGATGACCAAAATTGTGTCTTTCCCTCCTGGTGTACGCAGCAACCCAGATACAAAATCTATCGTGATATGCTCCTACTTCTACTCTGGAATGGGCAATGGCTGCAATAATCCTTCTGGACTCTGCCTCTGTGCCTTGACCTGCTGATAGACCAAGCACCTGGCTACGAAGTGAGCTACCTCCCGCTTCATCCCATACCACCAGACATGCTCCCTCAGATCCCTGTGTATCTTGTTGGCACCAAGATATATAGAGTACTGAGATCTGTGGGCCTCTTGTATGACCTGCTCCCTGAGCTCTCCACTGGGCACACACAGCCTGGAACCGTACCTCAAAGCACCATCCTCTGTAAGAGAAAACTCACCATCCACCAGCCCTGTTCGAACCTGCTCTCGGATACACCGCAGAGCAACATCCTTGAACTACGTCGACTTGATCCTCTCCATCAAGTCTGACTGAATCTGAAGGCCCCACATCTGCATCTGAACTCAGGGCACAATCACCTCAATCCCCAGGGTCTCCAAATCAGCAAGCAAGTGAGGGTCCATAGTCAAACACATGGCTGTCGAATACCTACTCAAGGCATCGGCAACCACGTTGTCCTTCCCTGGGTGATACTCTAGTGAGATATCGAAGTCCTTCATCAGCTCTAACCACCTACGCTGTCTCATTTTGAGCTCCTTCTGTGTAAACACATACTTCAAGCTCTTATAATCTGTAAAGATTTCCACCCTCTCTCCATATAAGTAGTGTTTTCACAACTTCAAAGCAAAAATCACCGCTGCCAACTCCAAGTCATGGATAGGGTAGTTCTTTCCATGGGAACATAACTGCCTGGAAGCATAGGCAATCACCTTTCCATGCTGCTGCAAGACACAACCCAGACCCTTTCCCGAGGTGTCACTGTAGATAGTGAACCCTCCTGATCCTGATGGCAAAGTCAGAATTGGAGCTGTCGTCAGCCGTTTCTTCAACTCATCAAAAGCGACTTGATACTCCTCTGACCAAACAAACTCTATATCCTTCCGGGTCAGCCTAGTCAATGGCTCTGTAATCCGAAAGAAATCCTGCATGAACCTCCTGTAATATTCTACCAGCCCCAAGAAGCTCCTGATCTCAGATACTGAACTCGGTGCCGACCAAGCCTCGACTGCCGTGATCTTCTTTGGGTCCACTGAGATCACATCTCCAGTCACCACATGACCCAAGAAGTTAACTCTGTCCAAAAAGAACTCGCACTTCGAGAGCTTGCCATAAAGCCTCTCCCTCCTGAGTGTCTCCAGAACCACTCTCAAGTGCTCCTCATGCTCATGTTCGGTCTTCGAATAACCAGGATATCATCGATGAACACCACCACAAACTTGTCCAAATACTGGTAGAACATCTTGTTCATCAGGTTCATAAATATCGTCGGGGGTTGGTCAGCCCAAACGGCATAACCAAGAACTCAAACTGTCCATACCGCGTCCTGAAGGCGGTCTTCAAAATATTATCCTTCATCATCTTCACCTGATGATAACCTGACCTCAGATCAATCTTGGAGAAAACCCGAGCTCCACTCAACTGATCAAAGAGATCATCAATCTATGGCAGTGGGTATCTATTCTTGATCGTGAGGTTGTTGAGTGCCCTGTAGTCGATACACATACGTACCGACCCATCCTTCTTAGGTACAAAAAGTACCAGAGCACCCCAAGGTAAAGAACTCGATCGGATGAAGCACTTGTCCTGCAGCTCATCCACCTGCTTCTTCAATTCTACCAACTCACTGTTGTTCACTCGATAGACATGCTGAGAAATTGGTTCCATGCCAGAAACCAAGTCCATCGAGAACTCAACATCTCTATCCGGTGGAAGGACTGGCAACTCCTCTGGGAAGACGTCCATGAACTCTACAATCAAAGGATGTGGAGCCGCCCGCTCCTCAACTGAAGCACCACAGAAAAGTCCGTCGCTCTGCTCTGTATGCCGTCGGGTGTACTCGAACTCTGGCTCTCCTGGCGCTCCAAACAAAACTCTACCCCCACGGCAATCTATGCTGGCGTGGTGCCTGCTCAACCAATCCCTAATACGATATTGTAGTTCGGTAGTGGCATTACGAGCAGACTCACGCCCAACTCTCGGCCTCCCAAAACAATACTCTGTCCTCTACAAACATCACTCACGAGGATAACACCACCCCCTGTCATAATCTTACAGATCCTAGGCAATGATTCAGATACTAGGTAGTGTCTAATAGCAAATGATACCGACATAAAACTGTGGGAAGTCTCAAAATCAAACAGAGTGAAAGCTGGAATAGAGTCGAGAAGAACCGAACCTGCAATCAACTCCCCAATGGCCTCTGTATCCTCGGCCGCCATGGCGAAAGCTCGCCCCTGTTGGCCTCCCCTGGCCTGCTGCTGGTGCTACACGAACCGCTGCTGTTGAGTCGACAACGGCCCCTTCTGCAGTCCTCCTGGATCCTTGGCTCCCGCTTCCTGAGCTTCTCTGCCCGCAAAGAGGGAACAGTCCCTCAGCTGATGCTCTGATGATCTGTAGAGAAAATACTTCCCTAGCCTCTTCCTGCACTCAGTCTATCTGTGCCCTGGCTTCTTACAGAAGGTACAGTCGGTAGCCTGCTACCTCGGGGCCTGCTGCTGCTGTCTCGGCTGCTGAGGCTGCACTGGCTGATGTCTCGGCTGCTGGAACTGCTGTTGATGCTGATGCTGCGGCTGAAAGTGCGGCCTCTTGGCCGGTCTTCCGCTACCACTGGCTCCCTGGGTGTCTCGTCCCCTCTTGTGCCTCAACTCAAGATCATCCTCTGCGGCTAAGGCACCCACCAAGATCTCCTCAAAGGTAGCGCTGCGAGCACTCTTGGTATAGGACTTCACCTCCTTGACCTGTCCCTTTCTGAACCTCTGGGCCTTCGTCGCCTCGGATAACCACTCGATAAATCTGCCCAGACGGTATAACTCCCCAGCATACTCCTCAACTGACTGACTACCATGTACTAAGGCCTCGAACTGAGTCTCGAGGGCACCTAGCGCTGCATCTGAAAAAAACTTCTCCTTGAACAGCTTCTTGAATGCTGCCCAAGTCTGCCCTGGTGTACCAACCCTCGGGTCGGTCTGGTACCAAGTGCGGGCCAAATCCTGCATTATGCTGGCCGTCGCCTCGATCTGAAGCCTCGCTGGAATCTCTGCCAGTCTGAAAATCTTCTCTGTCATGACCCGCACCCGCTATAAGGGCACGTGTGCGTAACAACGCCCAGCCCTCACCGTAAAAATGACATAGAATGCTGTAGGTTTACTACTCTAACAACAGTTTATATAATATCAAAACCTGTCGAGAATATGGTCAACTCCGAACGGAGGACAAGCAATGATAATATATGAGTGCTCAATCACAACTCTAAGATGATAAAGTAAATACTGAAAGTTAAAGACAACACGATAATAAAATATAACCTGTCAAGTCCAAACACAAAGAATATACAAGTTTAAGTCCAAAGTCTCTAATACAAGCCAACAGGTCCAGTAGAAAAAATCTACTCTATCTACAGGATAGGTGGTATCTCGCCCTGCGGTACTGCACCCTGCGGATCTAGGGTATCTGTCTCTGAACCTACTACGTCCGGTGGGCCGTAGTAAGTGCAATAATAGTCCTCCTCAACTTCTGTAAACATTTTTAACATATTTGGTCAGGTGGAACGAGTACATATATCTCATAACAGATCTCAAGATAGAATAAAAGTCATAAGACTGTAAATAGAGCATATACGATGAAATCATGGAGTGTACATATATGTATCATGGCATGGTAAGCTGTAGAGCTAGAGCTAGAACAGAAAAGTAGAACTGATCATGGTATGTACACAAATCAGGATAAGCCATCTATCCAATGTGTGTGAGTAGTAGTTTCAACTTGTGATCGGTTTAGGCACCTGTAAGTAACTGGCATGGCTAGTCATAAGTACGGTATATGACTAACGCTGTTCGGGAATACGGGATAGATTTGATCACAGGCATACGCTACTACTCCCCCACCCCTAACTGGTAGAATAGATCCAAACAGGACACGTCACTGCACGGGATTCTATGAGAAGGGAGCAAGTCTTCTCTAGAATCAGTGACCACATATTATGCAAGAGCTACAAGGGAGCATGCACAATACATCCCAAGCTAACAAGGAGTAACATCTCTCGTCGAGATCCAAGAATACCAATCCGTGAGAACCATGTGTCAGGAATAAGTATATCTACACTAAGTACGTGAATCATAACAGTTATCATAAATTGGGAAAAAGTTATCAGAGAATGTACTCGCTTGTGATATGATATAATATGTTAACTGGATCCAATGCAGCGCCTCGAGGACCTATAGATAACAAGGTGTATCAATACTATGTTTAGAAAGTAAAGTCAAATCAATTTAAATCCTATTAAGTCATTCTAGGTCAAGACAATTCTAGTTAGGTCAACCTTGGTCATAGGAGAACATTAGAAGTCAACCCATATCAATCTAGGACAAAAGTTGACTTACAGTTGACTTTTGGTCAACGGGTCAACTCTAGGTCAACCTAGGTCAATGATGACTAACAGTTGACTTTTGGTCAACTGTTCAGGTCTAATGGAATTTGGGACTAAATTGGGTAAAGTGTTGACCCATGGTTGACTTTTGGTCTAAAAAGTCAACCAAGGTCAAGACTAGGTCTAGGAAACTATTTTTAACCATTACCAACCCTTACAACCCATATCCGAGTCCATCTTGAAATCCGAAATCCATATCTTGGCCGTAGGCCAATATCTTAAATTTATCCTTTACAAAGGTAAATTTCTCACCTAGGCAAATACCGAGTTAGCCTACCTACACTTGGTATTTCGACCCGTGCTTCCTAGGGTAGTAGGATACTAGCCTATACTATCGTTACCTACCAAGCTTCCTAGGTAGAGTGGACATCCAGTCCATCTTACGGCCTATTGCCGATTTACCGTTTATCTTGAGTATCGGTGCGATACCATCGTCCTACTCCCACACGAAACCCCGATTTCAACTCGGGAGCCTACCCACAAAATCTAATTCACATAATTTAAGTCTCCTCCAAGTTTCAACGCGTTCCGACACTCAGAGCTCAATTTTACCCTTTCACCAAAATCCGATTCACTCTCAAATCTCTCTAATTTAATTTACCTCATTTCCTACCCCGTATCCTATACTACTACTAACACCACTCTTCTTTCCTTCTCCTTCTCATTCTTTGCCTTCTTCCTATTCTTCCAATTCTTATTCTTCTAATTCTTCTTCTAATTTTTCTTTTCATTCTTCTTCTAATTCTTCTTCTAACTCTTCTTCTTATTCTTCGTATTCTCCCTATTTTTCTTCTTATTATCTTCCCATTCTTCTTCCTATTCTTCTTCTTATTCTTCTTCCTATTCTCCTTATTCTCTTCTTCTCCTTCTTCTTATTATCCCCCCTCCTTCTCATAATGCTACTGTTGCTCCTGCTAGTGCTATTGCTGCTGCTGCTGCTGCCACTGCTTCCTGCTGCTGCTGCACTGCTTCCTGCTGCTGCTGCACTGCCTATTGCTGCTGCTGCACTACTTTTTCTTATTCTCCTTCTTTTTCTACTTCTTTCCATCCTCTATCTATCTATCTATCTATATATATATATTTTTTTTTTCCTACTTCTTCCCCTCCTATATATATATATATATATATATATATATATATATATATATATATATATATATATATATAAAATATATATATACACATACATATATACTCTAAATATCTATCTATCTATCTATATATACACACATACATATCTATATATATATATAAATACATACACACACACACTCTCACACACACACATATTTGTATATATAAATATATACACACACACACACATGTAAATACATATAGACACACACACTCAAACACACTCACACTCTCTCATGATACCACCACCACCATTCTCACACACTCACACACTAATACATATATATATATATATATATATATATATATATATATATATATATATATATATATATTCCTCTCTAAAACGGAAAACCCCCAATTAATCCTTAAACTAGGTTTTAGGGAAACCTACAAAATCTATGGTCATTGTGTAGAGAATGGTCTCCTCCACATTTATTGTGAAGGAGTAAATGAAATAGAGGAATTAATGAGGGGTTTAAGAGCTTACCTAGAATTGGTCTTCTTGAAGAAGAAGAAGCTTCAAAAAAGAAATGAAATGGAGAGAGAGAGAGAGAGAGAGAGAGAGAGAGAGAGAGAGATTACTTAGAGATGAAGCAAAGGGGAGGGGGAGGTGGCCTATACATGGACGACCATGGGGGTTTAATGGGTTTGGGTGGAGACCCATTAAGCCCCAACCCATTAGACTTGGTTTGGTTCTTTTCGGGTTTGGTTTGGTTCGGTTTGTTTTGGTTTAACTTCTAATGACTAATTAAGCCTCCAAAATGACTAGCTAAGCCATGGAAGTTTTGGTTTATGGTTTCTAGCCTAGTTAGGATGGCATGTGGGCTAAGCCCAGCTAGTATGTGGGTCCCACTAGTGCCCAGACTACCCGGGTCTCCAACTTAAGTCCAAATTGGACAAAATTCAAACCAAATCAAACAAATCCCTAAAAATCCTATAAAATCAAATAAAATTCCCAAAAATTATATAACTTGGAAAATGACAAAAATATCCCTAATTCGAAAACTAGGGGTGACAAATCTACCCTCCTTAAAAGAATTTCATCCTCGAAATTTAAACAACTCAAAACATACAAACAGAAACAGTAAACTTAAAAGCATATACCTCATGGCTCGAAGAGATATGGGAATTGCTCCCGCATGTCGTCCTCTCTCTCCCAGGTAGACTTACCTAGAGGGTGGTGCCTCCATGCAACGCGAACCAAGGGAATGACCAGGTTCCGGAGCACCTTCTCTCTTCGGTCCAAGATCTCAACCGACTTCTCTGGATAGCTGAGTGTCGGTCCCACTTCGATCTCGGAGTGGTCCAAGACGTGACTAGGATCTGCCACATACCGTCTCAGCTGTGACACATGGAACACGTTGTGTACTCCCTCTAGTGCAGGCGGTAACTCCAATCGGTAAGCCACTGCACCGACCCTGCTCAAGATACGGAAAGGTCCGAAGTATCATGGACTAAGCTTCCCGCCGCCACTAAAATGAATTATGCCACGTGTTCGAGAAATCCGCAGAAACACAAGATCACCAACCTAGAACAAAGCACAAGACTTAAAGCTTGATCTAAAATAATCACAATCAGACTCAAATACTAGAAAAATCTAAACTATACCTCAAACTCCAACGGCCTCCGGTGGCTATCGGCCCAATGCCGCTGCCTATCCTGCGCCACCCGAAGTCTATCTCTGATAACCCTGACCTTCTCTGCAGCATCCACAACCATCTCAGGGCCAAGCAAAACCCTCTCGTCGACATCATCCTAAGACAAGGGAGTACGGCACCTCCGTCCGTATAGAGCCTCGAAAGGTGACATCTCTATACTGGCTTGGTAGCTGTTATTGTAAGCAAACTCTACCAAGTGAAGATGGTCCTCCCAAGATCTCCCGAAGTCCAAGATACAGGTACGAAGCATATCCTCGAGGGTCTGAATCGTCCTCTCCGACTGCCCGTCTGTCTGGGGGTGGTATGCGGTACTGAACTTAAGCGATGTGCCCAAGCTAAGCTGCAAACTCCTCCAGAAGTGGGAAGTGAATCGGCTGTCCCGATCCAAGACTCACTAGAACCCCATGCAATCGGACTATCTGCCGTACGTACATCTCAGCCAACCTCTCCGTATATAAACCTACCTTGAAAGGCAAAAAGTGGGCCGATTTGGTCAATCGATCAACAATGACCCAAATCGCATCCTTCCCTCCTGGAGAGCGCGTAAGCCCAGATACAAATTCCATAGTGATATGCTCCCACTTTCACTCAGGAATGGGTAGTGGCTGGAGCAATCTACCGGGTCTCTGCCTCCTGGCTTTCACTTGCTGGCACACCAAGCATCTAGAAACGAACTGAGGCACCTCGCGTTTCATGCCATACCCCCAAACATGATGTCTCAAGTCTCTATACATCTTGTTGGCTCCTGGATGCATAGAGTACTGAGAACGATGCGCCTCCTAAAGAACCTCCTCCCGAAGTCCTCTGCTCGGCACGCACAATCTGGTACCATGCCTCAACGACCCATCTTCCGCTATAGAGAACCCATCCAACAGTCCTGCCCGGACCTGCTCCCTGATGACCCTCAGAGCCTTATCCTCAAACTGAGCTTTCCTGACTCTGTCCATCAGCTCTGACTTCACCTGGAGACCCCACATTCGCTCCTCGAACCCAGGAACTATCACCTCTATGCCCAAGCTCTCCAGATCTGCCAAAAGGTAACGATCCATCGTCAAACACAAGGCCACGGGATACCTGCTCAAAGCATCTGCAACCACGTTGGCCTTTCCCGGATGGTACTGTAAGGATATATCAAAAAAATCCTTCATCAGCTCAAACCATCGCCTCTGCCTCATATTCAGCTCCTTCTAGGTAAACAAGTACTTCAAGCTCTTGTAATCTGTATAGATCTCAACTCGCTCTCCGTACAGATAGTGTTTCTATAGCTTCAAAGCAAAGATGACCGCTGTCAGCTCCAGATCGTAGGTAGGGTAGTTCCTCTCATGAGTACGTAACTGCCTAGATGCATAGGCAATCACCTTCCCGTGCTGCTGAAGTACACAACCCAAACCCCGTCCTGAAGCGTCACTGTAGATCGTATAACCACCAGATCCAGATGGCAGCGTCAAGATAGGGGCTGTAGTCAACCTCGCCTTCAGCTCCTCAAAGGCGGTCTAGCACTCCTCGGACCAAACAAACTCCTCGTCCTTCCAGGTAAGTCGGGTCATCGGCTGGGCAATCCTTGAAAAGTCCTGTACGAACCTCCGGTAATAACCTGCCAGACCCAGAAAACTTCGACCTCTGCTACTGAGCTCGGCGTATACCAGGACTCCACTGTAGAAATCTTTTTTGGATCCACTGAAATCCCCTCGCCAGAGACAACATGGCCTAGGAACTCCACGCGATCCAAGAAGAACTCGTACTTCGACAGCTTCCCATATAGCTGCTCCCTCCTGAGAGTGTCCAGCACAATCCTCAAGTTCTCCTCGTGCTCCTCTGGTGTCTTCGAATAGATGAGAACGTCATCAATGAAGACCGCCACGAACTTGTCAAGGTACTGATGAAATGCCTTGTTCATCAAGTTCATGAATACCGTCGGGGCATTGGTCAACCCAAACGGCATGACGGTATACTCATACTGGCCATAACGGGCCCGAAATGCAGTCTTCAGAATGTCATCCCGCTTCACCTTCAACTGATGGTACCCGGTACGCAAGTCGATCTTCGAGAACACCCTCGCCCCGCTCAACTGGTCGAACAAGTCATCAATCCTTGGCAAAGGATACTTGTCCTTGATGGTAAGTGTTTGCAAAAAACAAAAGTTGTTTTTTATTTCACAAACTCTGTAAGAAGATTACAATAGAATTCATATAAAGTACAACTATAGAAATCCGATCTGAAGACGATCGTTTTATTCCTTGGACGATGTGAACTTTGAAGACGGTAGCCTCTGAAGAATGCAGCAGCACTCTGGCAATAACTCCTGATCTCTGGTGATAATCTGATATTGATTCTAATTTTCTCTTTTTTTGATCTGGTCTTCATAATGACGGACTTGAAACTCTATTTATAGAGTTCTAGAAATAACTAATTTTTAGTTATTCTGGATTGCGTAGGATGGATTGTGCAGACATTGGACTGCACAAGCAGTGAACTGCGCTGACAATTACTCGATCGTGGACCAACTGTGTGAGATGCATGGCATTGTTTGATTGAAATATGCTTGGTCGTGAACAGACGGTTGCCACGTGGTGAGCGGTTGATGGCATGTAGGCTACGTATAAATGTCAGTTGTCTTGATGGAGTGCGCCACTTGAACTGCGCTGGCTTCAGACTACACTGAGATTGAATTATGCTGCAAGGAATATGGCAGACTGTGCTTCGATTGGATTGGTACTTGTGCTGGCTATACAGCTATCCTCGAGCGCTGTACTGCACAAAAAACGAACAGTTTTCTCATTCTTTGGGCTGTCAGCTGTCAGAAGATCTGATTTTCTGTCAGATAATGATGACGTGGCCATGTCAGCTAGCGCGCTTGGATGTGTGTGCAATTCAGCTTGCGCAGTTGAGTTGTTGCACAATCTGTTTCTTGCATAGTTCATTTGAAAGATGCACAATTTGATTTTCATTGCTTCTTTGATGGGTGTAACTTGATTTTTAGGACCTACAAGACCCCCTTCAAAGTTTTCAAAATTTGAAAATATTCAAAGTTTTAAAATTCTTTGAATTTCGAATTTAAAATCAAGTTGCGCAACTGATGCCTTGACTGTGTGTTTGGATGGGTGCGCATTTCAGCCCCTAATTTCTCGGCACAATCTGAGACGATTGTTACTTTTGAAAAACTATAAATAGTTCTCATTCTTCTTTCTTTCATTCTTTACTTGTTTCTGACTGTTCAAGAGAGAAAAGCTTCTCTGTCAACTCCGACTACTTCTCACTCTCTTCTCCGTCGACGTCAATCGCCCCGAAACGTTCAGCCGCCGAGAAGGGCAAAGCCCCCGCCGAGTCTTGACTCGGGTTGCGTCTCGAGTTTCACGTTATGAAGTCGGTCACCCTGCGCTGCAAGGTAGATGATGAACTTCGATCAAAAATACCCTTTTTAGGGTTCTTTGACATTGTCGAATCTCTTTTTAGAAATTTGATGGTATTGCATCGCCCTGTTTAGGGTTTTGGTTGCATGAACACAATAGTTTTTATTTTTATGAAAACTATATTCTTGCGCAATCGATTAGAAAGCGCTGGCAAATGTTCAGTACATTCTATCGATTTGCGCAAGTCTGTCCAGCGTAAACTGATGCCTTGCGCAAGTGAGTTAGCACAATCTGATGACTTGCACAAGTGGATGACTTGGCGCAACTGGAGATTTTGCACATGTAGGCTATATTAGCGCAATCTAATGCTATGCATATAGCACAATCTGACACTTGCACAATTTGCTGATCTTTTGAACAGACTCTTTGATTTTGTATGTACTGAATTCTGTCTTTTTTGTTTGATGCAATCAACCTCATAAAAGATCCAGAATATGATATCTTTACAGGGACTCTGGCTGAGCTTGAATTTAAGGAGGATCTTTTACATGTAACATTTCCTCAGTATGCCCTGCCATCTTCTCGACAGGCCATTCTAACAGCACAAGACAATAAAACATTGCTGAGTCTGATGAACGGGCAGCCTCTGCAAACTGCTGACACCGTTACTCATAAGAAGCCTCTGTTTTTATTTAGTGAGGCTCTTGATAAGAGGTCTCAGCCGAGACCTCGAGTTGAACAAAGACTCTTTCAGAGAGGCGAGAAAAGGATACTGTTACCAGACATTTCCAGGTGCCTTCCCCTATCTCGCTATGCCTTTGCGAGCTATCCCAGGAGAATGGACTGGGATATAACACCTTTTCAACAAGCCAGAACAGGGAACATTTGTGTGAAGAAAGGACCGAACAACAAGGATATGTTTTACAGTTCCTCGGAGCGTCACAGCTCCTTGCTCAGAGGATTGAAACATGGGTGCATCCCACCAGAGAACTCCTCCTTGCTGCTGCCGGTCAGGATGCCGATATTCGCAAACAAATTTGCGAAGGTTGAAGGAAGATATCCTGATCAAGATATCCGACTAACAGGTCTTGTTAATCCGGATAATAAGAGATGGAATTGTATAGCCAATTGGATATTGGCTCAATTCGAAGAGAAGCTTAAGGAGATTGAGCTGTACCAGCCGATATATTCTACCGTTTACGGCTTTCAACCCAATCCTCACCTATTCCTTGCTTTGGCAGAAAGGTACGACTTCAGGACAGGGACTTTTATGACACCCTGTGGGGAGATCGGACTGGCTCTTCACGAGATGAAGTACATCTCGAGTCTACCAATGGGGAATATCCCTTATGAGGAATTTGTTCCCACTAATGACGAGTTGGACAAACTTTGTCAGGATAACGCTGATATGGTGGCCGTCTTCGAGGAGCTCTTGTGCCACTACAAAATCTGTTCCTTGTATTACAAGAGCGGTTCGTCAGGCACCTGCTACTCGACGAAATGGTTACCATATCTCTTCCTTAACACATCATGGAGAATAAAATCAAGGAACACGACAATTGTAAACCAAACTTTTTCAAACCACTCAGCAGCAGTGAGGTGATTGGGTTGATGGAGGAGAATCAGGAGATGGATATTAAGATCGATGATGATCTTCAATATCCTCCTTTCAAGACAGGAGATAGTATTGAAAGTTTCATGAGGATGGGCTATAGGCCCATGTCAAAGGAAGCCCAGCTGGCGGGTTTCCTCACCTACTGGCTCCGATGATTCGTCGTCCCTGGAGCGAGCGCCGTCGATCGTTTCCATCGAGGCGTGCTGTTCGCTGTCGTCCGCTTTGTCTTTGGCTATCGGATGGATCTCTTATCGGCAATATCCTACCGAGTGAACGCTGGCCTCCGCCTGTTTGTAGATTCTATGCTCAAAGGGAAAGGCGAAAAAGGTAGCTTTCCGTGGCTAGAGCTGCCATATACATACTTATTCGGATGGTTGCTTCTGCTCTATCCTGCTCTGATGAATCCCGATATGGGAGCGGTAAGTGGCAGCTTCTTAAGGAGATTCTCCAGGAGCAAATGGATATACACCAGTTTGAGAGATTGTAGACGTGCTCTGAATCTCGAAAAGGGGTAAAACTTCTACTGTGTTCTCCCTCCAACTAGCTATAAGCACATGGCTTCAAATTTGGTCGACTTGGGGAGGCAGCCTTTGGGTCACGCAATTTTTGATTGGCTGAGGACAATCAGGCCGTCACACCTGGTCTACAGATTTGAAGACGAATATTATTTAGAGCCCTTCTGCCCAGCCGCTTTGCCCGTCAATTCGGCTACGACCAGTTTCATGTAGGCAATGCCATCACGTGCCTACAAAGAAAGGGCTATCTGATTGATGGAACCCAGGCATGGGCTTATTATAATGCTCGAGATACCAGAACAACTTTCTCGATGCCGATAAAGAGCGACCATGGTCCGAGGATGCTGTATACATATTCACTTTTCTATACATCCGCGAATACCTTTGCCGAGAACTTCAGTCTAGCCGACAGCTTTGCGACAACAGCCAGATTAAAGAAGGGAGCAACTGTTGTGTTGGCTCTTGGCAACGATGAAGAGCGTGAACCGGCCGATGCACTGTTGGAAGCTTCAAGGGAAGCCAACTTCCCGGAAGAAGTCAATGAACCATTGCGCATTTCCTTGAAGGTTGTCAAATCTCCAGCCAAGGAGAGGAAGAGGAGGATAAAAGAACCTTCTTCTCAAATTGCTAAGAAGAAGCTTGTCTTGGAATCGTCAGAAAGGGTTACTACCCGTTCACAATCTCGGCAGCAGGCCGAGTCAATTCAAAGTGAAGAGGCGGCGACCCCGACCTCTATCCAAAGACAAGACAATGTTATAAATGTAGAGAGTCCAGAGAGACCTCTACATAGAAAAAAAAATAGTCTTCCGGAGAAAGAAAGTAGTCACTCCAAGACCTATGTCATCGGTCGTGGCTAGTGCTGCCGTTGGAATCACAATGTCATCTCCTATACCTATCCCTGAGCCCGAAGCTTTGAGTCCAGAGAGGAGGGATGATGTTGTAGAGACCAGGAAGGAAGTCATGGAGAAAGAAGATGAAGTGGTACGATCTCCTACACTTGCAGTGGAGACTACCCAGCTTCCGGCTACACCGAGAACACTTCGTGATGAAGAGGATCGATTAATGACCGATGCTCTGAACGACTGCGACTTCGGCCTCCATGATGATATGGACCCGATCGCAGCAACTGATAGTGGAGCACAAGAGGAGAGCACAAGTGATGAAGTTTCATCAGTAGAGGCTGTTGATGATACACTGAATCCAGAGGAGGATGCTGATGTCCATGTATCCCCAGAAGCTGTTGATGACACATTGAATCCAGAAGAGGATGTTGATGTGCATGTATCTCCAGAAAAGAATGTGGGTGGAGAAGTATCAGCTGAGAAAATTACTACTGCTGATCCTAAAGGTATTGAATGATATTATCAATCTTCTGTTCATAGATTAAATGGCTGACATCCAAATTTTTATCGATACAGAAGTTGAATCTTCTCCAATTCCTCCCCCATGCACTGACATAGTGCCAATAAAGAAGATAGCCAGCGGTAGCAGACATTTCTCGGGCGACTCCGAAGCAGGTAGTATCCGGGCAGTAATGTCTAAGGCCACTTCTGTGAGGTTGCAACTCGTATCAGTAGAGGACAAACTTGTCCCTGGCCCTAGTAATAGTAAGATCACTCTTACTTCTGATCCTCCTCGATAGTTGCTAATGACTGCCAGCTGATGGTGTTTGTTTGATTTTGTAGACGAACACCTGGGAGGGGCGACTAGCTCTACCATGGCTCCATTATCCAAAGAGACCTCCACTCACATACAAGAACTGAACGTCCATCTGCACAGTTACCTGCTCTACTTCGACGTCCATGGGAGTAGCTGCTACTCCTGGCGCCATTGCCACTAACAGATTCATCATCGGTTCCTTCACCAACCTTTTCTTTAATTCTCTAGGACCCTTAATAGAGAGGGTAATGGATAAAGAAGAGGTTGGTTTCATAACTGTTAGGGGTCCAACCTCTTACCAGATAGCTGCCATCCGGAGTCAAGGTGATGAAGCACAAGCTGCTTACCTTGAACACATCCTGGATGAGCTAGAGGAGGTTAAGATCTACAAAAATCTGAATCGGGGGGAGGTGGAATCCTTGGTACAGGCCGAGTTTGAGAGGATGTCACAAGAGTTTGCAGTTGCGAAGGTTGATCTCCAGATTATCTTGGACACTTTCACTGCCAAGTCTTCAGAATATAACTCTTAAATAGAGATCATAGCATCTGCTGCCGAGGAGAAGGAGAAGAAAGTTGCTGAACTAAAAGCAGAATCTGCCCGTCTTCAAGAAGAGTTGAGACTTGTTCAGCTTGCTCTGGAAGATGAGGCCACACAACATCAAGCTACAATTCAGCAACTGGACGCCCTGACCCAGGAAAGAGATGAATATGTCACAACTCATCAAGCTGAAATGTCTCGCAGACTAGTAACTCTACCGACTTTTGATAAAAATTCTGGTATGGAGGAAGCTAGGAGGCGAGTGATGGATTCTCGTGAGGAGCGACTGCAATCTTTAAAGCAGCAGATGACTAGCTTGATGACCCCGCCAGCGGAATAGAAAGACTGTTTGTATCTTCAATTTTTATGACATGTAATTCTGTAATGTCTTTTAATTTTGATCAATAAAAAGACATTTTCTTTGTGGCTCGCATATCTTATTCAGATATAAATAATAGCGATAGAAAATTTATTCAAAGGTACAAGACATGATATGGCAGAATATAATTTATTGAAAGTCATTATTTCAGTAGACAACTTAATCAAAGATGACAAGTTGCTGATGTAAAAGAAATGGATGATTCGTCAAAATGTGTGAACGAAATGATTCGTCAAGATGAACGAATAGACCATCAAATGAATGGAATGAACGGGCGAACCGTCAAACGAATGTAATGAACGGGCGAACCGTCAAGCGAATGTAATGAACGGGCAAACCGTCGGATGAATGGATGAACGGGTGAACCGTCAGATGAATGTAATGAACGGATGAACCGTCGGATGAATGTAATGAACGGACGAACCGTCAGATGAATGGATGAACGGGTGAACCGTCGGATGAATGTAATAAATGGGCAAACCGTCGGATGAATGTAATGAACGGGTGAACCGTCAGATGAATGTAATAAACGGATGAAATGTCAGATGAATATGTCGCTTCACTGTCTTACGAAACTCTGTCTATAAATAGAACAGAAAATCAGATGGAATGATCACTTTTACTTTTCAATATGTCATCTGGAGATGCATCCAAGAAGGCTGAGATCGCCCCGAAGGTTGAAGCGGTTACTGAAGAACGTCCAGTCGAGCCGGCCCAGCCAAAGCAGATAGAGGCAGGCGAAGGATCATCTGCATCTAAGCCGCCAAGGGATATCTTGGACTTTCTTCTTGAACCAGGGACGACGAAGGAAGAAGAGGCCATGAGGATGGCTGCTTGCAAGGTCCTGGTGGGTTCGAGCAAAGATGTTCTCGGTTCTTTTGCTAATTATGTTTTTGAGAAGGACGGTAGTGGTCATCGTCCCAATTTTAAGAAGGACGATAGTGACCTTCCTTGATATTATGTACTATCATTCATGATAAAATAAAATCAAATTTTTTTTATAAACTTGTCTGATGATTACATGCAATGTCTTTTATATTTATACATAATACTTTCTGAGGAACTTGCCATTGATGGACATCATTGCAACTCGACCATCCAGTTCTGTGAGTTGATAGGCTCCATTTGGGAAGACTTTGCTCACGATATATGGCTCTTCCCACTTCGCATCGAACTTGTCCTTGCTCATGTGAGTCATAGTCATAGGACGTCTGACGGTTAGAATGAGCTCTCCTTTCTAAAAGGCTCTGACTTTAACTTTGCGATTGAAGGTCTTCGAGATGCGGGCTTGGTATAACTCAATATGCTGTTGAGCCAATAGCCGCTTCTCGTCAAGCTCTTCTAATTCTTGGAGTCGAAGAAGGTCGTTGTTCTCTGTAGTGAGCCCATTGGCAATGGCAATCCTTAAAGATAGAATTTGAAGTTCCAGGGGTAGAACTGCTTCACAGCCGTACACCAAAGAGAAGGGTGTAAAACCTGTAGGGTTGCGAACCGTAGTACGGTAGGCCCAAAGACATTCTCCAAAATTTTCACTCCAATTTTGTTTGTTATTAGACACAAACTTTTTGAGGAGTTTGATGATAGTCTTGTTAAAAGCTTCAGCCAAGCCATTAGCAGCAGGATTGTAAGCTGTCGAAGCGACATTGTCAATCCGATGATCGTCACAGAACCTTGTGAACTTTTGGCTGATAAACTGAGGTCCATTGTCATGAATGATTCGTCGAGGTAAACCAAATATATAGATGACATGGTGTTTGACGAAGTTGATGACACTAATGGTCTCGACTTCAGCCAAGGGTATAGCTTCAGCCCATTTGGAGAAGTAATCGGTTATTGCTAGTATGAACCGATGTCCTCTAGAAGAAGGAGGATTGATAGGACCTATAATGTCCATGCCCCAAGCTTCAAAAGGCCATGAAGCAGCAGTCGGATGAAGGAATTCTGATGGTTGATGAATAAAATCTGCGTGGATTTGACAAGATAGACATTTCCTTGCATATTCGATGGTATCAGATACCATAGAGGGCCAGTAGTAACCCATGCGTCGGATACGGTCTTGTAGCTTAGGACTGGGTTGATGTACTCCGCAGACACCTTCGTGAGCTTCACATAATACTTGCTTCACTTTATCACCAGCAAGACAGCGCAAGAGTAGACCGTCATAAGTCCGCCGGTAAAGAGTTTTGGTGGTCTGATTGTAGTAGAATCGCAGAGACCGCCGACGAATACTCGTGGCTTCCTTGGGATCTTCAGGAAGTATGTCATGAATTACGAAGTCGATGAAGGGAGCTCTCCAATCTTCAATGATAACATTGGCTTCAATAAGATTACTGAACTCAATATTATAATTATTTTTGATGCAAAACAATTCCTGATTAGAGACAACCACCACCTGCTGTCTTTTGATAGGGATGGCTAAGACTGCTGCAAGATTGGCCAAAGCATCTGCTTCAGTATTGTAAGTTCGTTGGACATATTCGATGAAGAAGGCTTTGAATGATGTAGCCTTGTTGATTGCCGCTTCATAGTAAGGTACTAGATCTTGATGGCGAACTTCATAAGTTCCTCTAACTTGGTTAACACCCAGCTTGGAGTCGCCATAGACTTCAAGATATTCAACGTCTAGTTGTTTAGCTAATTGAAGGCTAATGAGAAGAGCTTTATATTCTGCTACGTTGTTGGAGCAAGGTTCATCTAAGGAGTAGGCTCTTTGAATAGTTGACCCGTCTGGAGAAACAAGGACAACTCTAACTCCTGCGACAATGACACCATTGGGTCCAATTCTGGACGCACCGTCAAAGAATAGACGCCAAGTAGGAAATTCTTCAGAGATCATATTTGATTCCAATGTCTCATCTGGAATTTCATCATAAAGTTTGGATGTCTCTGGAATAGGATGAGCTACTAAGAAATCCGCCAGTGCTTGACCTTTGACAGACTTTTGTGGAACATATACCATGTCATATTGGGCTAGCAGAATGGCCCATATAGCCAGCCGAGAATTGAGTGTGCTAAGCTTCTTCATCAGTACCCGAAGAAGATTAACTCGGGATATGACATAAATAGTTTGGCCAATGATGTAATGCCTCGTCTTTTGAACAGCAAACATAAGAGCTAGGCATTCTTTTTCGACCGGACTATAACGGTGTTCAGCACCAATCATAGTACGACTGAGATAATATATGGCCTGTTCGTGACCTTCTTTGTTCTTTTGGACAAGTAAAGCACCCAATGAATGATCCATAGTGCGGACATACATTAAGAATAGTATACCTGAGATCGGTGGTACCAAGACTGGCGGGTTCATGAGATATCGCTTTATGTCGTCAAATGCTCGTTGACATTCTTCGGTCCAAATGAAAGATACACCCTTCTTCATTAGTTGAATAAATGGTCTGCAGCGTCCAGACAGATTCGAAATGAACCTTCTGATGTACGCAAGTCGACCTTGGAATCCTCGTAGCTCTTTCAAGTTGCGTGGAGGACGCATCTCTAGAATGGCTTTGATCTTCTCGGGATCCATGTGTATACCCTTAGCGGTAATGACGAAGCCGAGAAATTTGCCACTAGAGACACCCAAGAATGACTTGGTGGGATTCATTTTGAGTTCATGTTGGCACATCAGATTGAAGATAGTTCTCAAGTCTTGGATGTGATCTTCCTTTAGACGACTCTTGACGGTAATATCATCGACGTAGCATTCGACAGTCTTACGAAGATGATCTCGAAAGATGGTACTCATGGCTCGTTGGTAAGTTGCTCCAGCATTTTTAAGACCAAATGGCATTACGGTATAGCAGTAGACTCCGCGAGGAGTGTGGAAAAAAGTATATTTTTCATCTTCAGGATTCATCCGAATCTGATTGTATCCGGAGAATCCATCCATGAAAGATATTCGCTCGAACCCACAGGTGTTGTCAATCATGACGTCCGTGATAGGGAGAGGAAATTCACCTTTTAGACAGGCTTCATTAAGATCCCGAAAGTCGATACAAACTCGAACTTTGTCGATTTTCTTCAAGACTGGAACGACGTTGGCTACCCAATCAGGGTATTGTTCTTCTCGGATAAAGCCACAAGCGATGAGCTTCTTGACTTCATCGTCGATTGCTTCCATCATTTATGGCTTGAAGCGCCGTTGTTGCTGTTTGACTGGTTTTGCATTAGACAAGATATTCAATTTGTGAGTAGCAACTTTGGGATCTAGACCTGGCATGTCCTCATAGATCCAGGCAAAGACATCAATGTATTCTTGAATAAGAAGAATTAATTCTTGCTTATCTGCCTCTGGAAGGTTCTTGCTGATGAATATTGGATGAGGTGACCCGCTATCTTCTACATCAATTTGAACCAATTGATCTTCGGTAGGAGGTTCTCGTTGTTCGAACCGGAGTTCCCATTGGGTATCCATTCGTTGAGCCCAAGGATCTGTTTCAGGATTTTCTTCAATATCCTCATCATAGCCTTCTGGAAGTTCAACGGAGACCATGTTAGAAGATACAATCAGTCGATGAACTTGACCGATGCTGGTGTCAGAATCCCATGATCTGGAATCAGAAGAGTTAGAGCGCTCTTCACTATCGGATTCGGAGACTGCTGGGGATAACACCGGAGGTGAAGCATATCCGAGACCTCTTTTGGTCCTGCTGTAATACATCTCTGATTTTCCTTCTGGAACAACCGTACGGATAGGAGTTCTTCTACCCTTACCATAGTTGAGGCCATTCTTGAAGCCATAACCCATCTTTCGGATGATGTCTTTTGATTGTTGACTGTAACGACGAAGTTGGAGATGCCCCGTATCATTACTTTTGCTATCATCCGTATAGCTAAATTTTTGTTCTGGTCCTTTACTAAAAAGTATTGGACTCTCGCGTCTCTTTCGGGAAAGGACAACAAAGTATGAATCATCTGGGTGTTCGAGTAAGACTTCTATTTGAAGAGACTTTACAACTCCCATTAAAAATGACTGAAAGCTGTCTAACATATCCAAATAGCACTTAGCATGATAAATGACATCAGTATACTGGAAAGGAGATACTTTTTCATTGATTTATACATCTGTATTTACAACAGGACCTTTAGCCTTAGCAGGCTTGGTCAGATTGATTACAAGAGGGGGAGAAGAAGAACGTGAAGGAGGATTGGACTTGTTACGACGGAGGTCGATAACAAGCGGCTCAGAGGAGGTGAGCTCCTTTTTATCCTTGTTATGAGATAAATTAATAACAAGTGGCTCAGAAGAGGTAAGCTACCTTTTTTTCCTTGTTACGACGTAAGTCGATAACAAGTGGCTCAGAAGAGGTGAGCTCCCTTTGATCCTGACCACCATCAGTTGGCTGCTTCTGGACTGGCAAGTGAATAGCCAATGGTTTGGAGGATTGAGGACGAGAAATACGCCCTTTGACAGGTATGATGAGAGTGTCCTTAGGTACTGCTTCTTGTTCTTCTTCAGTATCCAGAGACAGTACTACTTGTATGAACTCATCCTTGTACATACGAGCATCGTTGCAGTATGCTTCGACACCTTTGAAAGGATAGAGATCAGCAACCTCCTTTTGAACCTCTCCATTGTCATCGACATATTTGAAACATTGATGGAGAGTTTGAACAATGTTATGTTCATGCAGGAATAGTCTCCCCAACAGAGCATTGTAAGAACAACCATGGTTGTCTATGATGTAGAAGGTCACCTTTGTGCGGAGATTGCCTATTTGGAGTTTTAGGTGAATCTTGCCTAGAGGTTCACTTTTTCCTTGATTGAACCCAAGAATGGTGGCGATCGTGCTAGAAAGACTATGTACTGGGATCTTCAGTGCATCGAACATTATCTTCGGCATGATGCTGAGGGCAGACCCTGGATCTACCAGAATACGATCGACTTTCATCGAGTCGACATATCCTGTATAGTATAGAGGACGGTCATGCCTATTGTCTTCCATCAGCATGTCATCCTGTGTGAAGGTAATATTTGGAATTAACTCCAACACACTATGACAATGGAGACAAGAGACAGGCTCTGCCTTCGACTTCTTTAGAAGGGTTAGACAGGTTTCTGCCTGCATTAGAGCTTCACTCAGAGTTTTTTGAGTCTCTTTGGAGAGGCTCAAGAGCTCAAAAATTGACAGTCGGGCCGGTGTATTGGCTAATTGAGCCAATATATCAAAGTTGTAAGGCTTTTCAAGTCCAGAAGGAGATGACTTCTTCAAAGGCTTGTCGAAGCGGACTTGTTGTTTTCCTTTGTCAGCTACTGTCGGTTTAGAAGAAGTGGGTTCTAAAACGGGTGAGGACACAACAGAGATATCCTCAGTAGAAATAGGCTGCACTAGAGCGGACTCAGAAGAAGAAGCAGGATTGTCCTGAGCTTCGGGGTACTCCCTTAGATAGGCTTTTCCTGATCTGGTGCCCAGCAGGATTTTCTCTTCAACTATGGGGTCAAAAGACACCATATTGCAAGTCTTTATCTTGACCTTGGAGCGTTCTTTCTTCTTGGAGGAAGAGGGAACTTCGAATTCCGAAGCAAGATCAGGGTGAATCCACATAATCTCGCATTGTCAAGAGACAAGGGGACGAGACCTTCACTTCATGGAGGAGAAAGATTCTCGATCTCAAGAGTAGCCTTGGGGATAGGGATAACACCGTGCTATATCATCTGTGGAGGGAAGTTACCGAACTGAACTGATGCCATGTTTGCGGTAACCGTCTTCTCATCTTACTGCAGAGTGACAACACCAGCGTTGACTAGCTCTTGAATCTTGCATTTGAGCACGTAACATGCTCGAGTGGGATGCCCAATGAACCTGTGATAGACACAATATTTGGGATGATCAGTCTTACCGACCTCATCAGGCTTTTTCGGGTCTGGGAGTTAGAGCTTATTGCTTTTGATCAAGCAATCAAAGATGCTCACGGTGTCATTCTCGTCAAAGGAGTACTCTACTTTCGAACGAGGTTCCCTTGATGGAGGTACAAAAGGAGTAGAAGTAGACGTAGGTGGAGCTACGTTGACTGCCAGAGATTTTTTGTTCTTCAAGTTGATGTTCAAAGTCTTTTTTTCCTTGCGGTTGTTCTGGCGATTACCACCACCCGATGTCTGATGTTCATCCCGGTCGGGGTTAGACATGTGTACCCCTAGCTGTTTAAACTTGTCAGCGCTAACTTCAGCTGCTTTAGCATTGACAATGAAGGATGGCCAGTCTTGGAACTGAGTTGACCTCGTCCACATGCTGATGATAGGCAAAAGATTTGCCTTACAGGTATCAATAGTGACAGCGGCCGGTGTGCCAGGAGGTATTTTTAAAGCTTCTCGATGGAACCTTTTAATAAAACTCTCAGCGATTTTATTATATCTTTGTTTGATTTTATTAAGGGCTGACATGGTCATGTCGTTGATCCCCTCATAAAATCGTTCCAAAAAGATTTGTTTTAGACCTGAGAAAGAGGTGATACAGCCATCGGGCAAGCTTCTATACCAATCGTATGCCGTACCGGCTAAACAGCCGACGAATATCCTGGTAAGAAGAGCGTCATTTGGCTGAATTTGGACAGTCATTACCTCAAAGTGGTTAATGAACTGACTAGGAGAAGTGCTGCCATCAAACAGAGAGATTGTTGGAATCTTGTACTTTGGAGGAAATGTGACTTCCTTCCATTCAACTGGATAGGAATGTTTGATCCCCAACCTCTGCATATTATCCTTCTCTTTGAAGGCCTCGAATTGAGTGCATAGGAGTTTGACAGCTTCATTAGCATCCTCCAATGATATAGAAGGAACAGGCTGAATCAGAGTGTTAGGGGGAGGAACAACGTGGTAAGCACTACCCCCAGCACCTGACTGACTTGGCATGGGTTGAATTTGTACAAGGGGTATTTGAGAAGATGCTACCCCCAGCCCTGTATTGACAGGCACCGACGATGCTATAATCTCAGGATTTGTAGCAGGTACAGTCGGTGGTACTGTATGTTGGGCCACGATGATAGAATTCATACTTGCAACCATTTCATCCATGGTCTTCAACTTGTCTTCTAGCGCAGCTATTCGTTGTTCTTGACTAGCTGAACTAGAAGCATCTGGGTCTTCAGTGACAACATAAGCTGTCACTTCTCTAGGCTTCGGGATCTGGTATGTCGAAATACTCCTTCAGAAGATTCTTGGAGTAGATCTAAAAATCGTTGGCTGGGCTTACGAGGCTTGCCATGCTTGGAGCACTTTCTAACCCCAGTGTCTCGGGAAGTCATGTTGACGGAAGCGTACAAAACTTCGTCTTCATCTTCTGACATAGGTTCAAAGTTTGTAAAGTTCAGACGATCGAAGACAGATCGTTTTGTTGTCTGACAACAGCACTTGATGACAACCTTGTGATTACAATGGTGTCCAAGTAGTTACACTGGAGATGTTGAGATGTTGTTCCATTTTTGTTTGAGGTGTTCTCGGAGATCAGGAGCAATGACGGGACGAGAAGAAGTTCGAGGGATATGTTCTTTGACCACATTCGAAACATGGTTCCGGTTCTTCAAATATTTTGTCCCTTGAGTGTACAGGGAAGTACTCATTTTATTAGCATTGGTGTTAGGATTTTTGATCCTAGAAGTTTGCCTCTGATGCTGGTTGGTCTTCGGTATTGGCTGTTTGCATTTCGTCGAAGTTGGTCTATTGAGATAAGTTCTTAGATCAGCAAATTCACCCCCAGGGATTTCTGTCTGAGACACCAGCAATTTTCTCTATTTTGGGCAGAATATCCTAAGAGTTGGAAGATCTTGGAATTCTGCTACCGGAGTAGGTAGAATACCTCTTTGATCAGTACATTTCCCTTTGGCAAGGAGGGAATAAGAACTCTTGTTTGAGAGAGTTCTTGTACTGATTGGTGCCAAGGCACGTTCATATTAATCTTTTACGGTAAAAACCGAGGAAGACTGAGAAAAGACCAAATGGCCTTTTCCTTTGTTTTGTGAAGAAGGGTTGGCTAAAGTGTGTTTCCCTCCGTTGTCTTCTAAGTCGTGGGATGAGGAAGTTTGAGAAAAGGCCAACGGGCCTTTTCCTTTGTTCTGAGGAGAAGGAGGAATAGTCGACAGACTACCCCCAGTGGATTACGCTGGAGCAAAAGGGTGCTTGGAAAGAGGAGCATTGTTTTTCCTCTTGTTGTGAGAAGAAGAGAGATTAGCCAAAGGGCTGTCCCTCTTAGACTGCGCTGGCACAGTTTGTGCAGGGTTTGAAGTGGCTGTTGGCACATTGGTTGGTTGTGCATGAGGAGCTTTGATAGATGGCCTTAGGGCTACAGACACTGTAGCTTGCGCAGCAGGAGTCTTGACTTCAGAGTACTTGAGTTGCACTCTGGTTGCTGGAGTGGTGGACTGCGCAGTAAGAGTTGCAGCCAACTACGCCAGGGGAAGAGGAGTCTTGTACTTTGACAAAGCAGCATAGAAAGTGGTTTGTGCACTGGCAAGAGGAGCAGCATACTGTACATGGGCAATAGAGGCAGCAGACTGCGCAGTAGTTTTGGAAGCAGAGACAGCAGACTGTGCAGCAGAGACAGCAGGCTGCGCAGAGGGTTATGCAGAGGACTTTGGAGTCCACACTGAACAGACTTTTCTCTTGGTAGAAGTCGCAGTGCGACGAGTTGTCCCGGAGTTGATCATCGCCTCATAGGCCGTCTGGTTGACCTTTACAACCAGCGTCTTCTGTGTCTTTTCGATAGACGCAACGTCACATTGAGTTGCCACTTTCTCGTCGGAGGAGAAAGTCGTCCCCAGCAGAGTCGTCATTTTGTTTACAAAAAACAAAAGTTGTTATTGTTGGCCCATTGGTCATATGGTCAACTTGATTTTAATAATTGATTAAACTCTGTCTGGATATACAAAGCTTGTCGGGACATCTCGGACTCTTGGACATGATCAAGAATGGCTATCCACTGAATTCAAGACCGAAGATCTGTTTGCCTACTCGACTCTGTAATTCCTTATACAATATATTTTCATTTTATTTGAGTCTAGGAATATATTGTACACCGAGTCGTACTGGAAAATAGGCTACCCTTAAATAAGTTCAAAATGTTTTTTAAAATGATCTCTCAAAAAGGTTTACAAAAAGGTTTTCAAAAAGGTTTTCAAAAATCACCAAAAAGCTTTTTAAAAACCCTAACTAAACCCTGACTAAACTCAGACCGAGTTCGGCCAGAGTTCGGCCAGAGTTCGGTTGGTGGCCGTTGTGATTTTGAATCCTTGTTACTTGGTCCTCCTGCAGTTGCAGATTTGACCGAGATTTGCTCATAGAGTTCTGTCCGAATTCTGTCCGAATTCTGCCTTTGGAATTCCTATAAATAGAGAAGGATTTCGATCATTTCAACTCACTCATTCGCTTTCAATCTTCTCTCTATCTAAAGCTTTCAGTCTTCCAAAGAGTTTTCTAGAGCATTCAATTTCAGATCTCAAGCCAGTTACAATCCTCTAGTCGATTTTCCAGTGCGGTATAGTCCAGAAGTTTTTGAGAGATTGTAATCAGAAGGCTTGATTGAAGAATACCTCTTCACATTTGAAGTTGGACGAGTTCTTCGTATCAAAGCTCGCGTTGTAGAAGTTACAAGGACTTCGTAAGAAAATTTATGATTTTTTCAATAGTGGATTCAACTGGTAGCAAGAGTTCTACCGACTGGATTAATCCTCAACAGAGGGAAACCAGTATACATCGCTGTCTTTGCGTTTGCTCTCTTAACTCTGTCTTTACTTTATTTCAGTTGTGATTAATATTCTGTGATTGTGCTGCTAACATTTTTTAATTAGCATTATTCCGCTGCCAACTCTATTCACCCCCCCTCTAGAGTATTACGCTTTACTATTTCGTTCCTACAATTGGTATCAGAGCGGGTGTTACAGGTAAAGCAAAGGTAACAGTACAATTATTTATTTATTTTTATTAACTGTTATATAAATCATAGCACAACACATGGCAACTGTGAAATTCACAAGTGAAGGCCAGGCCACAAACAGACCCCCACTGTTTGATGGTACGAACTATACCTATTGGAAAACACGGATGAGTTTCTTCTTGAAATCACTTGACTTTGATTTATGGTCCATTGTTCTTGATGGCTATCAAAAGCCACCTCGTATAAATGTTGATGGAGTTTTAGTTGAAAAACCCCATAGCAGATATACAGAGAAAGAAAAGAAAAGGGCCAGTCTTGACGCACGTGCCATTAATGCCCTTTTTTGTGCTTTAGACAGAACTGAATTTAACAGGGTGTCTATCTGCACAACGGCTAATAAAGTGTAGAAGCTACTTCAAGTCACACATGAAGGCACGACTCAAGTCAAAGAATCTAAAGTCAGCAGACTTACTCAAGAGTACGAGGCGTTCAAGATGAAGTCCAACAAAACAGTTACACAAATGTTCGAGAGATTCTTGGATATTGTAAATCCTTTGTCCTCCTTAGGCAAAGATTACAGTAACCATGAAAAGATTCACAAACTCCTGCGAGCTCTCACCAAGAACTGGATTCCAAAGGCTACTGCTATTATTGAAGGAAACGACCTCACTACGATGACACTCGAAGTACTCATGGGTAAACTACTCACTCATGTACTGGAGCTACAAGATTTTGAAGAACCTGCACCAAAGGAGAAGATGATCGCTTTCAAGGCTCAGCACAGAAAAGCTGCTGAAGGTGATTCAGACAGTAGTGGATCTGACGCTGAAGATCAAGCACTCCTAGAAAGAAAGTTCAAAAGATTCATGAGACATGAGAAGAGAGTCAAAGAAAACAACAGCAACAACTGGTATCAAGAAGATGCTGTCTGCTATGGTTGCAAAAAGAAGGGACATATGAAGAAGGATTGTCCTACAAACTCATTATCGAGCAAGATGAGCAATAGGTATGAAAAAGGGAACCTGAAGAAATCAACATCTAGGAGATATGCCAATCCCAGCATATGGCATGAAAGTGAAGCCAGCGACTCAGAAGACGAACAATCAAAAGACGCTGCAAACGTATGCTTTATGGCATCCGATCAGGTACCTACTGAACCTATAGTTTATACTTATGATGACTTCACCTTTGAGCAATTAGGAGATGCCTTCAGTGACCTGATGACTGATTACAGGAAACTGCGTAGCAAGTATCAGACCTCTAAGAAGGTACTCAAAGAGTACAAAGGTGAAATAGGTAGACTTACCGACCAACTAGCTGAGGTTAGAAATAATGTTAATGAGTCTCTTCAACAAAGCTCTTATTACACGAGACTACCAAGTCATCTGAAGAGAAAGACAAAATTATTGACCAACTCAAGGAAGAACTTTCTATAGAGAAGAAAAGTCTTTGATGTGCACAAATCAGAATGGAAACACTCACTTCTGATTATACTAAGTTGTATGACACTTCCAAAAGATTGGAAATTAGGTTAGGAAAACAGCCTGAGCCTGCTGCTTCCTTCCCTAACACGTGTCACTTACCGAAAAATCGGAACATTCCCAAGCCAAACACTGTCAGACCTAACCCTATCAAACCTTTACCCCAAAAGGTTAAGCCCAAACAGGATTATAGGTATGCTTTCTTCTATACTAGAAAACCTAAACCTACCAACCATGCACACCACTCAGCTTTCAACACTCGACATGCACAATGTCATTATTGTGGCCTCATTGGTCATATTTTATCTGCATGTAGAATGAGAAAGCTTGTTGATTTAAAGGTTTATGCATGGATACCAAAAGCTAACAATTCAGGACCCTACAAGAAATGGGTACCAAAAGTTTCATCTGCAAACTGTTTTGTAGGTGGAACACCCTTCACATGCTAGAAGCAAATGGATCTTCGACAGCGGTTGCTCATGACATATGACCGGTGACGCTACACTATTTACAACACTGTCGAAGAAAAAGAAGGAAGGCTATGTCTCCTTCGGTAATAACTTAAAAGGGTATATTATTGGTATCGGTGATGTTGGTAAGTCTCCCTATCCTGTGGTTAAGGATGTCTGTCTGGTTATCGAGTTGAAACATAATCTACTCAGCATAAGTCATCTAGCTGATCATGGTTATGGCATAAACTTTGGCAAAGACAAATGTACTATAGTTGATAGCTCAACTGGTAGTACTATCTTTGAAGGTATCAGGGAAGACAATATATATGTTTTCTATTTGTTAGAAGAAACTAACATTTCAGGTAGATGCTTAATGGCCAAGAGTGATGAGATTCATCTGTGGCATATGAGACTCGGTCACGCTAATATGGATACGATCTCAAGATTATCCACAAAGAAGCTAGTACGCGGTTTACCGGATATTACATTCAAGAAGGATTCGGTATGCAGCCAATGTGAAAAGAACAAAGCTACCAGATTCACATTCAAGTCAGTAAACGCAGTATGTACTACTAGACCTCTACAATTGCTTCATATGGACTTATTTGGTCCTAGCAGAGTTGCTAGCCTCGGAGGTAAGCTTTATGCTTTCGTAATTGTAGATGATTTTTCTAGATACACGTGGGTATATTTCTTGACACGCAAGAATGATACATTATCCGAGTTTGTCGCCTTTTGTAAGAAAGTACAGAATGAAAAAGGTTACATGATCACTCGAATCAGAAGTGATCATGGAGACGAATTCGAGAATACTGATTTTGAGCAATTTTGTGACACATACAATTTTATACACGAGTTCTCCTGCCCTAGGACTCCACAACAAAATGGAGTTGTGGAACGTAAGAACAGAACTCTAACCGAAATGGCCAGAGTGATGTTAAACCAGTTTAGTCTACCCAAATATTTTTGGGCTGAAGCTGTCAATATAGCTTGTTTTGTTCTCAATAGAGTTCTAATTCGACCCAAATCGAAGAAGACTCCATTTGAGTTATGATTTTATAGAATTCCATCTGTTTCATACTTTAGAATATTTGGTTGTAAATGTTTTATTCTTATTACAAAAGACAATTTGGGAAAATTTGATGAAAAGGCCGATGAAGGTATATTTTTAGGTTATGCGGCCAAGAGCAAAGGATACAGAGTCTCCAACAAACGAACCATGATCATCGAAGAGTTAATCAATGTCACTTTTGATGAACTAAATCAAATGACTATCGATGACAGTGATGAAGATCTGACTGCATCAAGCTCAACATCAGCTGATCCTCAACCAAGCTCTGCACTAGCTGAACCTCCTAGAGAAGATCTAGGAACCAGCTACCTTCAGAATCTACCGAAAAGGTTGAAATTTACAGCTGATCATCTAAAAGATTTGGTAATTGGTGATATTACCAAAGGAGTAAGTACTCGTACATCCAGTAGAGATATTGTTTCTAGTGTTGCATTTATTTTACAGCTAGAATCCAAAACTATTGATGAAGCATGTAGTGATAGTTTTTGGATAGATGTTATGCAAGAGGAATTAAACCAATTTGAACGGAATCAAGTTTGGGAACTTGTTCCCAGGCCTATTGATCATCCGGTCATTGGCACCCGTTGGGTATTCCGAAATAAACTAAATGAGAATGGTTTAGTGACTCGTAATAAGGCTCGACTCGTAGCTCAAGGATACAATCAAGAAGAAGGTATCGACTACGATGAGACTTATGCCCCAGTTGCGAGATTAGAATCCATTCGCATGTTATGTGCATTTGCATGTTTTCATGATTTCAAACTATTTCAAATGGATGTCAAGAGTATTTTTTTAAATGGTTTTATAAAAGAAGAAGTTTTTGTAGCACAACCTCCAGGTTTTACGGATTTCAAAAACCTTGATCATATTTTCAAGTTGAAGAAATCCTTATACGGTTTAAAACAAGCCCCTCGTGCTTGGTATGATCGTCTAAGCTCTTTTCTACTTGACAACGATTTTTCAAAAGGCAAGGTTGACACTACACTGTTTATTAAGTCTTTTAATGGCAAACTTCTTTTAATTCAAATCTATGTTGATGATATTATATTTGGATCTACTGATGAATCTCTGCGTCAATAATTTTCTAAGTGTATGCAGAATGAGTTTGAGATGAGCATGATGGGAGAGCTGACGTTCTTTCTCGGATTGCAAATCAAACAAACTGATAATGGGACATTTATAAATCAAGCCAAGTACACAAAAGACCTGCTAAAGAAGTTTGATCTCGACAATGTCAAACCTATTGGCACTCCAATGGCAACTTCAACAAAGCTTGATTCAGATGAACAAGGCAAGCCAGTCGACACACGTAAGTATCGAGGTATGATTGGTAGTTTACTTTATTTAACTGCTAGTCGTCCAGATATAATGTTTAGTGTTTGCATGTGTGCACATTTTCAAGCTAACCCAAAGGAACCACATCTGTCCGCAGTTAAGCGTATCTTTCGATACCTTAAGGGCACTTCTTCTGTTGGCTTGTGGTATCCCAAAACTAAGTCCTTTGACCTTATTGGTTATTCGGATGCAGATTTTGCTGGATACAAAGTTGATAGAAAAAGTACCAGTGGCACATGTCATTTCTTAGGTAAGGCTTTAGTCTCATGGTTTAGTAAAAAGCAAAATTCTGTAGCCCTATCAACAACAGAGGCTGAGTACATCGCCGCAGGACGTTGTTGTGCTCAGATTTTGTAGATGAAACAAATCCTAGAAGACTATGATTTATTTTACACACATATTTTTATTTTCTGTGATAACACGAGCACTATTAATTTGACTAAGAATCCAGTATGTCACTCTCGTACTAAACATATCAAGATTCAACATCACTTTCTTAGAGATCATCATCAAAATAGAGATATAAACCTTGTGTACATAGATACTAAAAATCAACTAGCTGACATCTTCACTAAACCTCTAGCGGAAGATCGTTTTAATTATTTACGTCGAGAATTAAGAATTTTAGACGTCAATAATATTAATTAATTTTGTTTTATGATTATATATCATTATGCATGAACTGTGTTAGAGACAAGCAAATAAAGAGTCTGTCTGTCACCACAACTACGGTTGAAGCGAAGCGGTACTTAAGAGTTCCCCGGTGAACCTCCGCCGGCTGGGACAGTACTCCTATAGCTAATCTAAAACAGTTGCTGTGTAACGACATTTAATCTATAAAGTAATATTAATTATGTTAATTGAAGTTGAAATGACTAATCTTTGAATTAAATATTTGAAATGAGACAATGAAAAAGAATGGCAAAAATCAACTATAATGAACCCTAGGAGAATTCGGCCAGAGCTCTGACCGAATTCGGCCCGAGTTCGGTTGAGGGTGTCAGGTTATATATACAGAACCCGAGCAGCCTTTCTTCTTTATTGCTTCCAAACTAAATCACAACAGCAGCAGCAGCCGCGAAGGAGCCCCGAACCCTAGCTTTTCACCACCCTCCTTCTTCCAATCCAAGTGGTGAAATCAATCCAAAATTTGGATTCGTGCGGAGTTCGTCGTTCTCTTCGACATACTTTGATTTCGGGAGGTATAACTCCATCTTTGTCCACTTTTCATTTAATGCATTTTTACTTCAATTTGCACAAATGGCACCCAAATTCAATCTTTCAAAGAGGAAAAAGACGAACCCTAGTGAGGAAGGGTCATCTTCGCATCCGCATACGGATTCCCTCTTCTCGCCGGTCCAAACGAGCGACGGCGCGTTCGACAGGTTTTTCTTTCAAACCCTAGACCAAGCCCTAATGTGGTATGGAGACTTCTCCATGAGATCCATATGCACAGGCGCTCCAGTTAAATGGACTGTATTTCCTGATCATCGTCATTTCTTTGAGGCATTAGGGTTACATCTTTTTGTTAAAATCTGCTTCCCTATAGCAACTAATGCCATTATATTATTTTATTGCAATCTCATATTAAACACTTTTGATGTGAGCACTCGTGTTGGAGGTATTGATATCAATTTCAATGATGACCTCTTAGCGGAGATCCTTGGTATCCCTAACGAAGGTGAACCGCTAGTTGACATCACTGAATTTGATTTCTCCGAAGGCACGACACTCGCCAGTTTCAAAGCGGAACTCTGTGCACCTGATAGAGGACGCTCTGGAAACAAGGCTAACAACTTGAACTTGTTTAACTATGAATTGCATTGCATCATCTATTCCACTATCCTTCCAAAATCTACTTCAAAGGATGATGTGACTTCTCTTGAGTTGTCCGCCATGTACCACATTCTTAAGGGAATTCTATTTTCTGCCCCTAAGACCATGATTCAGATGATGGGTCGTTGTCGTACAAGAGATAGAAATCTCTCTTACACGATGATTCTCCCACGCATCTTTCAGCGCTTCGATATCGATCTGTCGACTTGTACTCAGGACCCTGAGCCCAAGTTTCTTTAGTTATCTCGTCGTAGCATGACTGCTTCAGCTCCACCTCCTGCTCCTCCTACTGCTCCTCCTCCACCACCTAATCAGTATGCCACGACATTTGAGGGCATACATCAGTATTTATCTGCTTTACACATCTCGATGACAGACATGGCTCGCGAGCGTGAGTTCTGCGACATCACCCGTTATCAGGTGCTTGCAAATTCCTTAGCTGATCTTCGTTTCGCCCAGACTGGTCATTCAACCGGTTCCATCCCTAGAGATCCAGCTTTCTCTGGTTACCGCTGTGAGGATGAGGCTGTTCATGCCTACTTCCAGCCCGGTAACGCCTATGATTGGTACTGTCCTGATCGTGCTCCACCTCGTGACTTTGTTGGTGAGTTCTATGCTGGCGCCCCTCCTCATCCTTCTGGCGCTGATACCTCTGGAGCTGGTACTTCAGGACATGCTGGTCGAGCTGATGATGATGATGATGAGGATGATGATGAGGAGATGTGACTATATAATTTTGAGTGATATTTTATTGTGCACTTGAAAATGCTCCGACATTCCAAGTTATTATCAGTACTTTTTTATTATTATTAGCACCTTCTAGTTTGCTTCAGTACTCTTTTATTTTCATGGACATGTTTATTATGCCTCAGTTTATGGCATTCCAGTTTATTTCAGCACTATGTTTCAGTTTCAGTTTATGATAGCACTATTTCTTATATTGCTTCATTCTTTATAAACTGCCTGTGAAATTACATGCCTGTGATGATTTTTTTTACAATACATGCCTGTGACATTTCTCTTTTATTTTTTATTTCTTTTATATATGTATTTTCTCACTATTTGTTACTTATGCATTGATTGCGGGGGAGCTTTATCTTTTGCAATTATTTTGCTAAATGACAAAGGGGGAGAAAAATTAGAAGATTTAACATTTTTTTGAGATAATACAGGATATGAACAATTCTACTTTTTGATTTTTTGAACAAGCTTAATGTTATATCATTCATAGTTTGTCAATTATCAAAATAGGGGAGATTGTTGGCCCATTGGTCATATGGTCAACCTGATTTTAATAATTTATTAAACTCTGTCTGGATATACAAAGCTAGTCGGGACATCTCGGACTCTTGGACATGATCAAGAATGGCTATCTACTGAATTCAAGACCGAAGATCTGTTTGCCTACTCGAGTCTGTAATTCCTTATACAATGTATTTTCATTTTATTTGAGTCTAGGAATATGTTGTACACCGAGTCGTACTGGCAAATAGGCTACCCTTAAATGAGTTCAAAATGTTTTTTAAAATGACCTCTCAAAAAGGTTTACAAAAAGGTTTTCAAAAAGGTTTTCAAAAATCACCTAAAAGCTTTTAAAAACCCTAACTAAACCCTGACTAAACCCTGACAGAACTCGGACCGAGTTCGGCCAGAGTTCGGCCAGAGTTCGGTTGGTGGCCATTGTGATTTTGAATCCTTGTTACTTGGTCCTCCTGCAGTTGCGGATTTGACCGAGATTTGCTCATAGAGTTCTGCCCGAATTCTGTCAGAAGTCTGCCTTTGGAATTCCTATAAATAGAGAAGGATTTCGATCATTTCAACTCACTCATTCACTTTCAATCTTCTCTCTATCTAAAGCTTTCAGTCTTCCAAAGAGTTTTCTAGAGCTTTCAATTTCAGATCCCAATCCAGTTACAATCCTCTAGTCGATTTGTCAGTGCGGTACGGTCTAGAAGTTTTTGAGAGATATCAGAAGGCTTGATTGAAGAATACCTCTTCACATTTGAAGTTGGACGAGTTCTTCGTATCAAAGCTCACGTTGTAAAAGTTGTAAGGACATCGTAAGAAAACTTATGGTTTTTCCAATAGTGGATTCAACTGGTAGCAAGAGTTCTACCGACTGGATTAGTCCTCAACAGAGAGAAATCAGTATACATCATTGTCTTTGCGTTTGCTCTCTTAACTCTGTCTTTACTTTATTTCAGTTGTGATTAATATTCTGTGATTGTGCTGCTAACATTTTTTTAATTAGCATTATTCCGCTGCCAACTCTATTCACCCCCCCTCTAGAGTATTACGCTTTACTATTTCGTTCCTACAGTTCTTTATTTCACAAACTTTGTAAGAAGATTATAATAGAATTCTGGGAAAGTACAGCTATAGGAATCCGATCTGAAGACGATCGCTTTATCCCTTGGACGATGTAAACTTTAAAGATGGTAGCCTCTGAATAATGCAGCAGCACTCTGGCAAGAACTCCTGATCTCTGGTGAAGATCTGATATTGATTCTGATTTTCTTGTTTTTCTGATCTGGTCTTTATAATGAAGGACTTGAAACTCTATTTATAGAGTTCTGGAAATAATTAATTTTTAGTTATTCTGGATTGCGCAGGATGGATCGTGCTGATATTGGACTGCGCTAGCAGCGAACTGCGCTGGCAGTTGCTCGATCGTGGACCAACTGTATGAGACGCGTGGCATTGTTTGATTGAAATACGCTTGGTCGTGTACAGACGGTTGCCATATGGTGAGAAATTGATGGCATATAGGCCACGTGTAAATTGTCAGTTATCTTGATGGAGTGCGCCACTTGAATTGTGCTGGCTTCAGACTGTGCTGAGATTGAATTGTGCTGCAGGGAACATGGCAGACTGCGCTTCGATTGGGTTGGTAGCTTGCGCTGGCTGTACAGCTGTCGTCGAGCGCTGTGCTATACGAGAAACGAACAGTTTTCTCATTCTTCGGGCTGTCAGCTGTCAGAAGATCTGATTTTCTGTCAGATAATGATGACGCGACCACGTCAGCTAGCGCGCTTGGATGTGTGCGTAATTCAGCTTGCGTAGTTGAGTTGTTGCGCAATCTTTTTCCTGCGTAGTTCATTTGAAAGATGCACAATTTGATTTTCATTGCTTCTTTGATGGGTGCAACTTAATTTTTAGGACCTACAGTAAGGTTGTTGAGCGCCCTGTAATCAATGTACATACGTACCGTACCATCCTTCTTCGGGACGAAAAGAACTGGCGCGCCCCAAGGGTAAGAACTAGATCGGATAAAGCCCTTCTCCTCCAGCTCATCGACCTATTTCTTCAGCTCCGCTAACTCACTGTTGTTGATTTTATAGACGTGCTGTGAGATAGGCTCAGTGCCCGGCACTAGGTCTATAGAAAACTCAACATCACGATCTGGCGGCATCCCGGGCAACTCCTCGGGAAAAACATCCAAGAACTCAGCAATAAGTGGATGTGGCAACACCGGCCCCGCCAACAACGCTCCGCAAAATCCATCTCCTGGCTCTGCTGCACCCCTGGTGAACTCAAACTCCGGCGCTCCCGACGGCCTGAACAGAATCATGCCTCCCTGCAATCTATGCTAGCATGGTGCATGCTCAACCAGTCCATACCGAGTACCACATCGTAGCTCGAAAGTGGCATTACGAGTAAACACGTACTCAGCTTCCGACATCTCAAAGAAACTCTTTGCCCCTTGCAAATATTATTAACCAGGATGATGCCATTCCCAGTCATAATCTTGCAAGTCCTACCAAGATACACATCAATGATATTGTGCCTAAGAGCAAAAGAAACAGACACAACACTGTGCGTAGCACCAGAATCAAATAAGGCTAAAGCTGGAAAAGAATCGAGCAGAACAGAACCTGCGACAACATCTGCAATAGGCTCCATCTCCTCGGCTGCAAGGGCAAAAGCTCTATCCTGAACACCCCTCTGCTAGCGGTGCTGGACAAACTACTACTGCTGGGTCGAAAGTGGACCCCGCTGCTGAACGACAGGCACACTAGCTGGTGCCCTCGGAACAGGTGCCCTCTGAGCTGCTCCAGCGACACGGAGGTTCTTGGGACACTCCCGCATCTGATGCCCAGCGGCACCGCAAAAGAGGCACAGCCCCAGCCTCCTCCTACGGAACTCAAAGTGGTGACCGGGCTTTTTGCAGTAGTGGCACGGAGGATCATCCTACCCCTAACGCTGCTGAACCCTCTGGACAAGTGCCCTGGCCTGCACCTACTGCTGATGATGCTGGAACGGCTGATGCTGAAGCTGAGGGCGCTTAGCAGCCCCCGCGCTACTACTGGCCTCCAAAAATAAATCACAATCCCTCTTCGGCTTCAAGCCCCACGCTCTCTCCACCTTCCGAGCCTCCGCATAGACCTCTGCATATGTCGCATAGAAGGAAGGGATCAGGATCTTGATATCCCATGTCAATCCCTCCCAGAAGTGCTCTGCTCAGATCACTGGGTCACTCACCATGTACTCGACGTATCGGCTCAGCCGACCGAACTCTGCCGCATACTCATCCACAGTCATACTGTCCTTCTGCAGGTTCTGAAACTGTCGTACTAGGCCGATCTTGTCTGTGAGGGAAAAATAACTTCTCTCTAAACAGGGCCCAAAACTCAGCCCAAGTGTGGCCCTCTCCTGCAAGAGCCAGCTCGTTCCGGAACCATGTCCGGGCAACATCTAATAACTGCAAGCCAACCGCCTCGACCTTCAGGTCGTCTGCCAGGCGGGAGGCCCTCATCTGGCGCTCGATATCCTCGAGCCAGTCATCAGCATATACAATGCCCTCGGTCCCTCTGAAATCCCTCGGACCCATCTTCTTGAAAGCCTGGATGTCTCCGGGCTTCTGCTACTGCGCCTCTCGCTGTGGAGCCCCACGCTCCACCGTAGCTAGAGCCAACCTATGGGCATCCTCCATGCCCTGGTGCATGGCCTCAGTCTGTCTCATCTGTACCTCGTGCTGGGCCCGCTGGGACTCCAGTACCTGCTGAAAGAATGCGAGCATCTGCCCCATGTCTTTAGGCAGAGAAAGCAACGAAAGAACAGCTTCCACCACCATCGGAGGAGTCCCCTGCTGAGGAGGAGGAGGAGGAGAAACGCCCCCGACAGCTCCCGTCGTAGCCCTCGGCACTGCAGGAAGAGCACCCGCAGTGACCCCAGGGACAATCATCGAGAGCGCTGGAGGAGTACCCCCGAGAGCCCCTACTGAAGTCCCGACTGCAGGAAAAGTGACTGGAGCCTGTCCGCCAGAGGTAGCAGACCTCTCCGTCTCCCCGTGCTCCTCACCGAGAGAATGAGTCATAACCATCCTGGAGACATATTGAAAGGAATATATCAATATGGCACAAGAAGGATTATATCAAAGGAGGACAGCTAGAATACATTTAATCAATATCAAAGACGGTAAGTAAGATAAGCAAGGAAAGATCCTACTGTGATTGAGTACTCTTAGCCTACTACCTCCTATATATACACAGGCTCGTAGTCAACACTCTAAGACGAGTGCTGCTACGACATCGCACTAATTGCGACTTCAGGACCTGCGTGGGCCACCACTAAAAACGTGTCACGACCCGCACCCGCTATAAGGGCACGTGTACGTAACAACGCCCAATTCTCACTGTAAAAATAGCGTAGAACGCTGTAGATTTACTACTCTAACAACAGTTTATATAATATCAAAACCTGTCGAGAATATGGTCAACTCCGAACGGAGGACAAGCAATGATAATATATGAGTGCTCAATCACAACTCTAAGATGATAAAGTAAATACTGAAAGATAAAGACAACACGACAATAAAATATAACCTGTCAAGTCCAAATACAAAGAATATACAAGTCTAAGTCCAAAGTCTCTAATACAAGCCAAAATAATAACAGTCCCAAGAGTGACTGGAGACAAGGTCCAGTACAAAAAACCTACTCTATCTACAGGATAGGCGGTATCTCGCCCTGCGATACTGTACCCTGCGGATCTAGGGTATCTGTCTCTAAACCTACTACGTCCGGTGGGCCATAGTAAGTGCAATAATACTCCTCCTCTGCATCTGTAAACATTTTTAACATATCCGGTCAGGATGGAACGAGTACATATATCTCATAACAGATCTCAAGATAGAATAAAAGCCATAAGACTGTAAATAGAGTATATACAATAAAATCATGAAGTATACATATATGTATCATGGCATGGTAAGCTGTAGAGCTAGAGCTAGAACAGAAAAGTAGAACTGATCATGGTATGTACACAAATCAGGGTAAGCCATCTATCTAATGTGTATGAGTAGTAGTTTCAACTTGTGATCGGCTTGGGCACCTGTAAGTTACTGGCCTGGCTAGTCATAAGTGCGGTATATGACTAACATTGTTCGGGAATGCGGGATGGATTTGATCACAGGCATACGCTACTACTCCTCCACCCCCAACTGGTAGAATGGATCCAAATAGGATACGTCACTGCACGGGATTCTATGAAAAAGGAGCAAGTCTCCTCTAGAATTAGTGACCACATATTACGCAAGAGCTACAAGGGAGCTTGCACAATACATTCCAAGCTAACAAGGAGTAACATCTCTCGTCGAGATCCAGGAATACCAATCCGTGAGAACCATGTGTCAGGAATAAGTATATCTACACTAAGTACATAAATCATAACAGTTATCATAAATTGGGAAAAAGTTATCAGAGAATGTACTCGCCTGTGATATGATATAATATGTCAACTGGATCCAATGCAGCGCCTCGAGGACCTATAGATAACAAGACGTATCTATACTATGTTTAGGAAGTAAAGTCAAATCAATTTAAATCCTATTAAGTCATTCTAGGTCAAGACAAGTCTAGTTAGGTCAACCTTGGTCATAGGAGAACATTGGAAGTCAACCCATATCAATCTAGGTCAAAAGTTGACTTATAGTTGACTTTTGGTCAACTGGTCAACTCTGGTCAACTCTAGGTCAACCCTAGGTCAACTCTAGGTCAATGGTGACTAACAGTTGACCAAAGTCAACTGTTCAAGTCTAATAGAATTTGGGACTAAATTGGGTAAAGTGTTGACCCATTGTTGACTTTTGGTCTAAAAAGTCAACCGTGGTCAACCAAGGTCAATAGTAGGTCTAGGCGACTATTTTTAACCATTACCAACCCATACAACCCATATCCGAGTCCATCTTGAACTCCGAAATCCATATCTTGGCCGTAGGCCAATATCTTAAATTTACCCTTTACAAAGGTAAATTTCTCACCTTGGCAAATACCGAGTTTGCCTACCTACGCTTGGTATTTTGACCCGTGCTTCCTAGGGTAGTAGGATACTAGCCTATACTATCGTTACCTACCAAGCTTCCTAGGTAGAGTGGATATCCAGTCTATCTTACGGCCTATTGCCGATTTACCGTTTATCTTGAGTATCGGTGCGATGCCATCGTCCTACTCCCACACGAAACCCCGATTTCAACTCAGGATCCTACCCACAAAATCTAATTCACATAATCTAAGTCTCCTCCAAGTTTCAACGCATTTCGACACTCGGAGCTCAATTTCACCCTTTTACCAAAATCCGATTCACTCTCAAATCTCTCTAATTTAATTTCCCTCATTTCCTACCCCGTATCCTATAAAGCCTCTAAAATGACTAGCTAAGCCATGAAAGTTTTGGTTTATGGTTTTTAGCCTAGTTAGGATGGCATGTAGGCCAAGCCCAGCTAGTATGTGGGTCCCACTAGTGCCCAGACTACCCGGATCTCCAACTTAAGTCCAAATTGGATAAAATTCAAACCAAATCAAACAAATCCCTAAAAATCCTATAAAATCAAATAAAATTTCCAAAAATTATAAAACTTGGAAAATGATGAAAATACCCCTAATTCAAAAACTGGGGGTGACATTCTCCATATGCTTTATCCACTCATCAGCATACAGAATGCCCTCTGTACCCCGAAAATCCCTCGGGTGCATCTTCTGGAAGTCTTGGATGCCCTTCTCCCTCGGCGGCTACTGAACTGCCACTGGCTGAGCTACTGCCCTCTCTACTGTAGTCAGGGCCAGGTCGATGTCCCGACTAAACTCTGCAGTCTGACGCTGCTGTTGGGCCTGCTGGGCCTCCATGAACTGCTGAAAGAATATGAACAGCTGGACTGTATCAACTGTCCCCGAAGGTGGCTGCTGCTGCTGGAGCATCTCCGGAATTACCAGACTCGGTCTGTGCACTGCTGGTGGAGGGGCTCCTCTGAATGCAGCTGAAACACCCACCCCAGCTGACATAACTGGGGCTGCAGTACCGAAGGCTGTCTGCTGAGGTTGAAAGGTGGCAGACCTCTCATCAGTGTCCCCTGACCTGGGTGATGTGATCTAGTCTCGACCATCCTGGAGATAGATCAAAAAAGAAAACAATTGTTGAGAATGAGTCGAAATAGCAAAGAATGACAGTTTATATTCAAAGGAAGGCAATAAGCAGCAAAATATAGATATACGAAATCTGAAAAGGAGTTTTTTCTAATGTGATTGAGTACCTTCAAAAATATCCTAATCCTACTGTAGGCTGCAGTGATACTCTAGTTCGAATACCACTGCATTTCTAACTACGACCTGCATGGGCCACCACTAAAAATGTGTCACGATACGCACCCAGTGTAGGGGAACGAAAAGTGGTTACGTCCAGCCTACGCCGTAGTGTCGGCGGTAGAACGCTGTCCTAGGTCACATACATTTAACAGTTATAAGGTACCTGTATATTATATATACTCCGAATGGAGGTAACATAATAAATTACAACTCAATCACAACTAAGGAAGAAGTACGATAAGATAGAATAGATAAAATCACAGAATCCACAGATGATAAATACAAGATAGAAAGATAGCTAAAAGTCTAAGTTAAACATCTCCACAAATCCAGAATAACAAATATCTAATAAGTACAAGTGTATCCAACAGACATAATGATAAATAGACACTAGTCTAGCTAACTATCCTAGTCTACTGGGGTAATATCATCTGCAAGTACTGGGTCCTCCTGAGGGTCCAGCTCACATGTGTCATCTAGGCCTGCTCCGTAATAAGTGGGACACAGCTCCTCCTTATCATCTGTAATATTTCAACAGGTCCAGTCATGACAGGAGCGAGCACAGTACATCTCACGCAGTTTATATCATGACAGAAAATTAATACATGCAATAGAGTAAGATACATGAAACGCTAAAGAGTATACATGAAGTAAAAATAAAGACTGTAATGAAATATCTACTATAAGTAAAGAACTACAGTGAACTAGTGATTTAGAGTACGAGCTAGACATGTGAACGACTTGATAATAAACATGAGAGGTTGTACATGGCTACACTACTTTAGAAATTGTCCACATGACTATTTATACTCCCTCGTACCCCCATTCAATACACAAGGATCCGTTCAAGTTATATTATTGTACATGATTTCACATGGGGGCCCATAAATGGATGCACATGAATATAAACATGGGGGCGCCGTGAACATGAGAGTACATGAATCACGAGTGTGCACATAAATGGTGAAAGTACAAGAATACATGATGAAAGTGAAACGCACATGACATGATGTATCTGATGCTCCCGAGGGGGATAACATCGTATAAAAATATCCATATAGTACTAATCCATGTTTCTATCATGTCAGCATCAAGTAAAATAATCTAGAGCAAGAATATAGTCCTACCAAGTATGAAATGGTCTGAGAATGTTCTCGTCTGATATCCTGAGTATTTGAATAAAATACTGCCTGAGGAGTGGTGTCTGGCTCCTATTCAGAACAGTACAAGTCACAACAAGTCCAAATTGGTAAAATAAACTGCTACGATATATTCTACATGATGTTTGGGTCAATCTAGGCTAAAGTCAACCCTTGGTCAACTCTAATCAAACTACTCTAGTCAAACTAGGTCGACTAGGTCAAACCTAGCCCAACAAGTCTCACTAAGCCTAACCAAGACTACCCTAGCAAGCATACATCAATACAAGTCACACAAGTCTACATAACTCAATACTCATGTGGACACACTCCATATGCCATAGGCTATACTACCTAGGCCATGTACCATATACAATGATGTAGGCAACACACACATATCAATTACCATATTCACATACATCCTAATTATATGGACATTTACATATATTACATTATCACACAAAGATCACATATTATATATATATATATATATATATATATATATATATATATATATATATATATATATATATATATATATATATATATATATTTTATATACACATATAGAAGGGTATGGGGAACAATTACATATGTATGTGTGAGATATTGGATCAATGCTTGTGTGTCTAGATGGGTGTATGTGTGGCATATCAGTTTCAGGTTAATGCATAGTGTCAATCTCAGATTTGAAATGAATGTGTGTACATTGGCATGTGTGCATCTCAGTATTTCAGAAAAACAGTGAATGTTAATGTGTACTTGTGTGTAAACATGTGTGTGTGTGTGTGTATAGGAGAAGACAATACTCCTCAATTTAGTGTGTCAATCACAGTTTTGTAGTGTAAACAATCAATGTGTACATATCGTAACAGTTGCAATCTCTCCAAACAGTGTATCAGCTGACAGTGTATCATTTCAAGCAAGTTCAAAGTCCAATGTAGATTCGAACTGAATTCCTATGCCATGTAAACCCTAGCATTCTAAGCTAATCCCAGATATGAATACAACACAAATTAAATCACACAATAGTTTAATACATTAAAAAATTTAGGAAAACGAGTGATAGTTTACATGTATATGCCCAATTGCAATCCAGAAGCCAAAATGCAAATTCGAAGACTAAAACCCATGTTAATTATAATCCTAACATGTTAGCTAATCCCCAGATGTATATAGGTGTACAAACGATTGAATTAAACACACAAAAGTAGGTTAACATACATTCGAAAGTTTTAGGAACCACTGACAGTTTAAGTATCAGAATAAATTAGGATTTCCTAATTCGAATTAGAATTTAACAGCTAGTAGACAATTAATAGGTTGGTAAATAATGACACATATGTGCACATGTTGTGGGTGTTCCAGTATCCAAGAAACTGGACACAATTCGTGTCTAAATACTGCATGTACACAGACACAAAAACTGTGCACTGACAGCATCGTACACGCGTGCACAGCACTCGTGGATACGACTCGACGAGAAATAGGACACGTGCTCGTGTCTAGGGGTTCGCCTAGGTTAGGTCTAGGGGTTGACCACCCTGAGTCATGTCCAAGACGTGTCCTCGTGTGACACGAAGACAGTATCAGAGCCGTTGGCCGACTGTGCACTCGACAGTATAAAATTCGTGCGACCCAAATTACTCCCAACCCACTCAATAAAATCTATTGAAATTTAAGTTTCTTTGTGTTAGTCACCACATGTATGTACACACCAATTTTGGTGTCACGAACTGCTATGTCCAACGAGAACTCGGACACGGGCAGCAGGGCACCCGACCGAGCCCCCGTGCTGCGTGTCTAGCACAAAATAGGATACGAAAACCGACACAATAATAATTCAGTCTTCACAAATGTTATTACATAAACCTAGATCTAGAGATTTATGAAATTAGTTTTACAGAAATCGAAAATAAATTCTTAAGTGATATTCTATCAAACACCTTCCTATACACTATGACACGTGTCCGATACGGACACCAAATGGACACAATTTTGACCCAAACTTTAGGGACAGCTAGGGGACACCTAGATCTAGCCTATTATACAAATAAAATAGAATATTAGCACAATTTGAAGAGTTTTACCTATAGGTGCAAAAAGCAAGAAAAGCTTCAAATGGGGGGTGTTCTCCTTGATAGCCAAATGCTCCAAATTAATCCAAAGCTAGGATTATTCTCCACAAATAAAAAATAGAAGGGTATTAGGCTCTAATGCAAGAAAATAGAGCTAAAAAGGAATTTAAGTGAAGAATCTATGGATTGGAGAAGAATGGACATACCTTTCTTTTCTCTATGAGTGAAACCCGCAATTTAGGGATTTACGGGACTTTTCGGATTTGATTGCACTTTGACGATTATTTAGATTTTGTTGCTAGATTATTATTATTATTATTATTATTAATTATTATTATTTATCCAGTTTAGAAAAATTATAAGAAATTTAAATCCCAGGATTTTGATTGTGACCCGTCCTGAACCCGTCTCGATCCGTTTCCGAAACCGAACCCAAACTCGATTTTCAGAATATATCTTTAAACCTTTAGTTTATTATTTATATATATATAATTCCAAAAGAAATAATTTCTTTCCTTTTGTTCTCAGAACATTCTCTCTCCCTCACTCGTTTGTCAACCGACCCCTCTCCATTCCCCTTCCCGAACATCCGAGCCCTCTCGGCTCCAAAAACCGCCGACCAACCCTTCACTTCCAGTAAACCCCATCCTCTTTCCCTATATAAACCCTCTTCCCCATCCCTCTATCACCATCTCCACCATTCCTCACCATTTACCAAGCTCTAACCCGTGCCCTAGCCCCAACTTCCGGCAACCTGACACGAGCCCCGCCTCCAGCGGCCTTCCGCTGCCGTTCCTGCAGCCGGCACGCCCCTTTCCGATTGGCGACCCCCGCGCCCCGTGCCCGACCCCTGTGGTCCCCGATCCGGTCGCCCCGTGCCCGATCTGCTGTCCGTTGTTTCCCGTGCACGATCCGTTGTCCTTAGTTTTTCGTGGCCGATCCCGCTGTCCAGCGCTTTTCATTTCCGTTCCCGAGATTATCCCACGGCTCCCCGACCAACGGATATTAGGTAAATTCTGTTAATCACAGTAGTTCGTCCCTTCCGTAGAGTCGATGATGACACGGTCCCCTATTTCGCTATGGTAATCGGCTCGATTTGTTGCAGTTATGGTTTCGGACATTTTCGCACTCCATTTTGGATGGTTCTGTAGCTTTGGCTTTGTTATTGTGGTTTTTCAAAATTTCCGAGTTAAGTTCAGATTTTTTAAAATTATCTCATATATGGTTCTGTGATCATTCTTCTTAGAGTGGTTCTGTAGTTCTCGGTTTTCCGAGTTCACTTTGTGTTGTTCTGTGATTTTTGAATTTTCTGGTAGTTTGGTTTTTTCGAACTCTGTTAGTTTTGGTCTTGTGACAAAGCTAATACTAGCTTGGGTTGAGAATATTTGTTCTGTGGATTTTTCTTAGCCATAGCTAATTATAAAGTTCTGTAGTTGGTACAGCTATATGCTGGTGCTATGGTTTTGATTTTGGCTTTTGGATTTGCTATTCATTTTCGAGTTGGATATTCACTTTTGGTGGGATATTTGGTGTTCCCTGGTTTGGGACAGTTATCGGTGTTTTGTTTGACATTTTTCCAGTATTGGGTTATCCCAAATACAGAGGGAATGCTGCCCAAATTTTCAGAAAAATATTTTAAAAGGGTTTTCTATAAAATTCCTAAATTCTAAACTGGTTTTTGTTGATTTGAAATTCGATTACTTTTTCGAGCGACGACCGTATCGGTCAATGGGCTCTTAGCGAAATGCAAACGAAACCGGCATTGTTCCGGACGTTGAGGCATTAGCTAGTACGCGACGTAATACTTTGGACCAAGTCTGAGAACCTATTTTCATATTATATTTAATAAAAAATTTATTATTTAGAACTAGTTGCTGGCCAAATCATATTTTGGTGCAGGGCCTCGGCCTGCTGAATGGATCGCTTTCCGGCGTTCAGGGTTCACCAGTATATATTTATTTTATTCCATTAATTAATGTAAATAATTGTAAGGACATAAGCCCAGCTCTTTATCTTTTTCTGTAGCTCTGTAATAGTGTAGAGTAGCTTTTAAATTCTGGTTTTATTGGTTTATCGATAAACGCGTAAAATATCAAAAAGATATTATTTTGGATATAGAAAATTAATATCATTTTCTCACATTAAATAACTAGAAAAATTACAAGTTTGTTATTTAAACAAATTCACGTTCTTCTCATTTAAAGAAAAATATTACTTTTATATATAATATTACAAAATACTAAGTTTTGCCAAATAATCGAAAAATATGATTTTCAATAAATGTTAAATTGATTTTTCTTCGTAAATTAATAACTAGTAAATCACATCGATAAACGTGTTCTGGTAGAATTTGTAAATAACATAAAACTGGATTAGGACCAATTCTAGAGATTGTAATTAGCACACCTAGATATGGTTTCCTCTTTGATGCTAAGTCAGGATTCTCTACTGTAGGATTTCGAGGACGAGTTTGACTTCCCCGGTACCGACTTCCAAATTCAGTCATAAACAAAGGCAAGTACGGTTATGTTATTTAGCAATTTAATTAGTAATTGTTATCTTGCATGCTTAAACCACATTGCTACATGAAACTCTCTCCTAGAGTTCAAATATTGATTGTGGAACTCTCTTCTAGAGTTTAAATATTGATTGTTATTGATTATGGGGATATTGGGGGAGTAGTGTAGCGTCTATGACCAATACCCCTCATATTGCATATTGATTGTGCGAGCTTACCCCTCTTACATACGGGGATAAGCCATATCGTATCACTAGGATAATATTGTACAACCCAAGCCGGTCATAGTCGTTACCTATTCAAATCACATTGTTTTCAATTGTTCAAAAATTGCTGGAAAATATTGTTCAAGTATTTCAAATTGTTTAAAATTATAAATTTCCATTATTATTCGAATTGTTAGATATTCATAATTGTACTTGCACCCTCCTGACTGGAGACCCAACATTTTTAGGTGATTGTGACGACGAGGATCTGCTGTATTGTATCTCTATGGTCTAAATCTGGCCCCGCAGAACCTGGAACCCCAGAACCTTAGAGCTGGATTAGTACTTTACTTTATTTCTTTTGGAAACAGATGTAATAAATGAATGCTGTTATTAATGTTGTTGTTTTCAGACTCATTTTCATTTAATAAAATGTTTTCTGTTAGTTTCTGCATGTTGTATTTCACTGCTTGATACAGCTTACTGCCGCCGTCTCACAACGGTGCAGGCTGGGCATGATCCGATTCGACCTAACAATTTGGGATTGAGTCGTGACATGTTTTTAGTGGTGGCCCATGCAGGTCAGTTCTGTAAATTGGTCTAGTCAACTTAGTCTAGACCAACACGCAATTATGTAACTTGACCTATGACTAATTGAGACTTTAAGAAAATAGACTTTAGAAACAACTAGAACACCTACACTATATTCACCATGTTACAATATAGGGCCGAAATTATTTATTTAAATATTTATTTTTGCTTGCTTATAGCTTTATAGATTACCTTGCTTATGTTTGTACGTAAACCTTATCTAGATTAGGCCAATGGTATGATGGTATATTTTACTACATATTTTATTTTCTAGATTTTTGTATCTTTTAGTGTCCCATGGTTTTCGGGATTATTTCCTTCCATATTTTTATCAGATTCTAGCATACTTTAGGATCCATATTTTTTGTTGTTTTTGGAATAAGATTAAATTTTTCAATCTCCTTCTTTAGCAAACCTATTTCCAACTTCTCCATTTATTGATCAAATCTTACTTCTCTATCTTTTGGAATCTAGATATGTTCGCTGTTTAGAGTTTTAAATTTTTTTAGCAATAAACTCTAATCTACCCAAAGTATTTCTACGACTAGCGTATCCAACCATTTGCCTTGACCTCATTTCCAATTGATTTTCTCGGAACTAATCCTGAACCAAATTCTTCTGGAACCATAAAGCCTCAAGGTTAATTGTTACCAAAAGAATAGGTTCAACTTAGCTGGTCCACGAATCTTTCGTAGAGGAATTATTTTTTTACTCCAAAATTGATTAATATCTCCTAAGTTATGTCAAGGACCGAGAATATTCTCATTTGTTGACTTCCTCCATTCAACTTGAAACCTTACTCTCTCTATGCAACTTCTTGATCAATTCAAGGCCTAGGAATCTTCTAAACTCAATGCTTGAATATCATGAAGCAGAAACGGTCAGAAAATTAATCCTATTTTGAATCCATTCTATTATTGAATTTTCTTTAGTCATGAAAAATTTCTAAATTGTTGAGTTGTCCCTTTGAAATTTTCATGGACAAAGTTAAGAAGATATTCAGTAACCTAATATGGCTTCGCACATATGCGTTGCAGCCATTTATCTGAATTATGAAAACTGTGAGTTTATTGCAGCCAGTTGCGCACTGGCGAGGCATAGACTCTAAGTTGAAATGATTTCAGGTATTCATAGGTTTTCAGATATCATTGAGATTATGTCCTAAATCCATCACATTTTGTCTCATATGTTTTCAGCCAGGAAATGGATAAAGTTGATAGACTACTCGGTAATCTATCATTATTCAAGTTATGGAGCCAAAAATTTATTGCAGTCAGGTACACTCTGGCGAGGCATAAATTTGAGGCAAAGTAACTTCGGATATATTTAGTTTCCGAATAATATTAAGACTATATCCATACCATGGTTATCTTTGGTACCATCAAATTATCCGGACTGTTGTCCGATTAGAGAGTTTGTATTTCTAGCGGCTTTCTATTTTCAGAAAATCTCTTATCACAGCCAAAAAGAATAGATTTTCTATAAAGTTGTACTTGATTCATCCTATAACTCATTAGGACCATATCAATCTCTATTGGTTCAATCTCTTTCCTGTTTCAACCTCAGTACGTTGCATATATATAGTTTTATATTTATTTATTTATTTATTTATTATTATTTTTGTTGTTAGTTACATATTTTAGAAGCTATAGATAGTTGTGGTTAGCTTTATATATTAAATAGAAGATATACAACTTGTGGATGACCATATGTATATAGTTGATAGCTATATGCGGGGGAAACATAGATTGTTGCCTATCTCAATTCTTGTAAGGGATCTTTGGGATTGATATTAGATAGCTAAAGGGTAGAAAAGGTAGAAAAATACTTTCAGTAAGCTAGCCTTGAGGGAGTGGTATACCTAGCTAGTGATTTATTTGGAGTAGAATCGTTAGTGCTCGCTAGTGTCTAAACCTTATTCAAAAATAATGGTATTTGACGATTTTGAATTTTATGCTTAAAAGAAGATTTATTGAAGATAGAGGAAGATGTAGGTAGAGTTAGTGAGGAAAGAATAGGATTTGGTAATGTTCTCCCATAGAGGAAGTAAATTTGGATATATATATAAACATGTGAAGAAACACTTGACGAGGATCAACCTTTATGATTAGATGACTACTATACCTAGAAGGGACGGATGTAGCCTTGGAAGGAATAAACAAAGAGGAATTGAGATAAGACCATTAGCATACAACTTTGGAAATGAGCAATTGAATTTGTAATTTCTACCAAACTTTGTAGACTCATATTGGTAAGAATGATTGGGATTCTGTGGTATGAGAACGATTGATATGTGCATAGTTAAAGATTAAAAATTGATTAGTGATTGTAATTTTGTCAATTGATTTCAAGAATTGAAACTTCTCGAATATAGGTCATGGATCAATTTAAAAAAAAAAATACTATGGCAAGGGAAGATTGTAGTTTTGATGTAGTCAATTTTGGAAGAGTGGCTGACAATTAAAAATTAATATTTTGATCGAGAAACATACTAGAAATTGAAATACATTTGGCATACGAGTTACATACAATGACGGAAGAAAATCTGATTTAGGTGATTTATGATACCTTGGTAGCTGCCTTAGTTTTCTATAGATACTTAAAGTTCGACTAGTTTAGCAAATTAGAAATTGGCTTTTTTGCATGGGGTATCATTAAGATTGTTATTTTGTGAGTTATTTTTCCCGCATATCCTATCTTTTGATCTTTGAAATAGTGAAACGATATTTTTCTATTCCCTTTGATTATCACTCAGTTCTCAATGAAAATATCTTATCCAATTACATTCCAATCATAGATATATTATTTTAATCATCCCCGCTATCCTCCTATCATATAACTTGTTGATTTTTTCTTAGTCACAAACCCTTATATCACATTCCAATTTGACATAGAATTTTAGTCCCTTATCTCAGAAGATTTCATTATGCATTCTCAAATAAACTGTTGACATTCGTTTCTTTCTTGTCTTTTTTGTTCCACGAGACCTTATTTAATTTTCCTCTATTTTTGGTCATATTTTAATCATGCATAGATTTTTACTCGTGCCTAAAAATGAACTTGAACACAACAATATTCCAAACTTCACCTCAGATCATATCTAGATAAATTTGATCGTACCAATATTTTATCAATGTACCTAGTGATCATGCCCAGAGTTCAATCGTGCCAGATGATTTTAAATTCCGTTTTTGAAAAAAATAAGCGATTTAGATTGTACCCAGCCCTTATCCTTGAAATTTCGAGGACAAAATTTTCTAAGTATGGAAGGTTGTGAAACCCGCAATTTTGGGATTTACGAGACTTTTTGGATTTGATTGCACTTTGACGATTATTTAGATTTTGTTGCTAGATTATTATTATTATTATTATTATTATTATTATTATTATTATTATTATTATTATTATTATTATTATTATTATTATTATTATTATTATTATTATTATTATTTAGCCAGTTTAGAAAAATTATAAGAAATTTAAATCCCTGGATTTTGATTGTGACCCATCCCGAACCCATCTCGATCCGTTTCCGAAACCGAACCCAAACTCGGTTTTCGGAATATATTTTTAAACCTTTAGTTTATTATTAATATATATATATATATATATATATATAATTCCAAAAGAAAGAATTCCTTTCCTTTTATTCTCAGAACATTCTCTCTCCCTCACTCGTTTGTCAACCGACCCCTCTCCCTTCCCCTTCCCGAACGTCCGAGCCCCCTCGGTTCCCGAAACTGCCGGCCAACCCTTCACTACCAGTAACCCCCATCCTCTTTCCCTATATAAACCCTCTTCCCCATCCCTTTATCACCATCTCCACCATTCCTCACCATTTCCTAAGCTCTAACACGTGCCCTAGCCCCAAATTTCGACAACTCGACACGAGCCCCGTCTCCAGCGGCCTTCCGCCGCCGTTCCCGCAGTCGACGCGCCCCTCCCCGAGTGGCGACCCCCGTGTCCCGTGCCCGACCCTTGTGGTCCCCGATACGGTCGCCCCGTGCCCGATCTGCTGTCCGTTGTTTCCCGTGCACGATCCGTTGTCCGTGGTTTTTCGTGGCCGATCCCGCTGTCGAGCAATTTTTGTTTCCGTTCCCGAGATTATCCCGCGGCTTCCCGACCAACGGATATTAGGTAAATTCTGTTAATCACAGTAGTTCATCCCTCCCGTAGAGTCGATGATGACACGGTCCTCGATTCCGCTATGGAAATCGGCTCGATTTATTGCAGTTATGGTTTCGGACATTTCTGAACTCTATTTTGGATGGTTCTGTAGCTTTGGCTTTGTTATTATGGTTTCTCGGAATTTCTGAGTTAAGTTCGGAATTTTCAAAATTATCTCGTATATGGTTCTGTGATCATTCTTCTTAGAGTGGTTCTGTAGTTCTCGGTTTTTTGAGTTCACTTTGTGTTGTTTTGTGATTTTTCAATTTTCTGGTAGTTCGGTTTTTTCGAACTCTGTTAGTTTTGGTCTTTGTGACCAAGATAATACTTGCTTGGGTTGAGAATATTTGTTCTGCGGATTTTTCTTAGCCATAGCTAATTATAAAGTTCTGTAGTTGGTATAGCTATATGTTGGTGCTGTGGTTTTGATTTCGGCTTTTGGATTTGCTATTCATTTTCGGGTTGGATATTCACTTTTGGTGGGATATTTGGTGTTCCCTGGTTTGGGACAGTTATCGGTATTTTGTTTGACATTTTACCAGTATTAGGTTATCCCAAATACAGAGGGAATGCTGCCCAAATTTTCAGAAAAATATTTTAAAATGGTTTTTCTATAAAATTCCTAAATTCTAAACTGGTTTTTGTTGATTTGAATTCCGATTACTTTTTCGAGCGACGACCGTATCGGTCAATGGGCTCTTAGCGAAATGCAAACGAAATCGACATTGTTCCGGACGTTGAGGCATTAGCTAGTACGCGACATAATACTTTGGACCAAGTCTGAGACCCTATTTTCATATTATATTTAATAAAAAATTTATTATTTAGAACTAGTTACTGGCCAAATGATATTTTGGTGCAGGGCCTCGGCCTGCTGAATGGGTCGCTTCCCGGCGTTCAGGGTTCACCAGTATATATTTATTTTATTCCATTAATTAATGTAAATAATTGTAAGGACATAAGCCCAGATCTTTATCTTTTTCTGTAGCTCTGTAATAGTGTAGAGTAGCTTTTAAATTCTAGTTTTGTTGGTTTGTCGATAAACGCGTAAAATGTCAAAAAGATATTATTTTGGATATAGAAAATTAATATCATTTTCTCACATTAAATAAATACAAAAATTACAAGTTTGTTATTTAAACAAATTCACGTTCTTCTTATTTAAAGAAAAATATTAGTTTTATATATAATATTACAAAATACTAAGTTTTGCCAAATAATCGAAAAATGCAATTTTTAATAAATGTTAAATTGATTTTTTTCGTAAATTAATAACTAGTAAATCACATCGATAAACATATTCTGGTAGAATTTGTAAATAACATAAAACTGGATTAGGACCAATTCTAGAGATTGTAATTAGCACACCTAGATATGGATTCCTCTCTGATGCTAAGTCAGGATTCTCAACTGTAGGATTTCGAGGACGAGTTTGACTTCCCCGGTACCGACTTCCAAATCCAGTCATAAACAAAGGCAAGTACGGTTATGTTATTTGGCAATTTAATTAGTAATTGTTATCTTGCATGCTTAAACCACATTGCTACACGGAACTCTCTCCTAGAGTTCAAATATTGATTGTGGAACTCTCTCCTAGAGTTCAAATATTGATTGTTATTGATTGTGGGGATATTGGGGGAGTAATATAGCGTCTATGACCAATACCCCTCATATTGCATATTGATTGTACGAGCTTACCCCTCTTACACACGGGGATAAGCCGTATCGTATCACTAGGATACTATTGTACAACCCAAGCCGGTCATAGTCGTTACCTATTCAAATCACATTGTTTTCAATTGTTGAAAAATTGCTGGAAAATATTGTTCAAGTATTTCAAATTGTTTAAAATTGCAAATTTCCATTATTATTTGAATTGTTAGATATTTATAATTGTACTTGATCCCTCCTGATTGGAGACCCAATATTTTTAGGTGATTGTGACGATGAGGATCTGCTGTATTGTATCTCTACGGTCTAACTCTGGCCCCGCAGAACCTGGAACCCCGGAACCTTAGAGTTGGATTAGTACTTTACTTTATTTCTTTTGGAAACAGATGTAATAAATGAATGTTGTTATTAATGTTGTTGTTTTCAGACTCATTTTCATTTAATAAAATATTTTCCGTTAGTTTTTGCATGTTGTGTTTCACTGCTTGATACAGCTTACTACCGCCGTCTCACAACGGTGCAGGCTGGGCATGATCCGATTCGTCCCAACAATTTGGGATTGGGTCGTGACACTATGTGTTCATTATATACAAAAGAGACAAGAACTAATTAGAAGGTTATTTTTAGGGAAGGGGGAGCCCTAGTGGCCAGCCATGTAGTGTAGAAATTAGGGTTAGGGTTTAGTCTATGGGCTATGGGCCTAGTTGCACTAGTCATGTATCAATTCACAAGTCAAGTCATTGAACCTATCCCTATTTCTCCTATTGAAATCTTGATTTCTAATGACTAACTAAGGTTGACTTAAGTTAGACTAGGGTCTCATCATGCTAACCAAGTCACTATAGCTAGGGTCAACTACTAGGTTAGCCTACAAAGTCTCAGCTAGTCAAAGTCATAAATCACAATCACCAATTAAATAAATTAAAATAAATTCAAAAATTCACAATGACCAAAATACCCTCAATCTAAAATTTGGTAGTGACACAATGTCTGAGCCTATAGTTCAACATCTATGTATGGACTGAACGGGGAGTTATGATGCAAGATTTGATCATAACTGGTGAAGGATAGAACAATTGAATAGGAAGAAGGTTTGGGTGTGAGATTGCTTAGAAATAAACTACAGAAACATGATATGGCCCGACTGATACAGATATATATAATGATATGAAGTGACTTAACCAATATAAACGAGGAAATGAATACAACCTATATGCAGGGCAGACATCTCCTATGATGGAAGGAACCATTACATGCAGAGAGCCCTACACTATGTGTACTAACCTGAACTGGAACAAAGATGCATTCTAAAATGATAGTGGATAGGGGTATTGATTTGGGCTGAACCAAGATAGGTTCTGTACTACCAAATAGTGTAATGGACAAAATAATACATGAACAAGCAGGGAACTGAGCAATATGAAGGGGACTGGTATGATTCCATGCTACCTAGATATCCCCTGTCAGTATCAATTTCAGTACTAGATGGATCGGCCAACTCAGTATTGAGTTGGTGCAAGGATGGGTCTAACTTATCAGTATTATGGAATACATTTAGGATTTAACATATTAAAATCAGTCGATACTAGGTACATATACCTCTATTTTGGTTGGGACTTTCTATTTCCTCTTGGTATCAGAAAAGGCATAGGAGTTGTCACCATGTCATCTACATGCCTCCGTTCCTAACTGGACACTCAAGAAAACTCTAGATTGATGTATGCCTGTGTACCGCTACTCCGTTATTCTAATGTAAGTAACATCCAAAGTTCCTACTGATTGTTCCCTTAATATACAAGATGACCCTAGTACCTACATTATAGACTCGACTTCGATTGGAGTATGGGTGACTCTGGAATCCCCCCAAGGAAAACTGAGTTGGTTAGTTTTTATAGGCTCTATAGGGTACTTTGTTATCCGCTAATATCCTTTCGCCTATACCTATGTTATGGCATTGGATGCTACATGAATTCGAACTTAGTAGTTTAATGGTGTGATCAAAATACTGCGAACACGATTGCACCCCATGTAGCTCGAATTTGTAATCCTCTAAGTGTCGAGATACATAAATCTGTGATTACCTACAGACAATCTATCCCTATTTTGCTCCAACCTGAGTCCACCATTTCTTGGTTTAGGCATTAAACCGAACATCCAAGTTATTATTAAACAACACATTCGACTTTGGCTAATACTCGAGAGATTAAGGGACTGATACAGAGGTAGGCTTACTTGTGAGAGATTGAAGATTGCTTCTTGTCGAACTCCTCTCGAGCAAATGAGTCTTCTAGGCTCCAGATACGCAGGGAAAGGATTAGGGTTTTGAGAGGAGCAAAGGGTCGGCTGCCTCCCCTTTAATACTCGGCCTTGGGATTGAGAGAGATTAGTTAGAGCTCAATTTGGATTGAGTTTAACAGGATTTGGATATACTAAGAATTCGAATTTTAAATATGCTCCTATCTGTTCAATTTAAACAGAGGCCCGATTAGAGGGTGTTCGGGCATTTGAAATTGAATGAGGGATATTTACACTTATTCCTCCCCCACAACTGAACTTTGCATGAGTACCCAATCAATGAGTCACTTTCAATGTGAACATTAGTTCAATTTTCTAGGGTTTGATTAGAAGAATATTAGTACAAATTTAGACAATTATCATTTATAATATAATAGTACCTATAAAATTTGGGTGAGGGACTCACAAGAGTTCCTAATATGTGGCTGAGTACAAAAATCCTAAAATACTCTATGACTCAATCTTAATCCTATGGCAGGCTCGCAGTAGTACAGATAAGCTCAAGTACTACCACGATTTCGCATTAATCGTAAAGACTGACCTGCATGGGCCACCACTAAAAATGTGTCATGACCCGCACCCGGATATACGGGTACGAATATGTGGGCCACACCAAGCTTACACAGCAGTATCGACGGTAGAGCACTGTCAAGTACCCGATACTATATCTAAAAGATCTATCACTATAAAGGTACTCATATCACATCACAAATGCTAAGGAAGATAAGACAAGAAAGGTAACAATATTACTACAACAACTAGAATCAACATAGGATCAGATGAGACAAGAAATGAAACGGAGGAAAACAGTAACAAAACTAAAATAACTACCAGACCTAGAATTCCTAGAAGACAACTCATGGTGAAAGAATATCAATATTTGCCTCAGCTAGCATTATCCTGTAGTCCAATAATAAGGGCATAATAACTCCTAAAAATATTACCAACGTATCCAGTCAGGTTGGGAATGAGTACATAAACTAATAGCAGATCCATGTGAATTGACAAATTCTATGGGAGACAATTATAATAAAATACAAGATAAAATATCAAGACTGGAATATAAACATGATATGTAAAACTGGATATCATGTCAGGGTATGAAATACATGAATGTAGAACAGTACAGGAGTATCTGATGTATAATATAAATATAAAACGGTGCCTTGAGATATTAGAGCGTTATGTGATCGGCTTAGAAACTTGCATAAGAATATGGCCTGGCTAGTCATACGTGAGATATATGACTAACATTTGGCTAATCATACATGGGTTGTATGATTAACACTCACATGAAACATGGATGGTGGGGTATGATCACATAACCTCTAATAACTCTCCATCCTCGAGTAGTATAACGGATTCGGACATGTCACATCATGATGCAGAATTCTCTAAGAGGGTAGCAAATCTCCTCAGGAATCGACGTCTATACAAGTACAAGAAAATAAGATCGAACAATGTACCATGGTAACCCAGGAATGGCGTCTCATAAAAGGATCCGACATATACTAGCATGTGTACCATCGTGTCAGAAATCAAGTAAAACACTACAACTGAATCGGATATAGCAGATATCAAGACAACGAAAACTATCAGAGAATGTACTCGCCTGCTGTCCTGAGAAATAAGTGAGGGTCTATGCCTGAACCGACGTCACAGAGACCTAATAAGAATATACAGAGTTACTTAGTGTTCTAGAGTAAACAATATATATAAATACATTAATTCTATGCATCTAGGCCTATTCTAGGTCAAACTCAGTCAAACTAAGTCAAACTGGAAAAAAGATTGACTGATAGTTGACTTTGGTTAACTGGTCGACTCCCAGTCCATTCTAGGTTAAACTAGGTCAAAACTAGTCTCTATAATCATCCATATGGTCAACATATCAAATTCAGTGATGTGAAATCACTAGAATCGACGGATCTCAATTATGATGCACGGATCTCAAAATACGAACCAAAAAGAGAAGGATAATAACAAATGGTGATATATAAGGGAAAAGTTTACAGATGTTGTCGGATGATGATACAACCATCATCCACGTGTCCAGAATGGTCAAAATAGCTAGAATAGCATACCCATAAGTCTAATTTGGACACAGGAGCAAAATAAAATTTTGGGTCAAAATGGTGTCCGTGTTGGACCCACTTTGCACCAAAAAATGTGCCAGGATAAAAGTCGTTAAAACCTAGCAAAATATATGTCCACGAATCCTGAATGACGATACGAACTCAACGATATCCGGAATTGAATTTCGATGGCCCTATTTCAAATTGGTCTGTTGACCAGGATATTAGAATCCGATTTGCACAAAAATTTGTGCCGAAACCAAAGTCCACTAAATCTAGCAAATTATATGTCAACGAATCCAAAATGATGATACGAACTCAACAGTATATCCGGAATTGGATTCCGATGAGCCAATCTCAAATTGGTCCGTTGACCAAGACTTTAAAATTCCGATTTGCACGAAAATACGTGTCAGAACCAAAGTCCACTAAATGTAGCAAAGTATATGTCAGCGAGTCCAGGATGACGATACAAACTCAACGGTATATCCGAAATTGGATTCTGATGAGCCGATCTCAAAATGGCCCGTTGACTCGGATTGTGGGGCCTGCCTTGCACCGAAATGCATGCCGGGGCCCACGTCCTCCAAATCAAGCAAACTTTATATAAATTCGTGCCAAAATGACGACATGAGTCTACTGGTGTCAAAACTTGAATCCGAAGTCCCGGGTTCAAAATTAGGATTTACAAGTTAGAAATTACGAATTCGGACGGCCAACTTTGACGTCAAATTAAACCAATCAAACAAGCTCACAATGAAATAAAACTTAAGGGACAGGAAGAGGGTTATAACAGCTGTGCACAGGAACTTGTGGCATGCCAAACGGAGCTACGATGACGGAGATATGAGTCCACGAAGTTGGCTCCACAAAATTGTCCAAAATATACACAATTTAAAGGGTCAAATTGGTAGCCGATTTTGACATATCAAATGACGGAATTAACGGTTGAAACTTGACACGGGTGAAGGGATATATACCGAGATTGAGACGAAAGAAATGGAACGACGATCTAACGGTCAAATTGTCCAAAAATTATATACGAAGTTGTTGCCTCGAAACGTAAACTCTGACTTCGGCATGCGCGCGTCACGACGGGATCGACTTCCAAATGCAAAAATCGACCCTGCCACTCGTCAAGGTCGACGATGGCTGCTAGGGAGGAGTTCGCCGAAGTGTGTGCGGGGGCTTTGTGGGTCTTCAGCGACAAGGGGTTTCGCCGTGGCCGTGCGGGGTAGTCGTCGGAGCTGCCATCGCGGCTGCTGCTGCTGTCGTTGCTGCAGTCTGCTGCTGCTGTCGTTGCTGCAGCCTGCTGCTACTGTCGTTGTAGCTTGCTGCTCCTCCTTCTGCACCATCCGAGGGGAGGAGGAGGAGAAAGAGAAGGATAAGATGATGATGATGGTGGAGAATGATGGTGATGGTGGTGGAAATGGTGATGAATGATAATGAAGAAGAAGAAGAAGAAAAAGAAGAAAAAGAAGAGGGGGTGGAGTTTGATGGGGATGGAGTGGGGTCTGTGCTTATGGTGATGGGGGTTGTGTGTGTGAGTGGGTAAGGAGAGAGAGAGTGATATATGTATATTTATTATAAAGAGAGAGAGAAAGAGATATATGTTATTAGAAAGAGTAGAAGAGATATTTGAGAGAAGAAAGAGTACATAGGGGTTAGGGCCGGCCAATAGGAGTGTAGGGGTGAGGGTTGTATAAATGGATGAGTGGTGTTGGTTCATGGAGGCAAAATTAAGGGCCAATATTAGATTAGGTCATTGGAGTTGTCCCTTGAATAATTTGAGTGGACAAACTTGGTGTTTGGTGTTTGTCATAAGGGAAAATTGTGTGGGGTGTTTGGCTAGTCATGAGGAGACAATATGAAGTTTGGTTTGGGTTCAATTGAGTCGGGTCGTGTCAAAATCGGATTTGGTGCAATAAATAATTTAATTTAGTCATTTATTATCACGGATAAATAAGTAGCATGCGGGGGCTCAATTGAATGGGACACAAGAGTCATATAGGTAGTAGGCTTAATATGGGCCGTATCCATATTTTGGGTCGGCAGGTTTGAGCCGAAAGGGTGTCCCCAATTCAAGTCAGAAATAAATGTGACTCTATGGGATGAATTAAGATTGGGTCTTGTGTCAAGAAAGTTGTGCGAAGAAAATGAAGCACAAGATGGTGTGTCTGAGTGGGACACGAAGGTCATGGGTGTAGAGTGTCTCGACTAGATCATGCACGAGAAGTTGGCTTTGAGAAAATAACTAGTCTTGTGCTCCTAAATTAAAAGTCACGGCAACGTGCATATGATGATCAAAGATAAAAGTGAGAAATTATTAAGAATTATTCAACAATCAAAGGGCCTAAATTGACCCGAAGTTGCGTGATGCAAACAGAGTACAAGGAAATAAGTTTGGGTGGGACATGATATACTAAAATGATAATAATCTTGTCGACTACAAACTCGTGAAGGAAGTTTCCCGAGATTGACATCCCTGACGCTCCAGAAATCAAAGGCACAAAAAAGAGCATTAATGATAATTGAATAAAAATAAATTATCGAAAATAATTCATTTAGAAAATTTAAAAAATTCCTAAAATTCAGGAGGCTCACATATACATAAGCTGTATAATGTAGTAATTCATGACACTATTCTCATTCACAAATAAAGAAGGAAGAATTTATAAATCAACTTATGAATTGTCATTTACAAATCGTTGGACAGAGACAAATCTACTACCAACTAAAAAGAGATGAAATACATAACAAATGAATTTGTCGAGCGATGCGAAGGCGATCCAAGTACAATCACCTCAGAGGAAGAGAGTAAAACATGGCCTTGGCTAGAGCACCTGCAAAAAGATATGGAAGCACACACCTGGAGAGATAACCAGGTCCTCAGAGTGACATAACAAGATACAGGAAGAACATACCATATAAACTGTGAGATATAATAGAAAATAAAGGGATGCATGCAATAGGGTGCCTACCAGTTCTACAGTGATAATGCAGTTAAGAATAAACCTTGAACGCATGGGAACTCTGGCTATAGGTACAGGAAACTCAGGTATGGTCCCACCAGGATACGAGGGACCTCAAAGCATAACATTCATCAATTGTCAGAGGCCAGCAGGATCAGGAATAGGAAAGTGCATACGTGGCCCATACGTTATGGAACTGTTCTCCCCACCCAATGCCTAGTAGGATCACATCCATGACTCATAGGAACCTCTAGTAACTGCCAAGTCCACTAGCATACGATTCTATCGACAGTTACTCCTAACCGTGGCACGCCTCATACGTATCGGTGGCTGGCCGACTACGCGAGTATGCATTCTACATGTAATTTACAACACGTGATAAGGCATGTATCAAGTCCGTATGAGATATACCAATACCTCATCACCAATGGGTGTTCACTAGTCAATGTCAATGCAAGAAAATAGAACAAAACAAGTAAAAATACTGATACGGTCGCTTGCACCCAAGTGTGACTTGGACGCACAATGACATAGTACTATCAACAGGTAAAAATGCTAAAAATAAATGACTAAAAATAAGATAAAGTAAAACACAGAGTAAGGTGGCAAGGTATCTTGCCTGGCAGTGCGGGTATAACAGCTACAAGCAATCAATCACGTCAGCAATAAATCTCAAAATCCACGAACGGCTCCGCATGCTGAAACAAACATCAAGAATGTTCCTGGTGTAAAAGATATATCTAGGAAATGCATGTCCAAAAGTCCAATTCTGGAACAGGGTTAAAATTATAATTTTGGGTCAAAACGATGTCCGCCGTTGGACCCATTTTGTACCAAAACGTGTGCCAGTATCTATGGTCTCTAAAGTCGTCAAACTATATATCACGGGTCCAGTTTGAGGAGACGAACCCAACCGTATGTCCAAAGTTAGATTCCGGTGGGCCGTGCATAATTTTACCCGTTGGATTGGATCGCGGGCCCGCCAAAAAGGCGTTCTGGTCGACCTTCTCAGAATTAGACCAAACTTGGCATACAGGACCAGAAAATCGATACGGTCCTGTTGGCATAAGTTTCGTTTCAATTTGACAAACATGCACAAAGTAATTAAAGAATTTGCAAAGAGATCGATACAGTAAATTTTAACGAATACGCATCAAATTCGTCGTGCACCAGCAACCAATTTGGCTTCCGTCAAAGCCCACACGTCCGCGAAGTCGATATGCGCCTTTCAATGCTTTTGGTTCACGATCACTCGCCCGATTCGACGGGGAGCACGCCGTATCGAACTTTTTTTTAAAATTCAAGTTTTCAAAAACAGGTTTTTCTTAAACTTCAACCAGATTTTAAACAAAATATAATAAAAATAAAAAAAGTAATTCACTACCAAAATACAGGTAAATAGCGACTGAAAATTGGCGACGGCGTAATCAGTCGCCAAGCAGCGACCGACAAGCAACTTACGGGCGACGAATTTTTTTACTTAAATTTTTTATAAGTTTAGCGACGGATCAGCGACCATTTAGCGACGGAATATGTCAACCGACTGATTAGCGACAGATATATATATATATATATATATATATACGTCGCTAAGCTGCTGTAAATGTCGAAAGGGAAGGATTAATTTTTATTCTAAATTTTTTACATAAAGGTAGCGACTAACTTACAACTACTTAGTAATATTTCCATGTAGCGACGGCGTAGCGACGGAAAATTATCGTCGCTAATTTGCTGTGAAAATTCGAAAGTTACTTAAATTTTGAAAATTTCCCAATCTCTCTCTCTCTCACTCTCAAAATCCTTCTCTCTCCTACCCTCCCCCCCCCCCCGACTGCGGCCCCCTCCGGCGCCCTCCCCCACTCCGGCCCCCCTCCCTCTTCTCCTTCTCCTCCGATCGAACCCCCTAACCACCCCCTCTTTTCCTTCTCCGTCGAGCCCCTACCTCCGGCGACCACCTCCCTCCGGCGTGCTCCTCCACTCTGTTCCCCCCACTTCTCCTCCTTCGAAACCCCGTACACCCTCCCTCTTCTCCTCCTCCGTCGTGCCCCCCTCCGGCGACCCCCCCTCCGGCGACCACCCCCTCCGGCGTCCCCCCTCCAGCGCCCCCCTCCGACGTCCCCCCTTCTCCGAGATCCTCTCCGTGATCAACCTCTTCAAGGTCCGAAATCGTAAACCCTAATTTGCATTTATTTTTATTTATACTTTGTTTGTGTTTTCTCAACATGTTCTAGAGTTTTAATTTCAATTTCGTGTTTGAAATTTATCGGTATAGTAGTGGGTATAGTAGATAAATAAAAATTTATCGGTATAATAGTTTTAGAAATTTGACAGGACACGGACACGAAATAAATAGTTGTAGTAGTTTTAGATTACTAAGGTAATTGATTGATCAATGCGATATATACTTGATTATCAACGTGATACCTAATTATACTAGGTCACCTGAAGAAGAAAGTGGGCAATAAGGCTCATGTAGAAGCTTTAATATGTGAAGCGTACATTATTGAGGAGGTTTCTAACTTCTGTTCGATCTACTTCGACACTCATGTTCGAACAAATTATAATAGAGCGTCGAGGAATGATGAAGGTGATATCAATGCACCGAAGGAAAGGATCCGTACAATCTTCAATGTGGGGGGCAAGCCGACAAGTGCGACTAAATTACGATGGTTGGATGACGATGAGTTTGAAGCCGCACATCGGTATATATGCCTCAATAGCGGTATCCAAGAGATGGAAGATATTGAAAAGTAAGCGACACCATTTAGTCATTCTAATTTCGATATTTAGAAGTGTGCTAATGTTTCTCCCTATTATTACAGTACTTTTAGAGCTAAGATTAGAATGGAAAGACCTGATATTGATGATGATGATCTTGCTAGAGAGGTCAATATGAAGTTTTCGTCGTGGTTCCGAAATTATGTAAGGATTATAATCATTAGATATTCTAAATTCGATATGTTACTACCCACACTTTGTCTAATAACTTTTCTGATACTACCCACACTAGGTCATCCGTCCTGGTACACAATTGCAGAACAAAGGACTAAGAGTAATTGCTATTGGACCGAGCAAGAAGGCGAAGTGTTGGAGCAGATATACAATCAATGGCTTTAACTTTAGAACTACTGATAAGCCTATCAATCATTCATTTGTCGATGAGGAGGCTAATTATACCAAAAATTTGGGAGTTTGTGTGAGAGCCTCAGTCTACGATGTCGATCCCGAATTCGACTACTACGGTTGTAGCTTCCCTTCCCGAAAATTTTGAAATATTTTTTTATTTATTATTTTTTATTTAAGTGCTGATTTTTAGAAGGTTATAAATAATTATTTATTTAATTATTAAGGTAGATGATTTTAGTTATGGTTAGGAATTGGAGTACAAAGTGACTAAAAATTGTGGCACGGGTAGTGCAGTGGCGTGCTTTGACTAGTATTTTAGCCATGATAAGAGAGACATGTCCATAAGTGTGTTCTAACTAGGAAAACCAGGCCAAGTTGCAACTTAAATCCCACCGGTAAATTATTTATTTATTAATTAGAATATTGACTTTTAGGTGACCAGATTGTCCTAATTTGGTTCGAACTGGGCCCGAACCGAATCCAAGCCTATGTAGGCATATAGTGAGACCAAGGACGGCCATGTAGACATATTTTATGTGTGTACAAATATTTCTTATTTATTTTAGGAATTGACGATTAATTTCTAAATATTTATTACATGTAAATTATAGGTAATATTAAATAGCATTTTAGATTATTGTACGATTATTGGACCAGTTAAATTAGAGTTATAAGTGGCACCCTATACTAAACCTTCTTATTGGTTATTATAGTTTGTTAGTGTTATTATTATTGTTATTATTATTATTATTATTATAATTATTATTATTATTATTATTATTATTATTATGCTTAAATAATACCTTTATCATTCGTATTTTATAATCCATTGTCAAGTAGATTATATACATATACATATTTTTACCATGCAGAAGCAAAATATTATTAAGATTTTTTTTGGTTTATAAAATATTTATTCATATATATATAGATATGCATATGAATAGATTATATATATATATATATATATATATATATATATATATATATATATATATATATATAAGGAAAAACAAAAGAAAAAGGAAAACAAATAATGAAGGGGAGCCCAGCCCCACATCAGCCGAGCAAACCCCAAGCCTATCCCGAGCGCTAAGCTCACTTGGCCAAACCCAAGAAGGCCTGAACCCCCCTCTGTCCATAACTTAACATATGTGTATATATATATAGAGAGAGCCGAGAGGGAGAGAAGTTTTGATACGCAAAACCCCAACCCTAAAAAAACTCGACACGCCGCCATCTCTACCGCGCTCCACCTCCGTCGACATGCGCGCGCCACCATGGGCTCCGCCGTGTGCGGCCACGGCTGCGTGGATGCAGCAGCGCACGCGCGGGATTGAAACAGTAACCATAGCAATAACAATAGCGGCTGAGAACAGGCCGACCTCGCGGCGTTGGTTCGCGACGATCGCTCGATCGCTTCGCATGTTGTTTTCTCTGGTATGTCCATAACATATACACGTTTAATTCTCTTCAACTAAATTAAATTTATATGCTCTAGATTGGCCAGTAAATCGACCTAAAGTTTTCCAAAAACTGTCCAAACTAGGACAGAATTTCGAATCCAGACACCCATCTTGGGAGGCCAAAATTGGTCGATCCTATTAGGAAACACAAAATCTAATTGAATAGGTTTTTAGTCAATACATACAGCTTCGAAACACTTTTTTAGTTTTTACTTTCATTAAATTTTCAGCGAGAAATTTGTTTTCGAAAATCAGGAAAACACATAAAAAACTATTTTCGAAAAAATTAGAAATTCATCCACACGACGTGCGTTCCGCCAATACGGACAACGTGGTTGCGAACCGAAAGCATCGAAAGGTGTGATTTGACTTCCCGAACGTGTGGACTTTGACGGAACTCAAATTGGTTGCTTGTGCGCGACAAATTTGATGCGTATCCGTCAAAATTTACCGTATCGACCTCTGTGCAAATTTTCTAATTACTTTGTACACGTTCATCAGATCGAGACAAAACTTCTGTCAACAGGATCGTATCATTTTTCTGGTCCTGTATGCCAAGTTTGGTCCAATTCTGAGACAGTTGATCAGATCGCCGTTTTGCGGGCCCCACGATCCGATTCAACGGACGATTTTGTGCACGGCCCACTGGAATCCAAACTTAGACATACCGTTTGGTTTGTATCATCAAATCGGATCCATAGACATGTAGTTTGAAAACTTTATAGACCCTTGACTCTGACACATTTTTCGGTGCAAAGTGGGTCCAACGACGGACATCGTTTTAGCCCAAAATTACCGTTTTGCTCCTGTGTCCAGAATTGGACTTAAGGAGAGACAATTCTAGCTAATTTGACTAATCTGAAAATATTGGTAACATCTATTACAGCTTCTGGAGGCAGTTGTGAGACTTGGACTTTCTGACTTGTTGGTTGGCGAGATATTGTTGGTTCTCCGTGCAACCCTCAGGCAAGTATACCTTGCCAAACTTATACAGTATTTATACTATTTTCTTTATATTGTACTTCTTTCATATGATTACCTGTTTCCCATGTTGTGATTGGTTTGTCATCGACTGTTTCACTTATTTCTATATTTACGTGCACATATAGGATATTCGACATTGCTTGATTACTGGTCTTTTCGTGTTACCTTGTCTCATGATTGGGTTGTCAGTTTCTACATCTTATTCTTGACTTGACCATTCTTGACTGGAAGTATCTTGCATTGTACTATAGTTGAGATATACTATAGCTTGGGAGTATCTTACATTGTACTACGATCTATAGCCGATTCTTTTATCTTGATATTGCTTGATTGACTTGACTTGAGACATAGTATAGATTGGGAGTATCTTACATTGTACTATGACCTATAGCATATATTGATTGATTGATTGACTTGATTTACGATACTATGAATTGTGAGTATCTTGCATTGTACTACGATTTATAGGAGTCTGCTTGACCTTGTATCCTTTAGGAGATGAGATAGATACTAGAATTGGCTAATCTCGACTGAGAGTATCCTGCTTTATATGCCAATTGAAACACTATAGATTAGGAGTATCTTTTATTGTACTACAAGCTATAGGAGTTTTGATTGACAGTTAGCTAAGTCTAGTATTATATTTTCACCCGACTCGTCGTCCTTAGATGTTCTTCTTGCAGTAGTGTTCTTATCCTCCATACATGTTATTTACTGTCATATTAGTAGGTATATTTTATTTATCTTGCTAGTCCTCTGAGGACCCGATGATCTCTTCAGGTAGCTGATTGCACGGAGTTAGATAGCTGAGCATGTGGTAGTTGAATTCAATCGCATGATTCAGGTATTTTGTTAGTATTATTGATTTACTATCTTTCTCGTGCTTTCATGATATATTCTGCTTATTAGCGTAGCTTTGTATACTCGTATTATTCTTGGAGTCTAATCGGACATATATGCTAGTGGGCTGTAGACCACGACCCATACTTGTTCATTCTTGTCTTATATATCCTTGTGGATTGAGATACACTGTAGATTACCATATTAGCCATGATACCATGATCTTGACAGCTTATACGTACTCGAATCGGGCTGGAGTCCGCTTGAAACGTAGCTGGCTTGCTCACGACCTCGCGTCCGAAAAGCGGGTACGGGTCGTGACAAGTTTTTATGGTGGCCCATGCAGGTCAGAGCCTATCATACCGGTTACGTAACTATGCTAGTACGAGCCTGCGAATATGACTAAACCCTTAGAAATCTCAATCCACTCTGCTTTGAAAATTCTCTTAGAAATTTCTCTACTGCCTTTGAAACCTCGTATTCGTTCTCGATTATTCTCCCTAGCCCTCCCGTACCATTGATTCTCGTCCCTTCCTATTCTGGGGTGACGAATGGTCATGCTATCTAGAATTCATCAGAAATTCTTAAATTATAGTATAATATTTTATGATTATTGAGTTTTTGTTGTTTATAGATATGAGGGATTATAGTTGCCATATGTCTAGATATCTGTCGGTAGAATTGTTAGCAACTAGTTAGAAGATTATAAGATTTCAGTTTTGAGAAGTAGTATGACCAAAGGTGGGTAGAAGTCCTCGAGGTTTTATTGTTACAAAATGGCTAGGAGAAGGATATAAACTAATTTTTGAGGAAAATTTAAGGAGATTTAGGTAATAGTAGACTTTCTTTTGAATTTTAAGGAATAATTATGAATTTGAATTTCGAGGGCAAAATTATTTTTAAGGTAGGTAGATTTGTAGCTCCCTTTCCCGGAATTTTTTTTGAAATATTATTTTTATTAATTTTGATTTAAATGGTGATTTTTAGAATTTTATAAAATAATTATTAAATAAATATTACGATAAATGACTATAGCCATGGTTGAGTTTTGAAGTACAAGACGACTAGCAATCATGGCACGGATAGTGCAGTGACGTGCTTTGACTAGTATTTAGCTATGGTAGGGGAAATGCTGAGCTATGAGTTTGTTCTAACTAGAAAAATCAGGCCAAGTTGCGACTTGACACCCATTAAATGATTTAATTAGTTTTACTATAATTATGACTTTTTAGGAGACTCGGTGAGACCGAACTAGCCCGGACTGGGTCCAAACAGAGCCTAAGCCCATGTAGTCATATAGTGTGTGCAATGATGCCTATGTAGATACATACTTCGTAATCTATTTTAATCGTCCAAATAAGTATTATTGTTTGTTATAAAAGAATTGTTATATAGTATATGTTATTCACTATGCATTTGATAATTTTATATTTGATATTAGAATAAATGTATATTTTCTACGGACAAATAGGAATAACAAGCACGGGATTAATATGTGCACATGAGTAATTTACATAGAAAATATTTTATGATTGAAATATTTTTATAAGTTAGAAAATATATTAATATATAATTTTGTGGTAAATATATACAAATAAGTACCTATATATTTTAATAGTCTAATAATATATATTATATAGGTATTGTATATATCTACTGTAGATGTATATAGGGATATTTTATAGTCATTTATAGGTGTGTATGTGTATATATAAATATATATATATATATATATATATATATATATATATATATATATATATATATATATATATATATATATATTATACATATATGTGTGTGTGTGTGTGTGTGTGTGTGTGTGTGTGTGTGTGTGTGTGTGTGTGTGTGTAGATATATATATATAAAGATTTATGTATAAATAATAACAAGAGCCGCAACTAACCATACCAATTCCCCACAGCCCGAACCAACCCTCCCACAAGCCAGCCAGTTTGGCCCGGTCCACCGAATTTCCCCTCTGCATAATAATTTTCCCACACCCGAGCCCCCGTTCGGTTAAGGTAGTACATATACGTATGTACAGAGAGAAACAAGGGAAAACCCTAACCTAAATCCCTCGATCCCAAGCTTTCCCCGACCCTGGACATCCCCAACCCCTGCGCGCGCCGCCTGGGCCGTCGGCGGACGCGTGGCCGAGCGCGCGTGCCCAGCAGCGCACAGAAGAAGCAACGTAGCAGTAGCAGTTGAGACAGCAACTTCTAGGTACAAATTCTTTCTCATCCTCCAATAGAATTTCAAACTGTAAATTTATACGTGTAGCCTAATTGATCCTCTTCGAAACCCTTCAAAGGGAATTCGTCGTAAACCCTTCGATCGACCAAGAACTCGACGCGAAGTTGATCCAATAACTGATCGAAATAGGACATATAGGACTGTCCAACTACTCGAGTGGGAGGCAGATTATAAACCAAACAAAAGGATTTTTTGAAAACTAATTAAAGGTAGTCCTAGACAACCGATGGGGCTCTGTAAACCAATTTACAGAACCCGATTACATCGACTACACGCCGAGAAATCGGATCCCAAACATTAATAAAAACCTGTTTTCAAAAATATGAATTTTCATAAAAACCCTTCGATACGACGTGTGTCCCGCCAATCTGGGCAACGTGGTTGCGAACCGAAAGTATTAAAAACTGTGTAACGGCTTCGTGGACGTGTGGGCTTTGACGGAATTTAAATTGGTCGCGTGTGCACGACGAATTTGATGCGTATCCGTCGAAATTTACCGTATCGGCCTCTGTACAAATTTTCTAATTACTTTGTGCGCATTGTTAGATCGAGACAAAACTTGTGCCAACAGGACCGTATCGTTTTTCTGGTCTTGTATGCCAAGTTTGGTCCAATTCTGGGACAGTTGATCGGATCACCGTATTGCGGGCCCCACGATCCGATTCAACGGGTGATTTTGTGCACGGTCCACCGAAATCCAAAATTGGACATACCGTTGGGTTCGTATAATCAAACCAGATTCATTGACATGAAGTTTGACGACTTTAGAGACCATTGACTCTGGCACACTTTTCGGTACAAAGCGGGTACAACAGCGGACATCGTTTTGTCCTAAAATTACCGTTTTTCCCCTGTATCCAGAATTAGACTTAAGGACAGGCAATCCCAGCTAATTTGACTATTCTGATAATGTTGGCAATATATGTTTCAGCTTTCGGAGACAGTTGTGATGATTTGGACTTTATGGCTTAGCCGTTGACTATTTTCTGTTGGATCTGCATGCAAACTCCAGGTAAGATACCTTGCCTCCCTCTACAGTTTATTTTCATGCTTATAGTTGTTCTGTTTTATTATGTTATCTTTATTTACCTTAGTTTCTATAGATTTATATGATACTGCCTTTACCAGTTTATTGTCTTGCTTGTATATCAGTATTTCATGACTTGATAGTATAGTTATACCAGGCTTGTTCACATTATAGCCATACTAGAGTTGTCCTTACCTGCATCATGATTGAGTTGTACCATGTTTTCACCTATATCTTGACTGGGTTGTGTCTACAAGTATGTGTTATTGAACTGTTATTCATGTATTGTTTCCACAACCTGCGAGTCCACAATCGGGGCGAGGGTTGACCGTTTGCACCTGCGAGTCCACATTCAGGGCGAGGGTGTTTGTCTTGATCTGTTTGCACCTGCGAGTCCACACTCAGGGCGAGGGTGTTTGTCGTGAACTAACCTGCGAGTCCACACTCGGAGCGAGGGTTAGCGATTAGTTCAAACCTGCGAGTCCACACTCGGAACGAGGGTTTGGTATTCCATTGATCCCTTGTTTACTTGTTCTTCTTGCAGTTCATTTATGTGTAGTTGATCCCGTATCCGTGTTCATAGTTACCTGTCAATAGCCACTTGTTAGTTTTCGTCTCGTTTTATGTTATAGCCTGTTTATACTCTTATACATGATTAAACCGTTAGATAGGCATATTTTTATGTATCTTGCTATGTCCCCTGAGGACCTAATGATCTCTTCAGGTAGCTGATTACGTGGAGTTAGTTAGCGGATCATGATGGTAGTGGTTACACCTGCAGGGATACAGGTATTTGCTTGTGATATTTTCTTATTATCCTTTCGTGCTTTATATTCCATATAAGCATATATTCTGCTTATTTTATAGACTCATATCATTCTTGGAGTCTAATCGAACAATATGCTAATGGGCTACAGACCATGACCCATAATTGTTCATTCATGTTTTATATTCTTATTGTGGATTGAGATATAGTGATGTCTTGCCATGATTTGTCAGTATACCATAGCCGTGACATCGTTTACGTATTCGGGTTGGGCTGGAGTCCGCTCAATACGTAGCTGGCTTGCTCATAAGCTCGTGCCCGAAAAGTGGGGTACGGGTCGTGACAGGGAGCCCAGCCTCATATCAGCCGAGCAAACCCAAGCCCATCCCGAGCTCTAAGCTCACTCGGCCAAACCCAAGAAGGCCCAAACCCCCCTCTGCTCATAACTGAACGTAAGTGTATATATAGAGAGAGTCGAGAGGGAGAGAAGTTTTGATACAAAAAATCCCAACCCTAAAAAAACTCGTCACATCGCCATCTCCACCGCGTCCCGTCTCCGTCGATACGCATACGCCACCCTGGGCGCCGCCGCACGCGGCCACGGCCGCGTGGATGCAGCAGCGCACGCGGGATTGAAACAGCAACCACAACAGTAACAATATCGGTTGAGAACCGGCCGACTTCACGGCGTTGGTTCGCGACGATCGCTCGATCGCTTCGTATGTTGTTTTCTCTGGTATGTCCATAACATATACACATTTAATTCTCTTCAACTAAATCGAATTTATATGCTCTAGATTGGCCAGTAAATTGACCTAAAGTTGTCCAAAAACTGTCCAAACCAGGACATAATTTTGGATCCAGACACCCATCTTGGGAGGCCAAAATTGGTCGATCCAGTTAGGAAACAAAATCTAATTGAATAGGTTTTTAGTCAACATGTACAGCTTCGAAACACTATTTGTAGTTTTTACTTTCATTAAGTTTTCAGCGAGAAATCTGTTTCTGAAAATCAGGAAAATCCATAAAAAAACTATTTTTGAAAATATTAGAAATTCATCCACACGACGTGCGTCCCGCCAATCCGGGCGACATGGTCGCGAATCGAAAGCAACGAAAGGTGTGAATCGACTTCGCGGACGTGTGGACTTTGACAGAATTCAAATTGGTTGCATGTCCGCGGCAAATTTGATACGTATTCGTCAAAATTTACCGTATCGGCCTCTGTGCAAATTTCTTAATTACTTTGTGCATGTTCGTCAGATCGAGACGAAACTTACACCAACATGACCATATCATTTTTTTGGTCATATATGCCAAGTTTGGTCCAATTCTGAGACAGTTGATCGGATTGTCGTTTCGCGGGCCCCATGATCCGATTCAACGGGCGATTTTGTGCACGGCCTACTGGAATCCAAATTAGGCATACCATTGGGTTCGTATCATCAAATCGGATTCGTAGACATGTAGTTTGACAACTTTAGAGACTATTGACTCTAGCACGTTTTTTGGTGCAAAGTGGGTCCAACGACGGACATCGTTTTGGTCCAAAATTATCGTTTTGCCCCTGTGTCCAGAATTATTCTTAAGGACAGGCAAATCTTGCTAATTTAACTAATCTGAAAATGTTGGTAACATCTATTATAGCTTCTGGAGGCAGTTGTGAGACTTGGACTTTTTGACTTGTTGATTGGCGAGATATTGTTGGTTCTCCGTGCAACCCTCAGGCAAGTATACCTTGTCGAATATATGCAGTATTTATATTATTTTCTTTCTATTGTACTTTTTTCATATGATTACCTGTTTTCCATGTTATGATTGGTTTGTCATTGATTGTTTTACTTGTTTCTAGATTTACGTGCACGTATAGGATATTCGACATTGCTTGATTACTGGTCTTTTCGTGTTACCTTGTCTCGTGATTGGGTTGTCAGTTTCTATATCTTGTTTTTGACTTGACCATTCTTGACTGGAAGTATCTTGCATTATACTAAAGTTAAGATATACTATAGCTTGGGAGTATCTTACATTGTACTACGACCTATAGCCGATTCTTTTATCTTGATATTGCTTGATTGACTTGACTTGAGACATACTATAGATTGGAAGTATCTTACATTGTACTATGACCTATAGTATATATTGATTGGTTGATTGACTTGATTTGCGATACTATGAATTGGAAGTATCTTGCATTGTACTACGATTTATAGGAGTACGCTTGACCTTGTATCCTTTAGGACAGGAGATCGATACTAGAATTGGCTAATCTCGACTGAGAGTATCCTGCTTTGTATGTTAATTGAAACACTACAGGTTGGGAGTTTCTTGCATTGTACTACAAGCTATAGGAGTTCTGATTGACAGTTAGCCAAGTCTAGTATTACATTTCCACCCGACTCGTCGTCCTTGGATATTCTTCTTGCAGTGTTCGTATCCTCCATACATGTTATTTACTGTCATATTAGTAGGCATGTTTTATGTATCTTGTTAGTCCTCTGAGGACCTGATGATCTCTTCAGGTAGCTGATTGCATGGAGTTAGTTAGCTAAGCATGTGGTAGTTGTCTTCAATCGCATGATTCAGGTATTTTGTTAGTATTGTTGATTTACTATCTTTCTCGTGCTTTTATGATATATCATGCTTATCAGCTTAGCTTTATAGACTCGTATTATTCTTGGAGTCTAATCGAACATATATGCTAGTGGGCTGCAGATCACGACCCATACTTGTTCATTCTTGTCTTATATATTCTTGTGGATTGAGATACACTGTAGATTACCATATTAGCCATGATACCATGATCTTAACAGCTTATACGTATTCGAGTCGGGCTGGAGTCCGCTTTATACGTAGCTGGCTTGCTCACGAGCTCGCATCCGAAAAGTGGGTGCGGGTCATGACAACGATGTTCTAAGAGATATCGTAGAGATTGAATATTCTGTTGATACAAAGATCGTGCTTTTTAAATGTCGTTGGTTCGACACAACATCCAAGCAAGGATGGAAGATTGAAAAATAATTTGGCTTTGTTGATATAAAACATGGAAAAAGATATGGAGGTTTTGAACCATTTGTGTTGGCTAGTCAAACCGTTCAAGTGTACTATACGAGTTATCCTAGCCGACGGTACAGTACCCTGGATTGGTGGGCTGTATGCAAAACCAAAGCAAGAAATACATATAATGTTGGGGATGTAGCCTACCAAGAGGAAGAGGTGGTCAAGCCTCAACCAACATATATAAGTTTGGCTGGTGTTGAGGAAGAGGATTTAGAAGATATGGAGGTTGCGGTAGATGACGTTATGGAGGTTAACATTGATGAAGAATTGGAAGATGTTGAGGAAGAAGTATTGGAAGATGAAGATGAAGATCAAGTGATAGTGAAAATGAAGAAGCAGAAGAAGACACTTCGGAATCAAGCGATGATTCAGAAGACTCTTGGGAAGATGAATCAGACTAGTACGTATGTTTTAATTTAATATACGAGTTCCATTCGTATAATGACATGACAATAGTTTTTATTTTTAACACATCATCACTTATTATTTCTTTCAAATTTTTCTATGACGCCGAGAGGTTGACGTTCACATTTGTAGCTTGGATCTTCATTAAGTCCGCCGAGAGGTCTTCATCATGCCCGCCGAGAGGTTTCCATCATGTCCGACGACCTAGATTTACTGTACAAGTACTTTTTTGTATTAAAACATTTTGGATATGTGTATTAATATTTCTTATTTTAAAACATTATTCGTATGTGTGTATGAAGCTAATTTTGGATATGTGTGTATGTGTTGTATTAAAACATTTGGGATACGTGTGCATGAAACTGAGAATTTGCAGGAAACACAAATACTGATACGTGTGCCTACTGTAAAACTATCGACAGGGATAAGGACTGCTGGAAACATGAATACTGATATTGTATTTGGAAACTGTTTATGTGACTGTATATTGTATGTGTAACTGTCGACAGGGATGTGGAGTGCAGGAAACATAAATACTGACATGCAATATTATATTTAGCGACAAAATGGCGATGGCACAGCGATAGAAAACCTGGAACATTGCAGGCTAGCGACGGTACAGCGACGATTTATCTGTCGCTATATGCCTGGAAAATTTACTTTGCAGGCTACCGATGGAATAGCGATTGTAGTTTCCGTCGCTATGGTTCTGGAAAATATTATATTCCAGTACAGTGACTGAATAGCGACGTAAATTTTACTTACTATTTCGTCGCTATGTTCCTGTCCGACACCAAAAGCGTATCGGAAACATCTTAGCGACGTAATTTTCCTTCGCTAGCCCGTCGCTACTTTCATGCTGAATTACGCCGCTACGACGTCGGTAGTTCGTCGGTAACTATAGCGACAGAGTTTTCGTCGCTCTTACGTCGCATTTTCCAATAAATAGTATATCGCTAAATGCGTCACTAATCAGTCGCTATTTCTGGCAAACTAGCGACTGATTTAAATTAGCGACACGTGATTTCCCGACAAACCATTTTCGTCGCTGATATGTCGCTATTTGGCTTTAGTGACGGAAAAAAGACTTTTAGCGACGGATCCTGTCGTCTCTAAAAGCCTATTTTTTGTAGTGATTCATAGGTTTTAATCTCAGATAGGTTTTCTAAAATATTGTTCAAGTAGATTTCTAAGATTAGCGATAGGTTGGTCACAAATCGACCGCCAACATGGGTGGTTGGGACAGTTTCTAAACTTCAAAAAATTGAGTTTTTCTCGATTTTGGAACTCGTTTTTCGTTGCGCACGTTGTGTATTGAAATGAACTATTTGATGGAAATTATTGGGGGTTAGGTTGTGGTCGTACCAATGAAATTGAATTATAAAACGAGCACAAGATGACGAAGAATTCGCGACATAAAAATGTGTCCGCGACTGCTACTGCTGATGTTACTTGTGCTGCTGCTCTGCGACGACTTCCGCTGCTGTGCGTGCAGCGCCGTCGCGTGGGCTGCGGTCGGTCGGCCAGTGGCCGTGCACACGCGCATGAGGCGAATCGCGTCGTAAGGGTCGACGGCGCTAGGGTTCGGGGTTTAGTTTATTTCCTTCTTTTTTTACACAGTAATATATATAATATGGGTTCGGCTCCTTGCGGGTTTGGGGAAGGCTGGGTCGGTGAACAGTGCGGGGCACTGTTCATCCCAGTTTTTTTTCTTTTTTATTCTATTTTTCTTTTACTAACCTTTATATATATATATATATATATATATATATATATATATATATATATATATATATATATATATATATATATATATATATATATATATATATATATGAATACATTTCTAATCATACTAAAAATCCCAAAATTTTCCTAAAATAAAAAATATATTTTCTAAACTCATTTTAATAAATACTGTGTACAAATTACCTACTATGGTTATAATTTGACTGTCAAAATATTGAATCACATACAAGCTATTAAATACGGCAATTTATATTAAAGTTAAAATAAAAACAATAATACTAATCATAGAAAAAGTCCTAAAATATTTCCGAAATAATTTCGTAGAAATCTTGTACAACACAATGTATACTACTATATAGTATAACAGTCGCTTGCTACAATTTGATTTTCACAAAATTATATAAATAAATTTGAAGGCTATTTAATAATTCTAGAAATGCAAAATGCTCAAAAAATAAAATAAAAGGTTCACAACCTTAAGGAGGGGTTTATATTTGATATTTAATATGCATAAAAATTTAATCTTAATTACCATATACCAAACCTTCTAAACAAAGAAAATACCTATATTAAAATATACTCTTAAAAAGTTAGGGGTTTTACACATCCAGAATGTATTTTGAGGGTAATATCTCTTCAGGAGACTCGACCTCTGGAACATCATTAGTGGGGGACGGTGACATCACTCCTGCCGCAGCAAGTACAGTCACTGGAATAGTGATCCTTATAAATACTGGTTTCGAAGTAGAGACTGAAGGAATATCCATTGCAACAGCTGGAGCCGAGATACTAGTTGTTCGGACCTCTACAAATAGAAAATATGTATATCAATAAGAATTCCTAATGGTTGAGCTTTTGTTTATTTGAAAGGATAAGAATATCACCTTTTGAAGACAGTGGATCTAGTTGAGCAGACTGCTCCGGCACAGAAGGAGTTGGCGAAGATGTAATTTCTTGCTGCGCAGCTCTGGTCACCAATAATTTTCTTATTGTCTTGCGTTGGAGCGGTACTGGAGGTGATCCTTCAGTTTCATAAGGGTCATCCTGTACATTTGGCCCTTTACTAGCTCCTTCAGTAGCAACTCTACTATCTTTTGGAATTGGAGAAGGAGTTGCCCCCATTCCCCTATAGGAGAGTTTCGATTCCATATGTCGTGTTTGGGATCGTGTCATCGTCGCAGGTTGTTGAGTGATAATAATTACCTCATTCTTTTTCTTCCCCAAGCCTTAGGGGAAGAAGGAGGTTCAGCTGGGGCAGATTGGATAGATGGTTCTCCAACTTTTTGTCTTTTGCTAGCCCCGTTTGCAGGAGTTTTGTCTTTTCGCTTCTTGAGGGATATATCTAGCGGATCATTCACTTCGTCAGGGAGGCCGACAAGTGTAGTTTCTATAGGCTTATCAGCAGGAGCATTCTCCACAGCCTCTCTGAATTCTATGGTGGTCTTGGTCCCTGCTCTCGACCGTCTGACCCTAACAAAACTATCAGACAAAATGAAGCCAAGGTAGTGGCCAGAGTATAGAAGTTTGCGTATGTATATAACATACGCGGGCCCACTTCAAAGGTAGCAGAGGGCATTGAAAAGGTAGCCTTAGTGCCCCTTGCTTTATAATACCTCAATCCTCTAGCACCATCGATAAAATAGCCGGAAACTTTTAAGCTAGTAGTTGCATTGCCGACATGCATTTAATCATAACTAGCGGGCAAATCGGCTAGGCAGATACGGCTCCAGACAACACTCACCCTCGAATCGATATACCAGGTGAGAGGGTGTCACGACCCGCTCCCGAATAATCAGACACGAGTCGGACACGCCCAACCTTCATCGTTGGACACGATGAAGTAAGTTGTACCAATCTAGGGAAATCTAACCAGATAAACAGGAATAGTACAAATTACAGCATCTATAGACGTATACCAGAATCAAAGTACATATCCCAAAGTTATTACATTTCCAACAAAATGAAAGTAAGTCTGATAGTCTCAAATACAAACAAAATATAAACTGCTAAGATAAAATGCTAGGCTTCCTCAGCCTCTAAGTCAAGAGCAACTCCAGCTGGCTCTACTGCATCTACAGGCTCTCGGCCATAATAGGTATCACACAAAGCCTCCATCTCACCTGCAACATATCTTAGTCAGGAGCGGAGCAAAGTGCAGTTCTAGGTAATGAACAAGAACATGATATGAAAATGAGTACAGGAGACATGAAATATAAAATACAGGAAATAAACATAAAAGTACAGGAATGAAAGTACAGGAAATAAAGTATAGGAATGTAACTAAGAACCTGAAGTACAAAACATGACAAGTGCACCATGTTTGAAATACAACTAGCTTATGTGACCGGCTAAGGGGAGTACAAGAGCATGTACAGGAGTACATGAATATCGGTACGACTTAGGGCCCACGTGCACAATGCGAGACCTAAGCTATCTACATAAATATAGTAACCGGGGTTTGGTCACATAGATAGTGTATTTCCCTACCAGACACAAGTAAGTACAAGAACAGAAAATACAGGGTACAAGATATCGTGTCATAACGTGTCACAAGAAAGGTACAAGATATGTAAATGTTCAAAAACCATAGAACAGTACTTGCCTTGCTCCGGGATGGTACAGGTAATCAGTGGAGCTGGATGTCCTCCTGGTTTATTAAGTACAAGTTGGTTAACATCTAAACAAGTTCTAATTTACTTATTAAGTTCTAACTATAAATTAAGCTACACTATTTTGGTTAGGCTTAACTAATTTATTTTAATAATACTCTTACAAATTAACTATAGTCTTAAAGTATCAAAATTTATAAATCTCCAGTTATTTTCTTTCTTCAATAATTTCATACTTCTCTACTATCATTTCTAGCCAAAGGAATACTCCTGAATTAGTTACAGATACAAATCTTCAAATTAACCCTCCCAAGCTTTTACCATGTTTGCCAACTTCAAACCTATATAGATATGTACACATCCTTTACTGCCATATCACTACCTAGGTCTAGAAATACTTTTAAAAGTATTAGATAAACCAACTCTGCCTCCAATATTCAACCCAGTTTACACAGGGCCGAACAAATATAGCCCAAAACTAGACTCAATTGGTTTAAGCTCATTCTAACAAAACACTAGCATGAAACCAACTCATTCTAACAATATTAAAAAATTATAAACAAACTTCATAACTTATCACTCATTAATGTAACCGAGCTCTTCTACTGTTAACACAAATAAAACTTTTAAGTTTGAATCTAACGGCTACTCTATCCCTGAAATTGGCAAATCCTTCACTGTCTTCAACACACTCCTACAATCGACTCGATCAGCTACCAGCACACAGCTGCTACACCCACTCGACCACGTCCCGCATCCTATTGAATTCCCAATTGAAACAACATCTAGACTTGACACTCCTCCACAGACACAATCCTATTATGGTACACGAACGGTTGTTAATACTAATTATTCCTTGGCCGTACAACTATTCTACTGAAACGAACATCAGGTTTAAAATAATGTTCACCTGAAGAAAGAAGTTTATCCCAAGATGCACTGCACCGACGAGTCGGATACGAGTCCAAATGTTGAATTTGGAAATATAAAACTCTGTGAGACATAACATCAAACAGTTGAAGGGCATCTTAGTTCATTAAAGATGTCAAAGATATTTGAATTTGTTGGATCAAAAAATTTGTAGAGACAAAAGAATCAATACTGCTAACGACTCACAATTCAATTTAACTTCGAAAAAACACTTCAAATCCCGAATTAATCCATCCGACCCGTCCTTCCCTTCATCATTTCAACCGACACAGAAGAGCATTTCACAACACAAATCAGAAATTTAACCCGAAGATTGCAAAATTTTGATAGATCAATCTTAACAGTTGATCGATTCAAAGATGAACTGAAATTCTCAACTGATCCAGTTCAATACTTCCTATTCAAACATCAATAACTTCGAATAAAAGAACAATCAAGCAAAATCAATTCAAATTTAAGGGAACTTCGGTCAGGACTCACCAGAGTCGATTTTGAAATACAGATTATAGAAGGATCTTCGAATCTTCTACAATCTCTGGATCCAAACTTTCGATCTGAAGTTTTGATCGGATCAAACGAATTAACACGAGATGGGGAGAATGAGTGCAAGAGGATCGAAATCAAATCATCACGAGATGGAGTACAGGATTGTTCGAGACTGAGACTTACTAGTGATCGCCGGAGAATATGTCGAAGCCGTGCTGTGCTGAGCGAACGTCGACGCTGTGTGGATCGATCGGTTCAGTCGTCGAGGAAAATTGCACGCGCCATCGCCATCATCGTCTTCGCCATAGCCTTCACTTTACTCGCTGAGGAGGAATGAGGAATTAGTAGAATGGAGCCCTGCTCCTGAGGAGTTGATGGAGAGAACTGAGGAGTCAATCCATATTTAAAGGAGGTTGGCTGCTTGTGGTTAACGCCACTATGGTGCCAAAGTAACAAAATAGAGCAGGTGTACATCAAAGAGCTGTTAGAATTTGATTAATTTGAATTTGAATTCGTTTCTTTTAATTCTCAGAATTTAAGAGAAGCTAGCTGAAAGAAATTAGGTATTGGGCCCAAGTGCAGGCCTGACCCGCATGGGATTAAAATTGGTGGCTCTAATTGTTAAGCCTAAAATAAAAGTTGGGCCCAAGATCCTAAAATTTATATAAGAAACCCAACCTAAAAGAAAGCCTTGCATTAATTCAAGTTCACAGAATATAATAAAATAATTTATTATACAAGAGTATTTTCTTAAACCCCAAAATATTTATTAATCAATTAGTTATTAGATCAATCTCTTAAGAAAACTATATATATTTTTATTTTTATTTTTTAAAATCAGAATTAAGAAAAAGTGGGGTTACATAGGGTCTGGTCATCTTCAACCACATAAAAGCAGCTTGCGGTGGACGAGCACCCATAGGCTCTAGGTCCATGAGCAAAGAAGGAAGATTCTCAGTTCTAAGAGGTGGAGGAACGCAGTAGAACCTCCATTCAGAACCCATATTCAATGCCTTTCGGCAATCAGTAAGGTTGTTTACTTTCTACCAAGACATGGCATAACGTCTGGTGAAATCTCCTCGTACGACACCTAGAGCCGGATCCATCTGAATAAGATTATGTAGCAACAACCAGCCGAACAAATAAGTATACGGTATCTCAGTACGAGAAAACTTGTCTCGAGTAATGGGATCCATCATCATGGCATCTGTGAAAGAACGAAGACCTGCGTTCAACCGGCAAGTCATCGCAGAAAGAATGTCCATCTTTTGTTTGAATGCGAATAGTACACCTCGGTGGATCCAATCAACATAACTGGCTCCGAGGACCACGAACCTTCGCAGTTACAAGGAGAGGAAGCCCGCCAGAGTAGCTTCTCGAGACATATGTCTACCACCTTGTCTTATATAATTTTCGATAGGAGTACCAGCCGTAAATTCATGCCAATTCTCTTTCAGCTCATTGTCAACATGCCTTGACCTTGTAGAAGCATGGAAAATACTAAAGAAAGATTCATGCGGCCAGAAAACTCCATGCGGCTCAGGAAGCCCATGTGGCTCACAGATTCATGCGGCACAAGGGACTATGCGGCTCAAGACGTCCTATGCGGCTCAGAACAGAAGACACGTGGCTTGCAAAACAGTTCTCCCCTCCAGCATTAATTACTTTGACGGCTGACAACTCTGAAAAAGTGGCAACCCTGACACAAAAGAGGTAATTATGACTCTGTCATAATGACAGACCCCTAGGGAAGTGAAGGAGATCTCTGACACAATCTCTCGAGATCCAAAAAATGCCACGTGGCCCTGAAACGTGGACAGTCATATGCGGCTTGAGCGAAGACTCCCCATGCGGTTCAGGATGAAGCTGCCTTATGCGGCTCAGGCAGAAATAGTCTCATGCGGCTCAAGCAGAGGCCCCCCATGCGGCTCGCGAGGATCATCTCCATGCGGCTCATTACCCATTATGCGGCTTAAATTATCATATGGTTCGAAGGTTCGGGGGGCCACTCCCCAAGCAGACCCGACACGTGGCCAGTCTTGTGCGGCTCCATCCTTATGCGGCTCAACCCTTATGCGGCTCAACCTTTATGCGGCTCAATCCTCCTCAGCGGCTCTCAGGACACGTGTCATAAAGCCAATCAATTTCCCAGATTTACTGCAATCAAAGATTGGATCAAATCCCAATAATCTGGGACACGTGGCAGGAGAATGAATTAAATTTATTCATTCAGATTCGCAGACATCAGCAAATCATCACCACGGAGATTTATTCCAATCAGCATTAATTACTGATAGGATTTGGTACAATCTGTACTAAATAGCCCAGATTTATCACACTCAAGATTAATGGCCCAGATTGATCGATCGACAGGCCACCGTCACTTTAAGGGGCAATCATTGTGAACCCTAATGAGGTCCCTCCATTCTTATAAATAGTAGGGTGCCATTCCCTTGCAAGATACATACGCACACATACATACAGAGAGGACTTTTCGAGATCAGAAAGAGCACCACATACTTGGAGAAAAAAGCAGAAAGAGAGCAAAGAGAGCATTTCTTCAACGCCGAGCAATCTTCTGAAGCCAAGGCTGCATACCGATCGTCCAAAGAGTAAGGCAGAGCGGCCGTTGCTTTTCCGAGCCCCTATCGTCACCCCCCAAAATCTAAAATAAACAAATGTACTTAGACTGCTGTACCTAGGCTTTCGTCCCTAGGCTTTCTTTGTACAAGCAAGTTTGTAACGTGAAGTAAAAGTCCAGTCCTCCGATAATTGTTCTGCTCTTTTATATTTCATGGCAAACATGATGGTGACTCTGCTGGGGACAAACTTCTCCACGACTGTGGAGTTGGTGATGCAGTCGGATGCAGCCAAGCTTGGCTCCACGCAACAGAAGATGGTCGTCTGTTTCGACCAATAGGCGTTTGAAGAGATGCTCTCTGAAGGAAGTGCCGGCCCGATCCAGAAGCGAACCTGCACAAAGAAAGCTCGCTGCGAGTGGAGGCCAAAATCATTTTCTCCCCCACAAGCTTTGGACGGGGTACTCTCTGCTACCCAAGACGGCGAAGGCGACTCTCATACGGCTCCACTTCGAACCGTAGAGAAATCTGCTGTCCCCAAGTCCGACAGAGGAAAACGTTACGATGTTAGACTTGCAGGGACAAAGAGCGACTCTATGCACCCCAAGAAGAAGCCGAGCACTCCTGTGGCCAAATCTGCCAACCACATGCAGGAGGCTCATGCGGGTGGATCTACCAGCCGCATGAAGAAAGTCTATGCGGCCAGATCATCCAGCCGTATGAAGAATACTCATGCGGCTGATACTCCCAGCCGTATGAAGAAAGCCTATGCAGCTACGTCTGCCAGCCGCATGAAGATTGTTGAGGACGGCAGCATGACGCCTACCCCGCGCGGCTCTGTCTTCGACCACCTGTCTTATAGTCCTGATCTCTTGTGCTCCCAAGAAGATATGTCTGACTCTCTCCGGTATCACTTAGACTCTTCCTACTATGTGCCCTTACGTACTAGAGCGAAGAAGTCTAAAACAGCGCTAGACTGGCGAGTTCGGTCCGCTGATCTGACTTCTGACCATCCGAGCGTTCCACATACTGTTACGCGGGCCTCGAATGGAAAGTTGTACAGAACCACTTGAGTCCAGCCCCCGGCGGCAGACGGACAGAGGGGTTCGTAAAAGTCTCTCAAAATTTTGGGAGCAAATATGGTCGGTCCAGACCCATCTGACTTGCGTGAGGCCATCCTCCACAAATGCAAGGAAAGAGAAGATGCATCGGGGTGCAAAGAGTCCTCCCACGGACGTCACTGCACCCAAATCATCATCAACTGCTGCTGCAACAGCACGACAGTGCGAGAAGACCGGCAGTCTGTATTTCAAAAACTGCAATAGCCATCTTCAGAAGACGAGGCACTTCCCGTCGTCTCCTGCAATTCTGCTCGGAAGGTCCCCGCTGATAGAAGAGGGAAGAAGACAAATGTCTCCAGCCCAAAGATTTCAACCACTGCGACTAAAAGACTGCCGTCTAAGCGGGTGCCCACCACCGGAGTTTTCTAAGGTACTCGCTCTAAGACGAAATCTGCTACAGTAGGAGATTCGTCGTCCACAACGCATGGGGTTGCTGGGACTGGGGGTAGCACCCCTCCGAGCCTCCACAACAATCCGATGTTCCAAGAAGACGAGTCAGGGGAGGTAACTCTCCCGTCAGATCCAGCAAACCCCGACGTCCCCGAGGACGTCCACAATTCCCAAGACGAGGCAAACTCGGAAACTGGGGGTACTGTTCCTTCTGAGTCCGAACCAGAGGAGAACATTCCCACATATTCCGATGACTTCTCACTACAGGGGTACGATTCGGAGGGCTCGTCCTCTACTGTTCCTTCTATCTCTCGTCATGTAAAGACAGTGTTCATGACGGACAGCAACCAAGGTGGTTCCAGTGATCGCCAACGCATCGACACTCTAGAGGCCATACTGCATGCCTTGGTCAAGTCTGTGGATGAAATCAAAGCGGCCCTTCCTACTCTGCAAGAAGGAATGCCCGGCCAAACAAGCACGGGTCCTGCGGTCAATGCGGACTCGAATTCGGCGGCACCAAACCCGGGCAACGACCCTCCCAAAACAATGGCCCCCACCGCCGTGGACGAAGCCCGCGAAGCAAGAAGAGAGGTCTAAGAGCTCCGAGCCATGTTTCACGCTCGAGAAAATTCTCAAGACCTCAGAATACGGCAACCGTACCCTGCTTCATGGAGGGATGTTCCATTCCCACCATGATATAAGCCATTCAATATCAATCCTTATGATGGCAAGACCTCAGCAAGTCGGTATATCACTTACTTCGAGGTCATCACCAACCATCTGCCCCATGACGACGCCATTCTCATACGATTATTCATTGGGGCATTAGAAGGAGTCGCCTTCAACTGGTACCGCAACCTGCCAGACAACTGTATTCACTCCTTCGCTGGCTTTAAACGCATGTTCTTGGAGAGATTCTACGAAGTAGGGCAGGACATCACCATGTCCACCCTCATGGACGTCGTCCAAGGAGAGAAGGAGCTGACAAGGAACTACATTGAGCGGTTCCGCCAAACCGCCATGAAGTTGCCATCTGGAAATCCTGATTCCTCCTTGATCGAAATTTGCCAAAAGAGACTGCTCCCAACAATCAGTCTCTGGATGGGCGAAAGTCAGTTCAAAGACTAGAAGACGTTCATCATCAGTGCCACAAGCACCGAAGAACGGTTGAAGAAGGCTCACCAACTGGGATTGCACATCTCGGACGGAGAGAACAAGGGCAAGCGTCCTAATACCAATAACGACAATGGGGGTAGCCCCTCCAACAATCGGGACAGTAGGGGCAAGCAGGCTATGGTGGCCGACACCGCACAGAAACCTGAGTAAAGCCAGCAGACAAACAATGGCCCTAAATCACTTACTCCTTCGAAGACGGTCACGTCAAGCCCATCTTGGACATGCTCATACAAGGAGACAGAATTCAGCTTCCTCCACCAAGATGGAAACTGCGACAGGCAGACATAGAGAACCCGAAGTACTGCCATTACCATCGTTACGTCCACCATGCCACACACGACTGCTACCAGCTAAAACGGTACATCCAAAACCTCATCGATTCGAACGCACTAGCCATCGATTTCGAAGAGGTGAAAGTAGCAGCCAATATGGTGTCAGTATAATTCGGCAGCTTTCCTCCAACGAAAACTCAAGACGGTGTGGTCCCCATCCCTCTGGCGATAATGGAGATTGCTAATCTTCCACCTCTCCGAGATCAGACTACTGATATAGTGCCCCTCACCACGTCACGAGGGGAGGTCATGTGGATCCATCCAGACTTGGTATCGGAAGTCATTCGGCCTACATTATCTTCCATCTGTAAGAAGAATTGTGGAAAAGTCAGGTCCTGTCGCACAATCTCGGCGGACATCGAAGAAGCTACAGCCGTCGTCACCCGGTCTGGGGCACAATCCCAACCTATGGCTGACAACCCAACTGAAGATCATCAGCCCACCACAACCGACACTCCGGGACCGGCTCAGCCTCCGACCACCGACCAGCCTAGGCCAAGGGAGGCTCGTTTTGATAAATTCCTCCGGAAAGAGACATCACAAGGGCTGGAGAAGCCCTACAACTTTGACATCTTAGCGCAATTGGCCAACACACCGGCCAAGTTATCATTATACGAGCTTCTGAGACTCTCCAAGGATGTTCGCACAGCTTTGAGCAATGCACTCCAAAACGTCGACGCGTACCTCGCTCAGGTCAACCTTACAGGAGAAAACCCGCCTGCAGATCTCCAAGACAGCGCCTGTACGGGAGCAATGCCCAACATCGTCTTCACTCCATAAGACATGCTCATCAAAACTAATCTGCACGATCGCCCACTATACTACACTGGGTACATTGGCAACGTAAAGGTGGATCGGATGCACATTGACCCTGGCTCTTCCATAAGCATTATCCCGAAGGGTCTGCTACATCACCTCTGCATCCCAATGCATCGCCTAATGCCTACAAACACCGCCATCAGTAGTTTCAATTCGGGCAGGAGCTACCCAATTGGGGAGATTCGTCTAAAGTGTCAGATTGGCGATCTCCAATCAGAAGTCACCTTCTACGTCATAGATGCAGACACTTCTTACAAAATCCTCTTGGGGCGCCCTTGGATACACGATTATATGATCCTGCCTTCCACGCTGCACTAATGCTTCAAATATGTCGACAAATACGGCTTCGTAAGAACGGAGTTTGCTGATATCGATCCCTTCAAAGGGGTCGAATCGTACTACTCAGACTCCTGTCTGTACGAAAAGTCAAAGAAGCATCTTAGTGAAGGAGATGCGTAAGCTCGTACCGAGACAGCCACAAGATCAAAAGAGCCTCAGACGATCCGTCTCCAAGCTCACAAACCTGGCAAGTCTGTATCCCTTACTGCCACTCTGCGTATGGACACAATCAGCCTCTCGGCACAAGAAGAGCAGATGATAATCCGGCTGTCAAGGTCTGGCCAAGTGCCAAGACCCAGAACGGAGCTACTGACAATCAGGCTACCGAGGGTCGGCCAGCCACAAATGGAGAAGCTCAATCCCTCCGACAAGCCAATGACGATACGCCTTCCCAAGCAGGGTCGTCACCCCGATGCAAGGCCTGGAACTTCTAGTAAACCAACTACTCCCCGCCCAGCATCAAGTATCCAGCTGGGGGTCGCTAGTTTGCCAACAACTCTACGTCCTGCTCCACCAGCTGGAACGCTGACGATCAAGCTGCCCAGGTCGTCCTCTCAGTCTTCTTTTATACAGGTGGTAGCCAAAGAGGAACCGGAGTTAACCAAGTATGTGGCTGCCCATACTGATGTTTCCTCTGCAGATGATGTAATCCCCCTAGAAAAGATACCTTACTTCATCAATAAAGGGCTATCTTTGAACTACCTTGAGCTTAATAAGCTCTGTACAATGTATGCTATGGAACACGGTATAGGCACTCACCTACACACACAGGTGACAAATGTGCACACCGTAATCCAGCTTACTCCAGCAGAAGATGCCTACCGTATAATCGAGGGAGGGGACCATCCAATCATCTTCGGCTGAAAGGACGATCCGCATCCCTTCACCGTAGAAGAAGTCGACCTTGGATCAGATGCCGGGAGACTGCCTCTATATCTTTATAGCCCCCAATCTAAATATCTCATGCAAAAACAGGGGTATGATCTGGAGACCATGCCAGGCCTGAACTACGGTACTGGGCGACGATTACCTTTGAATCCACCAATTCCGGCAGGCAAACCACGGGACTACTATAGCAAAACTCGATGTGGATTAGGGTATGTACTAACACCCACGACGACCCCTGAGAGTTCAGATGAAAAATGTGACTGGCATTCACATTCGACCGGGTCACCAACTTCTGACTCAGATACCAGCATCGGAGATGTATTCAGACAAGTCCTGTCGGTCAACATGGCATTCGCCGACGCTTATGAAGAAGATGAAGACATCCCTGAGATCCTCGACCTAGAGCCGTGGGCACAGCAGCTGGATGCATAATAGAAAAAGCAGTTCGAACAGAGAGAACCTCCCACTGAAGATGAGGTCATACAAGTAGATCTCGGCAGTGAATCTTCTCCAAAACCAATCTTCGTCAGTAAAAGTCTAACAGACGAAGAGCGAGAATCGCTACTGAAACTTGTCAAAGAATATATCGATGTGTTCGCCTGGAGCTATGAAGATATGCCGGGGTTAAATCCCAATATTGCTCTTCATAAACTCAACATCCGACCAGATGTAAAGCCAGTCAAGCAACAACAGCGACGCTTCCGCCCAGCCATCATGGACGCGATCGAAGCCGAAGTCAACAAACTGATAGCCAGCGGCTTCATTAATAGAAGAGCAACATCCTGACTGGGTCGCCAATATAGTGCCTGTCCCCAAGAAGAATGGAAAGATTCGAATCTGCATCAACTTTCATAATCTGACCGAGGCATGTCCCAAAGACGAATTCCCCTCCCTATCACAGACATCATGATTGACAACACCTGCGACTTTGAACGCATGTCATTTATGGATGGATTCTTGAGGTACAACCAAATTAAGATGTCTTCTGACGATGAAAAGTACACATCATTTCGAACACCAATCGGCACATACTGCTACACATTTATGCCTTTCGGTTTGAAGAATGCCGGTGCTACATATCAAAGAGCCATGAGTATCATCTTCAGAGACCACTTACGCAAGACGGTGGAGTGCTACATTGATGACATCGCCGTCAAGAGTCGCCGTAAGGGAGACCATCTGCAGGATCTAAGGATGGTATTCGACCTGATGCGAGCGCACAATTTGAAAATGAATCCCACAAAGTCCTTCCTGGGCGTATCCAGTAGGAAGTTCTTAGGTTTTATCATCACCACCCAGGGTATCCATGTAGACCCTGAGAAGACAAAGGCAATTATGGAGATGGGTCCCTCAAAAAATCTTCGCGAGCTCAGAGGCCTTCAAGGGAGGCTAGCTTACATCAGGAGGTTCATTTCCAACCTCTCCGGGCGATGTCGACCGTTCACCCACCTTATGAAGAAAGGTGTCTCGTTCGTGTGGGATGAAGAATGTCAGCGAGCCTTCGACGATATCAAAAAATATTTGTCGAAACCTTCAGTTTTGGTGGCCCCGATTGCTGGAAAACCATTCCTGCTCTGCGTACGAGCAAGGGAACATTCTCTCGGGGCTCTGCTGGCATAAAACAACAATGCAGGCCATGAGCAAGCCATATATTACCTCAGTCGAATGATGATTGGGCCAGAGCACCGATACACCGCTGTAGAGAAGGAACGCCTTGTCCTGGTGTTCGCTATTCAGAAGACACGGCACTATGTTACCGGACAAACAATACATGTGATCTCACAAGTCAACCCTCTCAGGGTCCTCATGACTAAACCAGGGGCACTCAGCTTTTGCCTCGCTATATGGGCAATATTGTTGTCCCCTTATCATATGATCTTCGTCCCGCAAAAGACTGTCAAAGGTCAAGCCATGGCAGACTTTTTGGCAGCCCACCCGGGTTCGGAGTCATCCAGAATATATGAAGAGATCCCAGATGAGGTCGCCAACTCGCATGCAACCTCTCACGATGATATATGGTGAATGTTCTTCGACGGTGCTTCAAGAACGGGACCCAAGGGCAACATCGTCGTCGGAGTCGGGGTGGTGCTAGTCTCCCCTTTCGGATTGGTGATCAACCGTGCTTACTCCCTCACGGAACCCTGCTCTAACAATGTGGCCGAGTACAATGCTCTGGTCATTGGCCTCCAACTTGCAAGAGAGCTGGAGGTAGAATATCTTGAAGTATACGGCGATTCCCAGTTAATCGTCAATCAGATCCGGGGCTCATACGAAGTTCGCCACGAAGATATGATCCCCTACCACCAAATAACAATCGACATCATCTCATCGTTCGAGGGGTTCCTCATCGAGCATGTCTCCAGACTCCGAAATATCGAAGCCGATGCCTTAGCAGGCCTGGCCGCTTCCCTAGCAGTGTCGAATCATACCAATCAATCGGTAGATGTGATAGGCCACGAGCTGGTCTGCCCCAAGAACAACGTTCAATTCGTGGCAAGTTATTCCGCTCAGGCGATTGATGATGCCCCAGACTGGAGACAACCATTCATCGACTTCGTCGTCTACGACATCCTGTCTGAGAACCCAAAGGAAGCCACCTCCATTAGACGGCGTTCCCTCAGATTCTTTTACGATACAGAGACGAAAATGCTATATCGCCAATCCTACGATGGATTATTGCTTCGGTGTCTGTCAAACACAGAGGCCAAAGAAGCCGTACGAGAAGCTCACGACGGTGTCTGTGGGGCCCATCAGCCTGGCCCTAAATTACAAGATCGTCTCCATCGGATGGGATACTACTGGCCCACGATGGTAGCGGATGCGATAGACTATGCAAGAAAGTGCAAAGCCTGCCAAGTCCACGCAGACTTTATTCACCAGCCATCCAAATTTCTACATCCGACAGTGGCATCCTGGCCCTTCGAAGCATGGAGAATGGACATCATCGGTCCAATTACTCTACCTTCCTTCCGTAGACATCGCTTCATACTTGCGATCACGGATTACTTCTCCAAATGGCCAGAAGCTATTCCACTCGCCGAAGTAAAGACTTCAAACATGATCAGCTTCCTCAAGCATCACGTCATCTATCGCTTTGGACTGCCCCGAAGGATCATCCACGACAATGGTCCGTAGTTTACAAGCCACGCCTTCTATCGGTTTTGCGATAAGCATCGCATCCAGAATTTTGCTTCGATACCATACAACCCAGCAGCGAACGGGTTGGCAGAGGCATTCAACAAAATAATCATCAAACTCCTCAAGAAGTTTGTCTCTTCCAACAAACGTGACTGGAACGAGAAGCTCGGTGAATGTTTATGGGCGTATCGTACTACAGTTCGAACAGCTACCGGGAACACACCATTCTCCCTGGTGTACGGGAGTGAGGCAGTTCTCCCATTAGAGACTCAAATACCCTCACTCCGTGTCACCCTCACTTATCAATTGACGATGGATGATAACTACCGACGCCGACTACAAGAGTTAGAGGCCTTAGATGAAAAGCGCCTCCTCGCTCAGCAAAGAATCGAGCTATACCAAGCACGCATCTCTGGAGCCTTCAATAAGAAGGTTAAGATCAGAACATTCCAAGTGGGCGATCTCGTTCTGGCGGTCCGGAGACCGATGGTCATGACTCACAAGACCGCTGGCAAGTTCCAGCCAAAATGAGAAGGCCTATTTATCATTGAGGCTGTATTCTCCAACGGAGCTTACCGCCTCGCAAAACAGAATGGGGATTTGCTCATGTTTCCCGTCAACGGCAAGTTCCTGAAGAAATACTATGTCTAGACGATAAGTTTCCAGATCATCGAGTCATGTGCCCGCTGGTACCACTGAACTCGCCCTCATAATTTTCCAGATCATCGAGTCATGTGCCCGCTGGTACCGCTGAACTCACCCTCATAATTCTCCAAATTTTCGAGTCACGTGCCTACTGGTACTGCTAAACTCACCCTCACAATTTTCCAGATCATTGAGTTACGTACCCGCTGGTACCGCTGAACTCACACTAACCATTCTCCAGATTCTTGAGTCATGTACCCTCTCGTGCCGCTGAACTCACATCCACAACATCCCAGATTATCGAGTCATGTGCCCGCTGGTGCCACTGAACTCACACTTTCACAATATCGAGTCATGTACCCGCTGGTGCCTTTGAACTCACATTTCGGTCACTCTTTCAGATAGTAAGTCATGTATGATCATACCTCTAAACTTTCTTCTTGGAAGAGATCATCCCTCATGATCCTATACCCGCACTCCCAGTGCACAAAAAGGGTAAGCGATCCACAAATTTCCAAAACAGCCATGTCCTCATTACCTCTGAGTCATTTCACTTCCGCCAAAAACAAATCACCCCCTACATAGAACTTCCATGTCCTCATTACCTCTGAGTCATTCTATGTACCCCCTCTTCATTGAGCCCACTCCTGCCATGTCCTCATTACCTCTGAGTAGGAAGGCTCCGTAGAAGAAACCTTCATACTTGCCATGTCCTTATTACCTCTGAGTAAGTATGTCGATTCCCTTTCAACCTATTATCTGTACCCATAACCGGAGTACGACAAGGATAATAAGTCCACAAACGTCCTCTGTTGACCACAAATATCCTCCGTGAATTCACTCCTGCCATGTCCTCATTACCTCTGCGTAGGAAGATTCTACGATAAAACCCTCATGCTTGCCATGTCCTCATAACCTCTGAGCAAATATGTTGGTTTTCTTTCATCCTATTATCCGTATCCTAAGCCAGGGTACGCCAAGGATAATAGGCCCACAAATATCCTCTGCTAAGTTTCTTAGCATAAGCCCACCATCTCATCATGCCCCGGGAGCCCAGCTGCTCTACGACATTCTTTTTCTCGATACCGAGAGCACCCATGACTACAATGGCTGTTCTAGGTATCCTAACCAAACTGGTTATCCGTACCTAAAACCGAGGTATGCCATAGATGACGAGTCCACAAACAAGTCCCCCGTGCGGGGCAAACACCATCATTATATCACAGGTACAACAAGCAATGCAAATGAAGGGTAGAATGGAAAGTACTCTTTATTTGAAAGAAGAAAAAAGCATTACATCTTTTGGGACCACGTCCCTCTCAAAAAGGAAAAAGAAAAAAAGGGAACAAAAGGAGAAAAGGCCGACTATAGTTTGGCATTACACAACTCCAAGAGGCGGTTTCTCACCAATGCTGTCCCCCGCTCAAGCCTCTGTTTAGCTCGACGCTCGGCCTCTTGGGACAATTGCTCTGCGTCATTCAAATACATATACGCCTGCCAGTCATTCTCTATCTTCTTCAGGGCAAGTTCTAGATTGGCAGAAGCCCCACTAAACTTGTCAGTCTCCTGAATGACAATCTCTTTTTCAGAACGAGCAGCTTCGAGCTCGGACTCCAGAAAGACCAGCTTTCTTTGGAGCTCTAGGATCTGTTCTTGGGTGTCGGTTACCCCGCGGGAGGCATCCGCTTCCCGATTCGTGCAGTCTTCAGTTCGACGGCTCCATTGATCATATAACCGAGTCAGATCCCGACGGTCCTTCAATATAGCCGGCTTGAGCGACTCCCGGGCAATCATCACCTTTTCTACCGTGGTAACAAGGAAATTGCGCTCTTGGTTTATCGCCGCGGGTAAATCAGCTTGTTGCAGCCTGCAAAACTGGGCCACGAGACGATCAGCCTCTAACAATTTAGGCTCCAGAAGCGCAGCCATTTCCCCTCCACCAGGGAGTGCCTTAAGGATATTGATCTGGCCACCGACACATTGACGGGCCAGAGTAAAGGGAGTCCCCTTTTCCATAGCTGCCTCGATCCCCCTCTTCAGGTGGCGGTAGAAACTGTCGACCACATCCCGGGACACTTCATCCAAAACCTCTGTAGAGGACAGCGTCAAAGGGAGTGTGGCAGGCAGTACCGAAGGAATGGCCTCAGAAGTTGCCGCCCCTGCCACCAAAGAAGCAAATTCTGTACGAAAAGACGCTTGAATAGCGGCTAGCTCCTCTTCTGCCGCCCGAAGAGCCTGGATGCTCGACAGGACGGAAAGGTTAACCCCCGAAACTATATTCGCAGAAAAGGGCGCAGGAAGCATCGTCCCTTGTCCCAGCTGTACTGCTACCTGGAATCTCGAACTCGACCCAGATGGAGGCCCCTCAATGCAAGGAGGTTCCGTCAGATCCCCTCCGGTAGGGTCCGCCCCAGCAATGTCCGTCACCAGCAATAAAGGGTTGGGACCTGAACATCCAAAGCAACCATTAATCGACATAATCCAAAGGATAGGATGAAAGAGTAAATAGGCTTATTCACAGGTTAAGGTTTGACTTGTATTACCAGGGAAAGAGCATGGAGGCTGCGGTTCGTTCACAGCCGGCGTAGTTTCCCACCCGCAGCTTCTAATCCGAATTCAACTGGTTTTTCTGTCATGGCCATCCCTGAAAAGGAGCCAGCCAGGATAGTGTCATCCTGTTGGAGTTCAGATGTCTCAGGGACGGGCGCAGTAAAACCCCCATCCCCCTGAGTTGAGGTCCCAGCAAGGTGAGACTCCTCGACCGCCTCCGGAAGAACCCCAGCAGCAATGATAGTAGTGCACACATCACTGACCAAATGGGACAGGACCGAATCAACCTCGACAATCGGGCCCTGAGAAGCGAACTCATCTGACGCCTATAAAGAGAAAAAGGAAAAAATGATTAGGCCATAACATAGAAGAAGAAGAAGAAGAAGAAGAAAGGAGGTAGTCGAAACTCAAATCACCTCAAAACAACGTCAACATCATTAATAAACAGCCTGCGACGTCTTACTGCAGCGTGGTTTGTGGAGTAGGTTCGGCCGTCAGCGGCAATCACGCGCCTGCTTTGCTTACGCGAAGGGCCAGGCACTGCAGATGGTTGATCCTCCACCACCTCATCAGACCAAGTAGGCGGCTGACCCGCCACCCTTTCATTTGGCATAATAGGGGGTTGATTCCCAACTTCCTCGTCCGAAGAATACGACGAGTCATCGGCGTCTTGTTCATCATCCTCCTCGTCTGTCATAGTGGACTCTGAGTCCGGCGTAGGAACCCTGTTCGCCCCTCTCTTCCTCTTCTTGGATCCCTCTGGCTTCTCAGCCAAACCAGTTCTAGCAATAAAGCTAGTATTTATATCAAAGTCGACAGGAAGCTTGCTCGCTGCGACATGATAAAGGGCCGCTATGTACAAAATATCCCCTACCGTCTTGGTATCGGGGACCGAGAAGCTGGCCCGGGTATGGATCGCATTGTAATAATGCCAAGCCCGGACACCATCGAGTACACTGTCCTCAAAGCTCAAGCAAGCGCTAGGACAATCCAGGAACAATTGACTATACCCAAATTGACGGGAAAATCTACTGGGCAGATAAGGCTCTAGATGTACGTTATTTCGGTAATGATATACCAGGTACGCAGGGCGGATGTTGCGTAGCCAAAGAAGCATCTTCTCAGATAAAAGTTGGGGAGGATCAACACCATCAACATGTACTCCCCTCACTTCTCTAAGGGTAAATTGAGGAAGAGAGACAAAGAACTCAGGCCCGCCAACTCTCGCCAACGCCCTCCGGCAGGCCGGCATGGTATCGTGCTCCCAAGGCTGATGACGGTATCGGAAAAGGAAGGCGTCATCAGCAGTAACATCTTCTTCAGTTCCTAGCCTCATCAACGACCGATAGTGCATTAATAACCACCCCATGAGGTAATGGTATGGAAGTTCTATCCGCTCAAAACCCAGCATCGTCTTACGAGCAATAACCTTAGACGAAAACGTGCGAAGGCCGTGGTGTATACTACACACCATGGCCGGAAGAAGGACAAATCTGATTTTGAAGACCAGCTTCACCGCCGGGAGAATGAAGTGACGGCTGATCCTTACAGTAGAACTCGTCCCTCCCGAGACTACGCAATTTCGTAGCCATATCATCAAAAACCCGGCCAAGAGTGTCTTGTCAGACATCTCCTGGGTACCGTAGTAGAAATAACTTAAGGATTCGGTGCGACTCCCGAACCTGTTACGGGTGGATCTCAACTTTTTGACCTTCAACATCATGTCCTTTACCTCCTCCGGGGTTTGAGGACCTCGAGACGATACCCGACCGGAAGGACGTAACTTGAAAAGATATGCGACCCAGGCCATGGTATGTGGGGCGGTCCCTTCAGAGCTATTTTTCTTCTTAATAGCAGTTTGGTGGCAGATGCTATGGTGGCACAGCAGTTCTCGGTACACAGCGACGAAACCAGAAAATCGTCGATCTAGGTCATCAAATTCCTCGTTCGTCGGGGTATATACTTCAAAGGCCTCGCCTCCCCACGGTAGTTTAGAAATAGCATGCATCTCATGGAGAGCAAGTCCCAACTCTCCTCCGGGCGCGAAGAAAGTCCCCGTACGCCGGTTATACAGCTCCAAAAGGGCCATGAACAAAGGCTTGTTAATAGGCAACCCGTAACAGATGCCTCGGACGGCGTAATAAAGGTCAATTTCCCGAAAGGATTCCCCATATTTCCTCAGGATCTATGAGGTAAGATTGGCCCATATAGGAATGGGGTTTATCCAATTCAGCAACGATAACCTATCCATAGGATAAGACCCCTTGCGAGCGAGCTGATTCAGAAAAGTATCAGCGTTTACAAAAGTGCCAGAGAGCAGCCCCATCACACTCCGACTAACTGAATCCTTGCCCGCACATGCTAAACCAGTACGCCTGTTGTAGTAGATGTTGCCCACAAATATTCCCGGTTGGGTGGGAGTCAGAGAGCCCACCATTGTCCTATCCAACGGTACCATGTTAAACCACGAGAGGGGATAATGCCGCTCCATCTCGGAGATGTGGATCTCCACTCCGTCTACAGAAAAATCCCAGTCTCAGAAACATCCAGCAGTCGGGTGTTCTTTATGGAAAAGGCATTCCCAAAGAGAAAAGCCGGTTTCAGATATTCTCCGTCCAGCTTTCCCGAATTCATCATAGAACAGAGAAATTGGAAAGGTTGGTTGTTAATGACAGCCACCCTCTTCCTAGGTTCATTAGTGGGAAGCTGATCCACTATATGTCGAATTAAGCCGTCGAGTCGTACGCCCATAGCAAACTGAGCTGAACCCACAAGAAGCTCTCCTGTTGGGTTGGTTGGGAGGCTCACTAAAAAAGGACAATACGAAACAGGATTAAAAGATGGTTACTGAACTCAAGTCCCTACGAGCCTATGCAGCTCGGATCAAATGAAGCCCTATGTGGCTCAATTGCAATTGGGTTCCAGGTGGCACGGCCCCAAGGGAGCTTATGTGGTTCAGCCAACACAGCCTCATACGGCCTAAATCAATTGGAAGTTCCATATGACATTGGTTCGATAGCTTATGCGGATCAATCGAACATATACGGTTCTAAGCTGAAGAGCTTTTGTGGCGCTGAAGCGCTATACGGATCAGTCTGTTAGAAGCATATGCGGATCAATCGAACATATGCGGTTAGAAGCTTATGCGACTCCGTTCAAGGGAGACTTCATGCGGCTCAAAACCCTCTCATGCGGCTCAAATATAGGGTATCTCCTATGCGGCTCAGATATGAGAGGGTCATGCAGCCCATACAGCATGCGGCTCTATCATAGCCGGACTTGGGTGAAGGCTTGTGCATGAATATGCAACAGAGCCATGGATTCTTTGGATTCAAAGTATCCAAATACAACCCTTACCATTAAGGGCAGGACGGACATCAGGGTGCACTTCGGGAACGACGGCTGACGAGGAAGCTGCCTTCTTGCCCTTCGCAGCAGCGGAGGCGACCTTAGAGGATTTGGGGGCCATGACCGACAATCGGAGAAAGAAAATGAGGGAAGAAAAGCGAGACAGCGATAGTTGGAAAGAAAGAGGAAGCAAAGAAATCCCTTCGACCGTACTCATCCATATTTATAAATAAAAGTGAGGCGTTTCGATCCCCGTGCATACACGAAGACCGACTCTTCGGTTATCAAGGTGAGCCGCCGAAAATGAAGGCCAAACTCCTCGGATCCCGCACCGAAAAGTGGCCTTTAAAGCTGACAGCAAATCAACAGCATTTAATGCAAAAGATTGCCATACGTGGCAATGATGACATGGCCGAAAGTCCCCTGCGGCTAAGCCCTCCATGCGGCTGAAACATTCATGCGGCCAGGACTTCATATGCGGCCAGAAGAATACAACCATGCTTCTTATTCAAAGTATTTCAATTTTGCAAATTGAAAACTTTGAAGGGGGTCTTGTAGAAGCATAGAAAATACTAAAGAAAGATTCATGTGGCCAGGAAACTCCATGCGGCTCAGGAAGCCCATGCGGCTCACAGATTCATGCGGCACAAGGGACTATGCGGCTCAAGACGTCTTATGCGGCTCAGAACAGAAGACACGTGGCTTGTAAAACAGTTCTCTCCTCCTGCATTAATTACTTTGATGGTTGACAACTATGAAAAAGTGGCAGCCCTGACATAAAAGAGGTAATTATGACTCTGTCATAATGACAGACCCCTAGGGAAGTGAAAGAGATCTCTGACACAATCCCCCGAGATCCAAAAAATGCCACGTGGCCCTGATACGTGGACAGTCATATGCGGCTCGAGCGAAGACTCCCCATGCGGTTCAGGATGAAGCTGCCTTATACGGCTCAGGCAGAAACAGTCTCATGCGGCTCAAGCAGAGGCCCCCCATGTGGCTCACAAGGATTATCTCTATGCGACTCATTACCCATTATGCGGCTTAAATTATTATATGGTTCGAAGGTTCGGGGGGCCACTCCCCAAGCAGACCCGACACGTGGCCAGTCTTATGCGGCTCCATCCTTATGCGGCTCAACCTTTATGCGGCTCAATCCTCCTCAGTGGCTCTCAGAACACGTGTCATAAAGCCAATCAATTTCCCATATTTACTGCAATCAAAGATTGGGTCAAATTCCAATAATCTGGGACACGTGACAGGAGAATGAATTAAATTTATTCATTCAGATTCACAGATATCAGCAAATCATCACCACGGAGATTTATTCCAATCAGCATTAATTACTGATAGGATTTGGTACAATCTGCAATAAATGGCCCAGATTTATCACGCTCAAGATTAATGGCCCAGATTGATCGATCGACAGGCCGCCGCCACTTTAAAGGGCAATCATTGTGAACCCTAATGAGGTCCCTCCATTCTTATAAATAGCAGGGTGCCATTCCCTTGCAAGATACATACGCACACATACATACAGAGAGGACTTTTCGAGATCAGAGAGAGCACCACATACTTGGAGAGAAAAAGTAGAGAGAGAGGAAAGAGAGCATTTCTTCAACGCCGAGCAATCTTCTGGAGCCAAGGCTGCATACCGATCGTCCAAGGAGTAAGACAGAGAGGCCGTTGCTTTCCCGAGCCTCTATCGTCACCTTCCAGAATCTAAAATAAACAATTGTACTTAGACTGCTGTACCTAGGCTTTCGTCCCTAGGCTTTCTTTGTACAAGCGAGTTTATAACGTGAAGTAAAAGTCCAGTCCTCCGATAATTGTTCTGCACTTTTATATTTCATGGCAAACAGACATTTCTATCAATTTTTGGATAGTACTGCGGTCAAGTGGTTCAAAAAAGTGAGGCTCACAATCTAGGTGTTCATGCGCCTTGTCTTCCTGGTTGTGGCCTAAAAATAGATACAACAACCATTTGGCAAATAACACGTTCCCCTTGCATTACTCTTGTATAGAAGGGTACAGATCATGAAGTGGCATAACAACTCTTCAAAGACTGCCACCATTTTTGGGTTTTTCTCGGCTAAAGCGTCCAATTCTTCATTTGTTGGCACATTCTCTTCATATGGGTTTTTACCTATCGGCAGATAAGAGATGTATTACATTTCGTGAAGGGCGAAGCCTATCTCTCCCCGAGGGGTTACAAAAGTGCCCGTCCTACTATTGTATCTTTCTACCAAGGCCAAAAATAAATTTGAATTGGTGCGAATTTTACAGGAAATAGTCCAAATAGGTTCATAAAGCTCTAAATCAAGCAGCACGTCTCTAAAGTTGTTCAAAGCCCAGACTGAAAGCTGGTTCCAGCATTTGATATCTAGATTCATCAAACCCATCAATCTCATATTTTGAGCTGGATACTTTCCTTCAGCTTTAGCAAACAGGTTCGCGAAGAAAGGTGTCCTAACTGGAATCATCAGAGATGAATCCTCAGGCGGCACACAGCTTGGTTTTAGGCCTCCCAAGTAGGTGTTATTCTTCTTCGACGAACTGAAGAATATGTCCCTATTTTCAGGACCTAGTCTGTGGCATATCCTTCCAACTATGGCCTGTTGAAAATGAGTCAGATCCCATGCCATATTTTGAAGATAGCTGGCATGGAAATAACAGAATAGGGACAGATGTCTTCTCATATCAGTGAGATATATTAGTCTTTTTCTGCTCTGATAGACTCGTGTTTCCCGCTTTGATATAGGCTGTAAGGCTGGTTTCTTATGGGGAACCTGATCCAAGCTTACGAGGGGTTCACCATTCATCAGACATAATAAAATCTTATCATCTTGAGACTTTATCACAGCTCTCCTGGTTTCAGGAATATCGTATTGTGTCACTACCACATTTTAGCTTGAGGGTATTTTGATCATTTTTGAATTTTTGAATTTATTTTGATTTATTAAATTGGTTATTGATATCTTTTACTTTGGCTAATTGAGACTTTGGAGACTAACCAAGAAGTTGACCCTAGCTATGGTGACTTGGTTAGCATGGTGTGACCCTAGTCTAACTTAAGTCAACCTCATTTTAGTTATTTAGAATTTAGTTTGAAATAGGAGGAATTAAGAATAGGTTCATGACTTATGACTTATGATTTTAATTTCATAACTTATGAAACATAGCCCATAGGCCCATTAGTGAAACCCTAACCCTAACCAAGCCATTCATGGCCGGCCAACCTAGGTTATCCCCCTATTTAATCTTCTTTCCTTTGTTCTTGCCTCTTTTGTGTTCAACCAACTTTTAGAAAAGAAAGGTAAATCTACATCTTTTCTAATTCATATTAATTCCATTTTAATTCCTTTTTGATCCAAATCTTTTACAATAATTTCTAATCACCCTCTATTTGATGTTCATGGAGAGTGATTTCAGTTTTTGAGCAATTTAGAGGATTTAGCTAGCAATGGGAACCATTTGATTTGGGGCTGTTCTTGATCATTTGTAACCTATAGGTAAACCCTTCAAATTTTATTTTAATTCTTTTTTTTTTGCATGGTAGCCTAGATCTAGGTGTCCCCTAGCTGTAGCGAAGGTTTAGTGTCATTTGTATTTGGTTTCGTGTCCGTATCGGACACGTATCAGTTTCCATATCTAAGTGTCCGATGAAATGCCACACCCAATATTTTGTGCTATTTTTAGAAATGTTTTTGAATGGATTTATAGATAAGGGTTTGTCTTTGAATTTGTGTCCTTAGTCTGTGGTTTTCGTGTCGTGTCGTGTCCACACGAGGATACAAACTTGCTGCACAGGCCAGCGGACACTGTCCTGCTGCTCGGGGCCTCGTGCTCACTGCACAGGGCACGTGGCGGCATGGGATTTCGTGTAGAGGAGGGGGCAATAACTGACATGTCAGCCCCCAAGCCTCATGTCGACTGGTAGTGTGTCGGACATGATGTTGGGCCCGCACTGGCCCTTGCCTACATCGTTTACGTGACACAGACGCCTCCGATACGGGTCTCGTGTCGCATCCTAGAGTCTCGTGGACACGATACAGAGTGTCAGTGATGTAGCCCTAGTAGTGGCGAACCTAGGTGCCCACCCATGTGTTGTGTCGTGTCGTGTGTCGTGTCCTAGACACGAGTGCACGCGTGCACAAGACAGCGTGTCTGTGTGTGCATGAGAGGTGTTCGTGTTGAGTAGACACGTCGAATCCGGCTCTGGGTGACACGAGTTGACTCAAGGGACACGTGCACTTGTGTGTCTTTGATTACCAACCCTTAATTGTGGATTATTGTTTGAATTTAGCCTTCGATTTGGGTTTTCCCCCAATATTCTGATACCCATTTTACTGATTCAAATTTTTTGAGATTTAATTATTTCTTTTACTAATTTCTAAATGATTTTGCAAGTGTTAATTCACCTACATATGTAAGATTATGTACATGATTAGGTTTTCATGTTAGCAAGGGTTTTGGTTTGAATTGTTAGGACTGTTATTGAACTATCAATATGAACTATCATGTTAATCTGAGCACTGTTACATACATTATTCACTAATTCATGAACCCTCACACATTGACACATTATACTGAATTTCCTGAGAATCGCTAATTCCTATTACACACACACACAAAAATTATAAAACCTGAGAACACTTGACACTTGAATACTGTAGAAACTGAGAACAGTTTCATACATTACAATCTACACATTACACTCTCACATTGTACTGATTTTCCTAACACTCATTCACATATTCATACACACACACTAGCACACTAAATCCTGAGGACAGTTTGTATACAATGTTTCCAGAACATAACACCCTACTGTATCCTGAGAACACCCTACACCCTTCACTGTTAGCTATCATGCCACTGTCACCTCTACAAAAACCGTTATCATGTTCCCTACACACACACACACACTAAAAACTGAGATTTAACCCTTCATTTCTAATCCCTAACTCTGTACACAGAGACATGACACACACCCACACTCTAATACAATGTCTGAACCTAAACTCTCCCTCTCTATATGCTTGTTCATATATATGTAGATATATATAGAATATGCAATACATGTTCTACTATATATTGCTAAGCATAACTAAAACCTCCACTTCTATATATATATATATATATATATATATATATATATATATATATATATATATATATATATATATATATATATATATATATATATTGCTAAGCATAACTAAAACCTCCACTTCTATATATATATATATATATATATATATATATATATATATATATATATATATATATATATATATATATATATATATATATTATATATATATATATATATATATATATATATATATATATATATATATATATATATATATATATATATATATATATATATTTATATATATATATATATATATATATATATATATATTTTATATATATATATAAATATATATATATATATATATATATATATATATATATATATATATATATATATATATAATATATATATATATATATATATATATATATATATATATATATATATATATATATATATTTGGAGGTTTTAGTTATGCTTAGCAATATATATATATATATATTTATATATATATATATATATATATATATATATATATATATATATATATATATATATATATATATATATATATATATATATATATATATATATATATATATATAAATATATATATATATATATATATATATATATATATATATAAATAAAAAAAATGTATATATATATATATATATATATATATATATATATATATATATTTATATATATATATATATATATATATATATATATATATATAAAATATATATATATATATATATATATATATATATATATATAAATAAATAAAAAAATGTATATATATATATATATATATATATATATATATATATATATATATATATATATATATATATATATATATATATATATGTTTAGCCATAATTAGGATGTTTAACCTATGCCATGTGTAGTATAACTTGTAGCTAGTGTTTGTAACCCAATTCTTGATATACACTATATATATATATATATATATATATATATATATATATATATATATATATAGCCATGCATGATTGAGAGTGAATTAGGATGTTAAACCTATGCCATGTGTAGTATAACTTGTAGCTAGTGTTTGTAACCCAATTCTTGATATACACTTTCATGTATGTTTCACACACATGTCTACAATCTAACCCTCATGACACTTGTCCACATACACCTATAAACACACATAGCCTTACATGCTAGTTTCTCTCTCTAACTTTTTCTTCATATATAATGTTGTATATATGCATGTTGTATATATATGTAATCCTATATACATATAGATATATGAATTTCCTTATAAATAGCTAAATGTGAATATGCCTTGATGTGTGGCTTGTGTTTGGCTTGTATAGCCTTGGGATTGATGTGTGCTTGCTAGAATAGGCTGGCTAGGCTTAGTGAGACTTGTTTGGGTTAGGCTTGACCTAGTTGACCTAGTTTGACTAGTATAGTTGACTAGAGTTGACCAAAGGTTGACTTTAGCCTAGATTGACCCCAACATCATGTAGAATGCATTGTAGCAGTCTATTTTACTATTTTGGACATGTAGTGACTTGTACTGTTCTATAGGAGCCAGATACCACTCCTCGAACAGTATATTCTCTTCAGCTATTCAGGATACCAGGCGAGTACATTCTCTGATCTTTTCATACTTGCTATGATCTATTTGCATGCTCTAGTTTACTTTACTTGATGCTGACACATGTATCACGGATTAGTACTATATGGATTAGCGGATACATCGAATATTTTATGTTCGTGTACTTTATCATGAGCATCGTGTACTCTTTGTATTCGTGACATTCGTGTACAAATCATGTAAAATTGTGTACTCTCATGTGCTCACATGATCTTCGTGTACATTCTTCATCATGTGCAATAACATAACTTGACTGGATCCTTGTGTATTGATTGGGGGTGGGGGAGTAGAAGTGGTTATGTACTCAATCTTGTAGCTTACTCGTGTATAACCTCTGTAGATTACTCGTGTATAACTTCGTGTCGTTTACATAACCATCTTATGCTCTAAATCACTTAGTCACTTACATTTCTTACCTATTATGCATGTATTTCCAGTTATCAGATATTTCTTCTATTTTTTCAGCATTTCCTGTATCTTACTCCATTGCTTGTCTTTTATATCATGCCATGTTATGAACTGTATTAGAGATATGCATTCGTTCCTGTCCTGACTGGAACTGTTGAAAATATTACAGAGGATGAGGACGAGGTGCTCTGTACCACATATTATGGGACTACCCTAGAGGATTGTTGTGACCTGGATCAGCAGCATGACCCCTTAGCAGTGGACGACACACCATTAGTTTAGAGTAGTTTCAGTTGTACTTATTTATACTATGAATTACTGTATATGAGATTTAGGATATTTTCTGGATTTTTATGTTATCTTAGACACTTAGACTTCTATCTATTTGTATCTCTTTGTGGATTCATTTCTATCTATCTTGTCGTTTTTCTGCCTTAGATGTGATTGAGACTGCATTCTGTTATGTCACCTCCATTCGGAGTGTATATACCGTATAGGTACCTTATATTGTTAGATATTGTGACCTAGGACAGTATTCTACCGCCGATACTGCGACGTAGGCTGGACGTACCCACTTCTCGTCCCCTTACTCTATGGTGTGGGTCGTGACACGTTTTTAGTGGTGGCCCATGCAGGTCGAGTTTATGTAGCGGTATTCGAACTAGAGTATCACTAAAGCCTGCAGTAGGATTAGGATATATTTTTTTTTGAAGGTACTCAATCACAGTTAGGATTCCTTGAGAGGTTTCTGGGACGACCCTTGATAATCTTATTTAAACTTCAATTTAAAATCCCTTTTCCTTGTTTGTTCGCTCTCACTCTTTGATTATTAAATTTGATTTTTGATGGATAGTTGTTGATTTTGATTTTTCTATCGAAATGAATTTTTATGGCCTAAGTTACGATATTTTCTGATAACATATGTTGGCAGAAATAACAGGGATGGTAAAACGTCTACTTGATTATGGAACCTATAGTTTATCGCAGCCATATTAGCTGGCGTGGCGGAAACATAGAGATCTGACTTCGGATGTACGTATCTTGGTTATGAGATTTGAAATTTCTCGCAGCTATACTAGTCGGCATAGCAAGAATTCTAGATGACATGATTATAGAGGTACATACCCCAGTTATGGAATCTATCGTTTATCGTAGCCTTGCTTACTGGCATGGCGAGGACTCTGAGTAACATGATTTTGGACGGACGCATATGATTATCAGATTGTATCTTGAGAAGATTTTTAAACGTATCATCTCTATCGTACCCTTCTGTTGTTATAAATTATATTCCATCATTAAATAACTTAAGAGTAAGGATATTTTAGTTTTGTAGAGCTTATTCATATGTTATTCTTTCATAGTTAATGATATGATGACTTGTAGAGTGGCTGTACCCTAGAGATAATTGTTAGCATTAGTATTAGAATAATAACCCATTGTAGATGATTCTCCTGTTATTTATAATACCAACCAGTTTTCATATAGGATGTTAGTATGCCTTACAGCCTTGATGATTTATTATTATTTTCCCTTACCCTTTCCAGTAAGGCACCCATGACCAGAGCCTATCCTTGAGTGTAGTTGTAGTTTCACCTAAGACTGAGAGGTCTATATATATATAGATAGGTTACAAATGATATTGGCATATGGATATGGGTTGGTTGGTATCTATAGGTCATTGTTGTATAGGGTTATAGACATGTTGTTTAGCCTATATTTGGTTCTGTTTTCTATTGTAGTTAAGTTCTTTTTGTGTTGAGTTCAGTCATATTTAATCAACCTTTATAGGCAGTGTGTAGACCCTTCATTAGAGACCCTGTTCCCTTGGTTCATACTTGTACAAGTTGTTCACTGCACTCAACATTTTATTACCTACCATATTGCATCATAGATATTCACTGGACCATTGTTCAGACCTCAATTATTGACTCACCAATATAACCATCAACCCCCTTACCATATTCTGCATATCTGGAGAGTTATGCATATTAGAGGTCTGTACTCATCCTTACCTTCTGTATAGGGTGTCATACTGCATCTCTTAGCATTTTACTTTACTTGATAGCCTTGCAATATCCTTCAGTATAACCTGCAGTACCTACCCTACAGAACCTTTTGGGCATGGTTGTTTAGTCCATTTAGGACAGTTGTATACATTGGAGATATAAGGTTGGTTGTTAATAAGAGTTCTTCCTGATCATTTGTTCTATCCCTCTTTCATTGTATTAGATATAGATGATACCTGTTTTGCCCATCTGTCCAGATACATGTCCAAACCTTCCTTTCATTGATGGTTCAGTCTTTCAAGAGCATTTACCTGAGCAATAGTTCAATTTTTTATATGTATCTGTCCTACCTATCATTGTCCTACATATGATTGTTCTGCATCTTCATGTGCAGCCATACTACACCACTGTTCTGTCCCAACACACCCTACAGTATCTGACCCCTTCATTGGAGTGATAGGCATGTGGTAAGGAGTGCGTGTTATGAGACTTTGAGTAGAGTTGAGGTGATGAGGGTTAAATATATATAGTTGTATATATGTAATGTATTTTGATTTGGTAAGTAGCCTGCACCCATTGCAGTATACTGTCTATTGTATTCCTTGCACAGCAGTTTGGTTCACTTCTTTCAGACCACTGTCCTGCATGTAGTTAGTAGGTGTTCAGTCCAAATAGAGAGGAGAGGCCAGGTTGATCTAAAGGCATGTTTCAGTCACCATGTAGGTTTTCTTTCACTTTAACTTTACAAGTGGACCCTAATGTCCTGTCCTTTTGCTTATAAATTCAGTCTCCTTAGCATCATTTCCTTTTGCCCACATTGATGATTCAGACCATTCATCCTTAGCCTAAATTCTAAGCATTTATTCAGTCACTTATAAGTTTAGTCTACCTTAACACCTTGATGATCAGTTATACATATATATATATATATATATATATATATATATATATATATATATATATATATATATATATATGTATGTATGTATGTATGTATATGTATATATATATAATGGGTTGTTGTTCTTGAGCTTATGTATATGTGGTATTTGGGATTTGTGTGCTAAGATTATAGGTATTTAGTTATGGGTGTCTTGATAGGATTTGGAAAGTTAAGAGTTAGTCTATTACGGAGTTTTTCTTTTGCTAAATTCTAGTTGCCAACACCTAGATAGCTAGCATAAGTAAAACCCTAAGAAGTTGACCAGTTGTTGACCAAATGCTTAGATGTTGACAAATTGACTAGTTGTTGACCAGTAGTTGACCATTGACTATGTTTGACTTTGTTTAACTGGAGATAGGATTAGAAGTAGGTTATTGTTGTTTGTTTGATCATGTTTGATTATTTAGTAACTTGAGACCTTATTTGTGTTTAGGTCGGAGACATGGTTTTTCTGAGGATATCTCCGACTCGTGGTACCATACGTTTGGTAGAGGTGGAAAGCTTAGCCCGCATTCCATCAGACCTTTCGTGATCAGCGGGAGAGTCGGTGACATGGCATACAGGCTAGACTTGCCACCTGCACTAGTAGATGTCCACAACATATCCCACGTATCACAGTTGAGACGGTATGTGGCTGATCCTAGCCACGTACTTGACCATTCGGAGATTGAGCTGGGACCTACCCTCAGTTATCCAGAGCAGCCAGTGGAGATTCTGGATCGCAGAGAGAAGGTACTGAAAAACTAGGTGATACCCTTGGTTCGCGTCACATGGAGGCATCATTCTCTAGGAGAGTCTACCTAGGAGCGGAGGATGAGATGCGCGAGCGATACCCATATCTTTTTGGACCTTGAGGTATGATTGTCTATCTTTCTCATCAGTTTAGTTTTGCCTTTTAATTTCGAGGACAAAATTATTTTAAGGAGGGTAGATTTGTCATTACCACATTTTAACTTGAGAATATTTTGGTCATTTTTAAATTTTTGAATTTATTTTGATTTATTAAATTGGTGATTGATATATTTGACTTTGGCTAATTGAGACTTTGGAGACTAACCTAGAAGTTGACCCTGGCTATGGTGATTTGGTTACATGGTTTGACCCTAGCCTAACTTAAGTCAACCTCATTTTAGTCATTTAGAATCTAGTTTGAAATAGGAGGAATTAAGAATAGGTTCATGACTTATGACTTATGATTTTAATTTCATGACTTATAAAACTTAGCCCATAGGCCTATTAGTGAAACCCTAACCCTAACCAATCCATTCATGGCCGGCCAACCTAGGTTATCCCCACTATTTAATCTCCTTTCCTTTGTTCTTGCCTCTTTTGTGTTCAACCAACTTTTAGAAAGGAAAGGTAAATACCCATCTTCCCTAATTCATATTAATTCCATTTTAATTCTTTTTTGATCCAAATCTTTTGCAATAGTTTCTAATCACCCTCTATTTGATACTCATGGAAAGTGATTTCAGTTTTTGAGCAATTTGAAAGATTTGGCTAGCAACGGGAATCATTTGATTTAGGGCTTTTCTTGATCATTTGCAACCTATAGGTAAACCCTTCAAATTTTATTTTAATTCTGTTTTTTTTTTTGCATGGTAGCCTAGATCTAGGTGTCCCCTAGCTGTAGTGAAGGTTTAGTGTTATTTGTATTTGGTTTCGTGTTCGTATCAGACACGTATCAGTTTTCTAGTCTAGGTGTTCGATGAAATGCCACACCCAATATTTTGTGCTGTTTTTGGAAAATGTTTTTGAATGGATTTATAGATCTAGGGTTTGTCTTTGAATTCGTGTCCTTGGTCTGTGGTTTTTGTGTCGTGTTGTGTCCACACGAGGACACGAACTTGCTGTATAGCCAACGGATACTGTCCTGCTGCTCGGGGCCTCGTGCTCACTGCGCAAGGCACGTGGCGACCTGGGATTTCGCGTCGAGGAGTGGGCAATGACTGACATGTCAACCCCCAAGCCTCGTGTCGAGTAGTAGTGTATCGAACACAATGTTGGGCCCGTACTGGCCCTTGTCTACATCGTGTACGTAACACAGGCGCCTCTGACACGGGTCTCATGTCACGTCCTGGAGTCTCGTAGACACGATGCAGAGTGTCAGTGACGTATCCCTAGTAGTGGCGAACCTAGGTGCACACCCACGTGTTGTGTCATGTCGTGTGTCTTGTCCTAAACACGAGTGCACGCGTGCTCGAGACAGCGTATCTGTATGTGCATGAGAGGTGTTCGTGTTGAGTGGACACGTCGTATCCGGCTCTGGGTGACACGAGTTGACTCGATGGACACGTGCACGTGTCTGTCTTTGATTACTAACCCTTAATTGTGGATTATTGTTTGAATTTAGCCTTCGATTTGGGTTTTCCCCCAATGTTTTGATACCCGTTTTTCTGATTCAAATTTCTTGAGTTTTAATTGTTTCTTTTACTGATTTCTAAATGATTTTGCAAGTGTTAATTCACCTACATATGTAAGGTTATGTACATGATTAGGTTTTTATGTTAGCAAGGGTTTTGGTTTGAATTGTTAGGACTGTTACTGAACTATAATATGAACTGTCATGTTAATCTGAGCACTGTTACACACGTTATTCACTAATTCATGAACCCTCACACATTGACACATTATACTGAATTTCTTGAGAATAGCTAATTCCTATTACACACACACACAAATTATAAAACTTGAGAACACTTGACGCTTGAACACAGTAGAAACTGAGAACAGTTTCATATATTGTAATCTACACATTACATTCTCACATTGTACTGATTTTTCTAACACTCATTCACACATTCATACACGCACACTAGCACACTAAATCCTGAGGACAGTTTGTATACACTATTTCCATAATACAACACCCTACTGTATCCTGAGAACACCCTACACCCTTCACTGTTAGCTATCACACCATGTCACCTATACAAAAACTGTCATCATGTTCCCTACACACACACACATACACACTAAAAACTGAGATTTAACCCTTCATTTCTAATCCCTAACTCTGTACACAGAGACATGACACACACCCACACTCTAATGCAATGTCTGAACCTAAACTCTCCCTCTCTATATGCTTGTTCATATATATGTAGAAATATATAGAATATGCAATACATGTTCTACTATATATAGCTAAGCATAACTAAAACCTCTACTTCTATATATATAGATATACATATATATATATATATATATATATATATATATATATATGTTTAGCCATGCATGATTGTGAGTTAATTAGGATGTGCAATGTAGACTGTTTAACCTATGCCATGTGTAGTATAACTTGTAGCTACTGTTTGTAACCCAATTCTTGCTATACACTTTCATATATGTTTTACACACATGTCTACAATCTAACCCTCATGGCACTTGTCCACATACACCTATACACACACATAGCCTTACATGCTAGTTTCTCTTTCTTACTTTCTCTTTATATTTAATGTTGTATATATGCCTGTTGTATATATGCCTGTTGTATATATATATGTAATCCTATATACATATATATATACAAATTTCCTGATAAATAGCTAAATATGAATGTGCCTTGATGTGTGGCTTGTGTTTGGCTTATATAGCCTTGGAATTGATGTGTGCTTGCTAGAATAGGCTGGCTAGGCTTAGTGAGACTTGTTTGGGTTAGGCTTGACCTAGTTTGACTAGTGTAGTTGACTAGAGTTGACCAAAGGTTGACTTTAGTCTAGATTAAATCCAACATCATGTAGAATGTATGGTAGCAGTCTATTTTACTATTTTGGACATGTAGTGACTTGTACTGTTCTATAGGAGCCAGACACCACTCCTCGGACAGTATATTCTCTTCAGATATTCAGGATACCAGACGAATACATTCTCTAATCTTTTTATACTTGTTATGATCTATTTGAATGCTCTAGTTTACTTTACTTGATGCTGATAACTGTATCACGAATTAGTACTACATGGATCTTATCGTGCGATGTTATCCCCCTTAGCGGATACATCGGATATTTCTTGTTCGTGTACTTTATCATGAGCATCTTGTACTCCTTGTATTCGTGACATTCGTGTACAAATCGTGTAAAATCGTGTACTCTCATGTGCTCACATGATCTTCGGGTACATTTCTCATCGTGTACAATAACATAACTTGACTGGATCCTTATGTATTGATTGGGGGCGGGAGAGTAGAAGTGGTTATGTACTCAATCTTATAGCTTACTCGTGTATAATCTCTGTAGATTACTCGTGTATAACTTCATGCCGTTTAAATAACCATCTTATGCTCTAAATCACTTAGTCACTTGCATTTCTTACCTATTATGCATGTATTTCCAGTTATCAGATATTTCTCATGTTTTTCCAGCATTTCCTGTATCTTACTCTATTGCTTGTCTTTTATATCATGTCATGCTATGAACTGTATTAGAGATATATATATTCGTTCATGTCCTGACTGGACCTGTTGAAAATATTATAGAGGATGAGGACGAGGCGCTCTGTACCACATATTATGGGACTACCCTAAAGGATTGATGTGACCTAGATCAGCAGCAGGACCCCTTCGCAGTAGACGACACACCATTAGTTTAGAGTAGTTTCAGTTGTACTTATTTATACTCTGGATTACTGTATTTGAGATTTGGGATATTTTCTGGATTTGTTATGTTATCTTAGACACTTAGACTTCTATTTGTATGTATCTCTTTGTGGATTCATTTCTATCTATCTATCTTGTCGTTTTTCTGCCTTATATGTGATTGAGACTGCATTCTATTATGTCACCTCCATTCGAAGTGTATATACTGTACAGGTACCTTATATTATTAGATGTTGTGACCTAGGATAGCGTTCTACCGTCGACACTGCGACGTAGGCTGGACGTACCCACTTCTTGTGCCCTTACTCTAGGGTGTGGGTCGTGACACGTTTTTAGTGGTGGCCCATGCAGGTCGAGTTTTTGTAGTGGTATTCGAACTAGAGTATCACTACAGCCTGCAGTAGGATTAGGATATATTTTTTTTTGAAGGTACTCAATCACAGTTAGGATTCCTTGAGAGATTCCTGGGACGACCCTTGAGAAACTTATTTAAACTTCAATTTGAAATCATTTCCCTTGTTTTGTTCGCTCTCACTCCTTGATTATTGAATTTAATTTTTGATGGATCGTTGTTGATTTTGATTTTCCTATCGAGATAAATTTTTACCTGAGTTACGATATTTTCTGATAATATATGTTGACGGGAATAACAGGGATGGTAAAACGTCTACTTGATTATGGAACCTGTAGTTTATCATAGCCGTATTAGCTGGCGTGACAGGAACATAGAGACCTGACTTCGGATGTACGTATCTTGGTTATGAGATTTGGAATTTCTCGCAGCTATACTAGTCGGCATAGCGAGAATTCTAGACGACATGATTATAGAGGTGCATACCCCAGTTATGGAATCTATCGCTTATCGCAGCCTTGCTTACTGGCATGGCGAGGACTCTAAGTAACATGATTTTGGACAGACGCATATGATTATCAGATTGTATCTTGAGAAGGTTTTTAAACGTATCATCTCTATCGTACCCTTCTGTTGTTATAAATTGTATTCCATCATCAAATAACTTAAGAGTAAGGATATTTTAGTTTTGTAGAGCTTATTCATATGTAGTTCTTTCATAGTATAATGATATGAAGACTTGTAGAGTGGTTGTACCCTAGAGATAATAGCTAGCATTAGTATTAGAATAATAACCCATTGTAGATGATTCCCCTGTTATTTATAATACCAACCAGTTTTTATATAGGATGTTAGTATGCCTTACAGCCTTGATGATTTATTATTATTTTTCCTTACCCTTTCCAGTAAGGCACCCATGACCAGAGCATGTCCTTGAGTGTAGTTGTGGTTTCACCTAAGACTGAGAGGTCTATATATAGATAGGTTACAGATGATATTGGCATATGGATATGGCTTGGTTGGTATCTATAGGTCATTGTTGTATAGGGTTATCGACATGTTGTTTAGCCTATATTTGGTTCAGTTTTCTATTTTAGTTAAGTTCTCTTTGTGTTGAGTTCAGTCATATTTAATCAACCTTAATAAGCAGTGTGTAGATCCTTCATTTGAGACCTTGTTCCCTTGGTTCATACTTGTAAAGTTGTTCGCTGCACTCAATATTTCATTACCTACCATATTGCATCATAGATTTCACTGGACCATTGTTCAGACCCCAATTATTGACTCACCAATATAACCATCAACCCCCTTACCATATTCTGTATATCTGGAGGGTTAGTATCATGCATATTAGAGGTCTGCACTCATCCTTACCTTATGTACAGGGTGTCATACTGCATCTCTTAGCATTTTACTTTGCTTGATAGCCTTGCAATACCCTTCAGTATAACCTGTAGTACCTACCCTACAGAACCTTTTGGCCCTTGGTCGCTGCGCGCGAATGGCGCGAACGTTCTATTGTCATCTTCTCTGATCGATTCTTCTCACCTTCAAGAGCAGGATTCGCCTCCTCAGCTCTCGTCGAGGGCACGACATGCTGCGGCACCATCACGGTGGCACGCATGACATAGCTCCGGCCAACTTCTTGCCCTTCTCAGTCACAAATCTCTTGGGTGCCATTTGATCAGAAGAAAGCTTCGAGGGTTTGCGAAAAAGAAGAAGGCAGGAGCTCAAGAGATAAAAGTTTTTTGAGAAAACTTTTCTATATCTCTCATCAGAGCTATTTATAGTCGAAGCAACCCTGACGCTGCTTATTCAAAGTATTCCAAATTTTAAAGTTTTTTAAATTTCAAAACTTTAAAGGGGTCTTGTAGAAGCTCAAAAAGTATTAACATCACCATGCGCTACTCATAGATGGCGCCATGAATCAAATCATCAAATGGCACTGGTCATCAAATGGCGCATAGAATCAGTTGGCGCTGGACCTAAGTGGCGCTGGCCACCATATGGCAAACTTCCTCGAGAAGCCGAAATAGTTGTCATCATGACTGATAGCACGTTAGTTGAGAAAAATCCGTTCGAATCTCGAGCGCGCGGCGCTCAAGCAGATTGTGTCAAATTTATAATAATGACTGACAGCTGCCTTATGCTATTTACATTTGGCACGAGATAATCAATATCATTATATTAAGCAGAGGGCATTAAACGGCAAGTAGCGCCTGGCGCCATTCGACAGTTGGCGCTATTCGATCAAAACATCCAGAAGCAGTTAAATGATGTGGCGTAGGCCACTAATCTCGAAGAACGTGCACACGATACTGCCCACGACCAAGCGTATCTATCTCAAAGAATGTCACGCGTCATATGTAGTTAAGTTAACCGTTCGCGCAACTGGGTGAATGGTGCGCCAATTGCAGCGTGCACCAATCAGGATAACTACTTAATAGTTATCTCTAAACTCTATAAATAGAGTTCTAAATCACTTTACAAGCATCACTAATGACCATAATCTCTTTAGCACTTGCTGCAGCACTCTCCATAGGCGTTCTTCTTCGATATTGCATCGTCCAAAGGATAAAGTGATCGTCTTCTGATCAGATTCCTACAGTTGTACTTTCCTAGAAATCAAATTGTACCCTTGTACCTTTCTCAGTTTGTAATCAAACTTTTTGTTTTTGCAAACAATTATAATAATAAACCCAAATATTTTTCTAGGCCTAAGGCCCAAGTAAAGAATTTATATGCTTTATTTAGCCTATTTATTTATTGAACCAGAAATCCTTTTGTAGACTTTGGTCCAATATTTTAAGCCCAAACTAATTAATTAAAACAACTATATAAATATAAGCCCCCAAAACTTCTACATATATAGAAATTAAAACACTAAAGCCCAAAACATATAGGCCCAAAACCTATGGCCCAAATATATAAAATTCTTTTTATGATTATAAATAAAAACTAAGGCCCATACTAAAATATTTAGCATAAAAATATAAAACCCAAAACACTATTCATATTATAGTAAAATATCTAAATCATATTATTTAGGCCCCTATCGACTATTATTAAATACACTGGCTTATATATTGGCTTATAGCCCAATTGGCCAAGCCCAAAATCACCTATGCTCACTATCTAATAATAATAAGTAAAAATAACACAAAAATACCTAGATAACTAGAAAGAGAGAGAGGGAGATGGAGTTTAGAAACAGAAAGAGAAGGGAAATTAGAAAGCGAGAGAGAGAAAGGAAGGATCAAGAGGGATCGAAAGAGAATAAGGAAGAAAGGGAAGACCTTACCGAATGAAGGAACTCCACTGGTCATGGTGGCTCGTGCGCAGGCACCCGACCGTGGAGTTGCTGACAAGGGCATAGTTGGCAGCTGGTGCCCGCCGTAGATCTGCCCGTCAGCGGCGTTTAGCCCGCGAGACGGTATCGAACGAGGCAGGGTCTGGCTCAGACACTGTGGTTGTCGGAACGTTGCGCAGTGGCGCAGGAGGAAGGTAATGACGACGGTGGATGGTCCGATCATCGAGATTGGCCATGTAAGTGGCAAAATGGTTGCGATTTTGTGTTGTGTTGGTGGTGAAGGGGAACGGGTGGTGGTGGCTTGGTATGGGCGCGGAGGAGAGTAATGGTGGTGGTGTTTCAACCGGGTGAGGCCGGGCACGATGGTGGTCTCGGAAGAAGAAGATCGAGGAGATGGGGGTTTGGAGAAGATGCCAGGGGTGGTTGATGCGGAGGAGACCCCTGACCGGGGGTCGATGTTGTGTCCAGTTCGAGGCAGAGGGTTCGGGTGGTGGTGTTGCGGTGTGGGCAGTATGGGGAGGCTGTAGAGGATGGTGCGGTGGCGGTGGCTTGGGTAATGGTGTTCGATAGGGAGGAGCTGGGTCAGAGAAGTGGGGAGAGATGGTGGTCGTGTTTGTTGACAGTGGCCGGAGTTGGTGTATGTGGTTACAGGTGATAGTGATGGTGGTGGTGGTCGTTGCAAAGGGGGAGACATGGAGGCAGAGGAGAGGGAAGGTGGTCCGACGAAGCTGGGAAGGGTAGCCAAGGAGATGCCGGTCGGAGAAGCTGCCAGAGGTGGCGTTCATCTGGTAGTCGTTGTTCAGGGAAAAGGAGTTGTTGGGCAGGGAAACGGTGGTCGGGGCTGTCCGACATGGGAGAGAGGATATAGATGTAAATGTAAAGAAAAGAAAAGAAAATAGTGGAAAGGGGTGGCAATGGACACGGACACGATGCACAATACGTCTATGATGATAGCTATTTGTGTGGATTGGATTATGAGAAAAAGGTGGAGGAAACCCCTTTATATAGGAGGTTATTCTCCTAGTTCAATAAGGTCTAGGAGTTCGATTGGATAATCCTTCCCTTTCGTTTAAATCAAATAAACATTTAAATTAAAATCAATCTAATCGCAATCAAGTAAATAATTATCAAAATAATATTTAAAGTATATGTTCGATGTTATCAAACAATTTGAATTATATATATTAAAATCTAAATCCAATAGTCGATTACTATAATAATTCAAATAATATTTAATATTATGAAATCTAATTTTGAATAATAGTTATCCTAGTAATTTAAATATAAAGATATTATCAAAACAATTTAAAATATATTTTTATAAATTCAAAACTGAAAAAGACTTCAATAAATCTTTTTACTGTTTCCAAAATACTTATGGGTCAAATCCATTTTTGAAATCAATATTTAATAAAAATCCAAAATAGTAAACAACATCTTTCATAATTCCAATAATATAATTTAATAAATATATTTTTTATTAAAACAATTTAGCACTCTCAAAATATTTAATCAAAAGCTCGTTTTTTTATAAAAGAATTAGTCATAAAATATCGTTCACAAAGTCTTAATGAAAATTTACCTTTAAACACAATAATTAAATAAGTAAAAAATTTAAAAATTCGGGAAGAGGAGTTACATGTTCTATTTCAAAGAACCTTATCGTGCTTAATAAGAAGAGACGGTCAACATTTAAATGTTCCAAATTTGTATACTTTCAAAGGTAGATTTGTATGCTTAATATATACAGAACTGTTATCATGTTACAAAAGATGATCGATTACTTGTCTCTTAAAATATGTTTTGAATGTTAGACATGTACAGACGGACTTGTACATGTTGTAATAGAAAATAAATGAATGTGTTATGTAGGAGCTACGGCTCTGAGATAAATAAAAGAGAGAAGACAGAGTCATAGCTCTGTTGTTACAAGAAATAGAGAATAGATGGAATGTTTGTTTATCGATAAAATGTCACCTTAAATAGTTTATCTGATAGATGTTGCATTCAGTCTCGGATAACTTGAGCATAAGGTGATTAGATCTATCGACGGTTCTGGGACATTGGGAACCGCTCAGCCTAGGAGAGATTGTTTAGGCACCCTGAGATAAAAAAAAGATCTCGCATACATGGGGTGCCATTTTCTGTGTCTATTAGCGACGAGATGAACCAAAGAGTCATAGGGAATACCTATGGACCATCATGTAGATTAGATGTCGGATAGTAATGAGCTGAACCCTGAGCCTGTTAGGGTTATATACTAAAAGCATCACTTTTATAGTAACCTTATTTTCTTAAATTTTGAATGAGAATCATATGGGCAAATGTTTGCATATTGTATTTGTTGTAAGTGTTAATGCAAATGTCTGATATTCTATATTGTAGATAATATGGTGTGTGGTGTCACACAGAAGATCATATTATCAGTTTTCTATGGAGTATATAAATAGTTCACAACCTAGATGGACTTGAACAATCTATTGGAAAGGTTGTAGTGTAATCTGGTATTAAGTCTATCTTGACTATAGGTTTACACTAGTACACTTTGTGTGTATTGAACGGGACCACTTGAGGTTGTTCTTTTTGTACTGACTACATAAGAGAACAAATACCTCTGTTATTATGGATGCTTATGCTCTTAATCCGGATATAATAACAGATATATATATATATGCAGTGTGTATTACTTTGACTCATGAAAGAGTAAGATTCATTATGGATCAACAACCTCTATAAATTGGGTAATAACATTGTATGTATGATGGGCTATTGATTATAAATGGAATCCATGTCCCGATACATCGGGTTGATGATGTCCCCTTAAGTATCTCATAAGGATTGTCGTATAAACCCTGCAGGTGGATTATATCCGACATGACAAATAAAGTTGAACGGTACTACTTAAGGATAAAAGATGTCGAATCAATATAGTTGTCACTAACTTAATTTGATCGACGGACATACGATATCTTAACATGGGGAGACAAACGAGCATATAATAAAAGGAGCCCACAAACATAATTTGGGATTAAGGAGGTAGTGCAACAATAGCTCATTAGTGGATCGAGCTATTGTTAATGGGCCTGGATTGTGTGTTCGGGATGAACACGGGATATCCAGATCCGTTAGGAGACCTAACCCTAATTTCTCCTCAAGGTCTCCTAATTTCTCCTCATGGTCCCTGCCGTAGCCTATATATATCCTCTATTCTCTGGCCGCTAATTTAGATATCAGAAAATCTGAACCTTTCTCTAAATTCGTGATTCACGTAAGGAGAGAAAGAGAGGGCTGTTAAGGAGAAGAAAAGGTTGGGAGATCGTCGCCCATACGACGTCCAACTCGAGGAAGGAATACGTGCAGAAGATCTTGGGGTCGTCCGCTCAAGATTGCCAGGAATTACTTGTCTTCTTTACGTCGCAGGTATAATTCGTGAACCCTAGTTTCCGCCTATGAAGGGTTAGAACACGTATTAAATCTGTTTAACTTTCTATCGATCAATACGCACACCAAAGTAAGGGTCCTGGGAATCCTCAGTTCCATCAGAGCCGCCATTGCTAATGCGTGTGTGTATCAATGAAGAGCTGAACCAAGAGTTACAGCTGCTGGTATGCGCATGTATTAGTGCAGAGCTGAGCCTTGAGTCACAGCTGCTAATCTGGTGGTGCATGCATACGTAGAGATTTTGTAAGCTAATAATACAGAGACGGACAAAGAATATGTACACACTTAGTTTATTTTCTAATCCTTGTCTCGTGCAGGGACGGATTGACAGCTTTGGGTAAGAATCACCGAATGGTGATGTTCGTTTATGGTTTTATGTTTCCTTACAAGAACTTCTCATATGAATATTTTGGTCCTTCTGATATGCTAATATCTTGATAATAGTGAAAGACATGTGTTTGCAAGATACTGTTGTATGTGATTAAGGAAAAAAATATGATATGATATATGCTGCTAATTGTTAATATAGAAAGAATGAGTGTCACGACCCGCTTCCGAATAATCGGATACGAGTCGGACACGCCCAGCCTTCGTCGTTAGACACGATGAAGTAAGATGTACAATACTAAGAAAAACTCCAAGTTATAATGTAATGTAAACATCCATAGCATCTATATAACGTTTCTAGAAAGATCACCAATATCCATCAATCAAATTATACAATGTTATCCGGAGACAAATTCGGTAAAATAAAAATATACAATGATGAAATCGTAAAATACAATCTCCAGAAAAATAAATAAAATAAATCCTGCCATACAATGATATCACCGTGCTCCATGTGGCCTCAAGCCCACCTGCAATATATCATGTCAGAAAAAGAGCAAAGAACAACCCCAACAAGAAAAATATACAATGTAATCTGTAATACATAATACAAGGTAAAACCAGAATACGGTAGCTGAAAATGAATCTATGGTACCAGAAGTGAAATGCAAAACTGAAGACAATGGACATGACAATCAATATGCAAAGACAATGAACACGACAATCAATGAACAATACGATGAACACGACAATCAATGCAAGTATGACCTTTTGAAATATTAACCTAATGTGTGACCGGCTAAGGACCACAATCCACAATCAATCAATTCTACAAGGTGCGGCTTAATCGTACATGAGGTGTACGATTAGGCTATCCACAATACATATGTTGGGTGTGGTCACACAAAAGTTAATATTCTCCCAATTCCTGCAATAGATAATAACTCACAATGCAATGACGAACAAGGACGATGCAATCGTATGTATCACGTGTCCAATATGAGAACATGGCACATGAATGTAAGATAGAAATAAAGTAAAAGCTCGAGTCGGTGTACTTATCTTGCTTTGGTTGCACGAGAGTAGTACTGCATGGATGAATGTCACATGTTATATTTTGGGTACAAGTTGTTAGGGTTTTTAAAATAAAGATCATTGGCTAACTAGATAACTAACAATATTTTAGAAAAATATTTATATAAATACTAGTGAAAGTATTTTAAACTATTTTTAGCAAAGGAACCATTTTAGAAAATACTAGAACATTTTGCTAGCAAAAATATTTAGTGATTAATATTATCAAAATTAAACCAAATATTTACTAACTATCAACTAGAATAAATACTAATTATTTATTAATGCTAACAAGATAACTATTATTTATGTCAAAATCTTTTAAAACTATAAATGCTAACCATATTTATATATACAATATTTATTTAAAATATCTTAGCTTATTTATTTAGAATAAATTGTCAATTTAGAATTTATCTAGAAAATAGGTAATTGCACCAATCTCTCCTTAAAAATACAAATTGAATCTATTAGTATTCAAGTTACTATTTTAGAAATATATTTAGTATCAAAATAATACTTAGCAAACAATGTTAGCCCAACAATAGTAATTATTATCAACATTATAAATTTAACTACTAGCAAAATAACACTAAAAATAATATCAACCCAAATATTCTACTCTAAACCTCCCTGGCTATAGCCCCAAGGCCTAAGCCCACAGAAAACCTCTTCACTACAAAAGTCCTTTACTGTACACTTATAGGCAGCCTACAGACTCATCAAAACCTTATATACAAACACAACAATTTCCATATAGCTAATCCATATATAAGCCCAACTCATCATTTCTGTTATTAATTCAAGGATTTATTTTAAGAGGATTGAATCCAACACTCACTTATATCCTAAACCCGCAACCCGACCCATATCAATCCCTAACATATAACCCCTCTTCATACTCTCTCTCCTATCATTCTCTATTTACTACAGCCGACCTTCATCGTCTTCTTCCCCATATTCCTAGCCAAGAAACCCTAACCCTAATTTTATTCTCTCCAGCCCCAACTACAAAACCCTAATTCCAAGCTATAGGTCTTCCTCGAGCTTTCGAAACCCAAGCATACAACTCCACTCTTCACAAACCTTGACCGAGAAGAAGAAGAACATGAAGATGAAGGAGGCGAGCAGATCGGGGCGGAAGCTTACCAACCGTGGTGGGGATGTCGATCCTCGGCTAGCTCGATGCTGCAACGAAGCTCGACGGCGTGACATCGACGAGAGAAGGTGGCGCTCCGATCTGATGTCAACGGCGGATCTGACTCTCCGGTCGTCGGGAACGGCTTCAGGCGGCTAGATCCGACGGCGTCGAAGTGACTGCTCGAGTTTTAAAGAGATGGCTCACCGCTCGAGATGACCGCACGAGACTCGAAGGGGCAGCACAACAGTCGAGACGGCTCCTCGGTTCTCGAAGGGGCAACACGGGGACCGATGAGGCACATACGGTCTTCAAGGTACGGTACAGCAGGCGAGGTCGGCTGCCTCGAGCTCCTCGGTGAGGATGGCAAGCTCTGGTCGGCATTGATGGAGTCGACCACAGTGATATGGCTCCGGCTGTGGTGGTGGTGAGAACGTCGGTGATGACGTAGACGCTAGCGAGGGTGGTGGTCGGTGGCCGAAGATGGCCAGGAGAGAGAAAATAATGGAGAGAGGCTGTATAGAAAGAGAGAGTGATTGGGAAATGTATCAGTGATGTGATGTGTGCATTGGACAGTGTGTGTGTCAAAAAATTTATAGTAAGGTATTAGATGGCAATGTAGTAAATAGTGGTAGATCTGGGGGTGTTCCCCAAGATAGGACAGCGGTAATGCTGGTAATTAGGAGTAGATCTGGGGGCTTTTGCAACAATTTGTAACAGATTTTCTAATATTTCAAATATTAACAGATTTCAAAGAATTCAAATATTTCTTCTAACAGTTTTCAAAAGATTTCAAGTATAAATTCTAACAGTTTTCTCACTAAACAGTTTTCTTTAATTACTAATCAATAATTAATTCTGAAAATAGTTAATCAAATTATTTATCTCTTATTAGAAATCATAAAGTAATATTATTTAAAAAAGCTATTCAAAGTTTTGAAATAAATGTCTAGATAGAAATTAAAAAAAAACAGGATATTGTTATAATCAACACTGATTAGTTTAAAGTACCACTAAACTACTAAAACAAAATAATAATAATAAACTTAATTAATAATATATCCATTAAAGCAGAACTTTAATTATTAATAATTAAACTAGACTTGATTAATAAAATAAAAGTTTAAACAATTTTGATTAAACATAATTTACTATTATTAAGATCATCATAAATATATTAAATCCCATAGTACATAAGTAAGGTCATACTAGCAGCTATTAGCAGGCCAAACTCAATTATTATTCAGGCTTACTTAGAAATAAAAGTAATAGAATGATAAGTCAATTACAAAAAAGTGACTAGTACAATAATATTTATCAAGATTTTCTATTAACAGAGAAAATTAGTAAAAGTTGTAAAAATAATAATAAGTGGAAAGCAATATTGAAAATTTCAAATAACAATATAAGAAATATTCTTAAATTTCACAAAAATTCGGTGTAGGGAGTTACAATGAGTAATGCAAGATATGTTCATGCTAAGTTCCCATGAAGTGAATATGACTCATGAAACACGTTGCGCACATCGGATAGATTTAAATGTTATCATATTATAAGTTTTATCATGCTTAGAATGGACCCTATCACAGATGATTGTAATGGAATATAGAATATGAAATGTTGGTTTTTAAAAGAAGTAATCTGGCTCTGTACTGCATGAAATAAACATAGGTAAAAGTAGTATGATCATTATCACAGAAATATTCTCACTAAATTACTTAGTGATCGTTTCAGATGATGAAGCATTTGTTCTATCACCAGTACGTTAATGTGTTGACCCACCACCAGTTTTTCTGCAGGTGCAAGATGAATCAAAATGGAAAGTCTGAAGCAATAGCCAGAGCCTCATCATTGGAAGCCGAAAGTTAGAAGAAGAATATGCAAAAGAGATGGTTTTTCTATATAAAAAGATGTAATGTATGGAATGGGATCATTATAATATGTATAGTTCATGAGAGATTGTAAGCCAAGTATGACATGTATCAAAGAGATAATGAGAGCTTTATAGTCAGTTCAAAAGATATCAATAAAGATAATATGTTTTTGTTATCTTTGTGTTCAAAATGACTCTGAAATATGTCCACTGCTTCAATTTCTGCTTGTTTGTTCCGCTTCTGTTGTCTACCTTGTCTATCTTGTTATTCTACATATATTAGCCTTATGCAAGCGCAACTTAGGCTTGCACGGCGTCATGCAGAAGCAAGGTCGATCGGTTCTGCAGAGATCAAAGCGAGGACGATCGATCCTGCGGAATTGGGACGTGATAAGCAGTTCTTTAGCATAATTTATAAAAATGACAAGTACAGAAATATGTAGATCATATATGTATAATAAGATGCTTGATCTATTCACTTTCAATACATCATGAAGTCATAGCAAAAGTGAAATTCGGACCTGGATTTATTTGACATATACATAATAAGATATCCGAGTCATCCAGCTTCAGCACAAGCTATGTTTGAATATACTATTTTAAATTCTTTGATACTACTAGCTAGGATAGTTTGTCACATAGACATATCAACTTATGAGTATCTAAATTATTTTACAGGTGAAACCTTACACTAGATCTTAGTGATCTTTATTAATCTTACATCTGACTTAGAAAAATACTTTAAAAAAATTATGAAACCAATTTTAGTTCATTTCTTAGGAATTTTTTGTTTGACTAAGTCAGATGCTTACATTACTCCAAAATCATACTCTGTGTCATAAGAATCAAATGTGTGATTCCACTAATTGCTGATATAAGCTCTAGAATAGTGAACCAAAAACTCATATGACTCAGTAAGTAACTTTCAGTCTTGGCTCTAAAGATTTATCTTTATAAGCCACATTTACGAAAATGACAGTCTAAAATACTACAATAATAGTTTAAGTGATTTTTGCTAATTGATCTATCTCATATATCACTGCATTCAGAATGGTAGTGACAAATAAAATGGTAATTTAAAATTTAATCATACAAATAGATGTAAAACGTAATTCAAGAACAAAAAAAGGATACGTATTTATATATGTATGTTTTTAGATAATATGTACAAAATAACATCTAAAGCATGCTTTCAGAGGAAGTAAAGTCAGTCACTTAGATGTCATTTTTATGTCCAGAGCAATATTTCTAATATACTCATTTTTTTTCTTCTAATATGACTAATACAAACTGTAAAACCCCTATTTTTTTAAATTATTTTTTTATTATTTTATTAGACTTCAAATTTTATTTATACAATTTATGGCTTTTAGTAATTATTAAAAATGACCTTAGCCATTGTTGTGTTTGGAGCACAAGGCGACCATGAATTTTGACACGGAAGATGTAGCAGTGCGCCTTGACTAATGTCCTAGCCATGCCGGGGGAAGCCTAGCCATGGTGATGTCCAAACTAGAAAAACCAAACCAAATTGTGAATTGACTTATTTAAAGTATTTTAATTAAATATTATTTTATATATTAATTTTTAGAGACTCGGTTGGACCAAACCTGCCCGAACTAGGGCCCGGATCGAACCCAATCCCATGTAAGCATGTAGTGTAACCAACTGTGGCCTCATAAGCATATTTTAGATATGAACAAATATTTTCTAAATTATTTTAAAACTTTATGTACAATTTCTAATTATTTAATTATTTGTGCTATTATTGGTATTTTATTATTAAATAATATGGTGCAACACTTTGTATAAAATTTTGGACACGGATAAGGGTGTGCGGTAAAAGTTCACCCATTGGAAAGATTTTACTAATTTATTATTATTAAAATTTATTTTACGAAGATTTAATAAACATGATTATTTTATAGAGATATTATTATTACTTTGAGTGGATTTATATTGTGAATTGAATTTACATGTACATGTAGATATGTTTAAATATATATTCAATATTTGGATAGATAATATTTAAATTGTTATTTGAATTTTTTTAAATAGATTTTGCTGTATATATATATATATATATATATATATATATATATATATATATATATATATATATATATATATATATATATATATATAGAAGGATAAGAAAAAAAAATATATAGAAGGATAAGAAAAAAATAAGAAAAAAAACACATAATGGGTGGTCGGCCCCACCCGACCACCCACACATACACATGTGCCCAAGCAAAGAAATAGGAGCAGCAGCACTAAGCTGTGCCCAAGAAGCTTGGTCGCCCATATGTTAGCAACAGCAACCTCTAATAAAAGGCAAACCCCCTCCCACACAAATATATATATAAGTTATATATATAAGTTTTGGAAAACCCTAAAATCCGAATCTCTTTGTCCACCTTCTTCCTCCTCTCTCCTCCATCCTACTCCCTCTCCTCGACGTGCGTGTCATCTTGTCAGAGCGACAGCATCTCCGCCTCTTGATCGTCACTGTAGGTCCTAAAAAATCAAGTTGCACCCATCAAAAAAGTCATAAAGATCAAGAAATACAGCTTTTAAATGAATTACGCAGAAGTCAGATTGCGCATCATCCAGACTGCACAAAGTGGACTGCGCACACTTTTAAGTGCGCAAGCTGACGTGGCTATGTCATCATTACCTGACACAATCAAATCTTCTGACAACTGACAGCACAAAGAACGAGGAGACTGTTCGTTTATTGCACCGCACAGCGCTCGAGGACAACTGTATATGCAGCGCAATCTGTCTGTTGCGCTATCCAGCCCAGCACAATCTGAAGTCAGCACAATTCATGTGGCGCACTTCATCATGACAACTGACAAATGTACACGTGGCATTCATGCCATCAATTGCTCACTACGTGGCAACCGTCTGTGCACGATCATGCGCATTTCAATCAAATGATGCCATGTGTCCAAGACAGTTAGCCCACGATCAGACAACTGTCTGTGCAGTCTAATGCTGCGCCATCCAGTTCATGCGCAATCCAACTTGCGCCATTCAGAATAACTAAAAGTTAGTTATTTCTAGAACTCTATAAATAGAGTTTCAAGTCTTCATTCCAGGGGATCAGACATAAAAAGTTCAGAAATATCAGAGAGTTCAGGAGTTCTTGCCCAAGTGCTGCTGCATTCTTCCGAGGCTTTTGCCTTCAAATTCAGAGGATACCGTCTTCAAAGTTCACATCATCCAAGGGATAAAGCAATCGTATTCTAGATTGAATTCCTACAGTTGTACTTTCCCAGAATTCTTGTAATCTCTTTACAAAGTTTGTTGAAATAAAGTACATAATTTTGTTTTTGCAAACAAAATGGCGACTCTGCTGGAGACGACTTTCTCCTCCGACGAGGAAGTGATAACTCAATGTGACGTTGCGTCTATTGGGAAGACGCAGAAGACGCTGGTTGTGAAGGTCAACCAGACAGCCTATGAAGCCATGATCAACACCAGGACCACTCCTCGCACTGTGACAACTTCTGCCACGAGCAAAGTGCGCCCAGTATGGGTCCCCAAGACTGCTGTGCAGTCTATTGTTTCTGTCCCTAAGACTGCTGCGCAGTCTAAGGTCTCTGCCACCAAGACTGTTGCATAGTCTGTGGTCTCTGCTGTTGCACAATCTGCCTATGCCACTCATGCGTAGTCTGATGTAGCCGGTGCACAACCTACATTATATACTGCTCTGTCAAAATACAAGACGCATGTTTCTCTGGCACAGTTGGCTGCTACTCTGCCTGCACAATCCACTACTCCAGCAACCAGAGTATAACTCAAGCACTCTGGCAACAAAGCTCCTACTGCGCAAACCACTGTGGTTCAGGCCAGAAGAACTTCTGCCAGAACTCCTCCTGCGCAATCTGCCAATGCACCATCAACCCATGCGCAAACTGTGTCTGCACAATCCAAGAGAGACAGCCCTTTGGCTAATCTCTCCTCTTCTCACAACAAGAGAAAAAGCTCTGCTCCTCTCCAACACTCTGCTGCTCCTGCGTAATCCACTGGGGATAGTCTTTTGGCTATTCCTCTTCCTCTCCAGAACAAAGGAAAAGGCCCTTTGGTCTTTTCTCAAACTTCCTCGTCCCATGATTTGGAAGACAACAGAGGGAAACGCTCTTTAGCTAACCCTTCTTTCCAAAACAAAGGAAAAGGCCCTTTGGACTTTTCTCAGTCTTCCTCGGTTTTTACCGTTGAAGATCAATCTGAATGTGCTCGGCACCAGTCAGTACAAGGACCCTTTTTCACAAGGATTCTTCTTCTCTCCTTGCCAAAGGAAAGTGTACTGATCATAGAGGTATTCTGCCTACTCCGGTAGCAGAGTTCCAAGATCTCCCAACCCTCAAGATCTCCCGTTCAAGACAAGAGAAATTGTTGGTGTCACAAACAGAAACCCCTGGGGGTGAGTTTGCTCGTCTAAGAACTTATCTCAACAGGCCAACTTCGGTGAAACATAAACAGCCAATGTCGAAGACCAACCAGTATCAGAAACAAACTTCCAAGATCAAGAATCCGGACACCTATGCCAATGAAGTGAGCACTTCCCTGTACACTCAGGGAACAAGACATTTTAAGAACCGAAACCATGTTCCGAATGTTATCAAAGAACACATCCCTCGAACTTTTGCTCGTCCTGTTGCTGTTTTCGATCTCCGACAACACCTCAAGCAAAAATGGGACAACATCCCAACATCCCCAGTGTAACCACTTGGACACCATTGCAATCACAAAGTGGTCATCACGTGTTGTTGTCAGACAACAAGACGATTTGTCTTCGATCGTCTGAACTTTTCTAACTCTGAACCTATGTCGGAAGATGAAGACGAGATTCTGTACGCTTCTGTCAACATGACTTCCAGAGACACTGGGGGTAGGAAGTGCTCTAAGCACGGCAAGCCTCGTAAACCAAGTCAGCAGTATTTGGATTTACTCCAAGAATCTTCTGAAGGAGTATTCCAATATACTCGATCCCAAAGCCGAGACACAATCGGTCAAAGAATCTTCAAGATCCTTCCGAACATTTCCTTCATTCTCACTCAGGAGATGATTCTTTCTCTGACTACGATACGTACAGCGAAAGCTCAGAGCAGACAGTATCCTCCACTGTACCCAGAGAAGTGACAGCTTATGTTGTCAATGAAGATCCCGATGCTTCTAGTTCAGCTAGTCAAGAACAAAGAATAGCTGTATTAGAAAACAAGCTGAAGACAATGGCTGAAATGGTCGCAAGTACGCATTCCATCATTGTGGCCCAACATACAGTCCCACCGGTCGTACCTCCTACAAATCCTGAAATCATAGTATCGTCGGTGCCTGTTAATACAGGGCTGGGGGTAGCATCTCTTCCAGTACCTCCTGTACAAGTCCAACCTACACCCAGTCAGTCAGGTGCTGGGTGTAGTGCTTATCATGCTGTTCCTCCTCCTAACACCGTGGTTCAGCCTGCTCCTTCTACATCAGTAGAAGATACCAATGAAGCTGTCAAGTTCCTACGAACTCAGTTCGAAGCCTTCAAGGAGAAGGACAACTTGCAGAGATTGGGGATCAAGCAACCTTACCCAGTTGAATGGAAGGAAGTTCCATTTCCTCCGAAGTACAAGATCCCAACTATCTCGCTATTTGATGGCAGCACTTCTCCCAGTCAGTTCATTAACCACTTTGAGGTTATGACTGTCCAACTTCAACCAAATGACGCTCTTCTTACCAGAGTATTCGTTGGCTGTTTAGCTGGCGTAGCATACGATTGATATAAAAGCTTGTCCGATGGTTGTATCACCTCCTTCTCTGGCTTAAAGCAAATCTTCTTGGAACGATTTTAAGAGGGGATCAATGACATGACTATGTCAGCCCTCAACAAAATCAAACAAAGGCATAATGAAACTGCTGAGAGTTTCATTGAAAGATTCTGCCGGAAAACTTTGAAAATGCCTCCTGGAACTCCGGCAGCTGTCACCATAGACACATGCAAGGCAAATCTTTTGCCTATCATCAGCATGTGGACAGGGTCTACTCAGTTCCAAGATTGGCCATCCTTCATTGTCAATGCTAAAGCAGCTGAAGTTAGCGCCGACAAATTCAAGCAGCTAGGGGTACAAATATCTAATCCCGACCAGGATGAACATCAAACATCAGGTGGTGGCAATCGTCAGAACAATCGCAAAGGAAAAGAAACTTTGAACATCAATTTGAACAAAAACAAAAAATCTCTGGTAGTTAACGTAGCTCCCCCTACGTCTACTTCCACTCCTTCTGTACCCCCACCGAGGGAACCTCGTCCGAAAGTAGAGTACTCTTTTGACGAGAATGACACAGCGAGCATCTTTGATTGCTTAATCAAAAGCAATAAAATCCAACTTCCAGATCCAAAGAAGCCCGATGAAGTCGGTAAGACTGATCATCCCAAGTACTATATCTATTACAGGTTCATCGGACATCCCACTCGAGCATGTTATGTGCTCAAAGGTAAAATCCAGGAGCTAGTCAACGCTGGTGTTGTCACTTTGCAACAAGACGAGAAGACTGTTACTGCAAACATGGTCTCAGTCTAATTTGGTGACTTTCCGCCCCAGATGGTGCAGCATGGTGTCATTCCTATCCCCAAAACTACTCTTGAGATTGAGAATCTTCCTCCTCCACGAAATGAAGGTCTTGTCCCCTTGTCTCTTGACAATGGCGAGATTATGTGGATTCATCCGGATCATGCTTCAGAGTTCGAACTTCCCTCTTCCTCCAAGAGGAAAGACCGCTCCAAGGGCAAGACAAAGACTTGCAATATGGTGTCTTTTGACCCCATAATTGATAAAGAAATCCTGCTAGGCACCAGATCAGGGAAAGCCTATCTAAAGGATTACCCCGAAGCCCAAGAGAATTCTGTTTCTTCTTCTGAGCCTGCTATAGTGCAGCCTGCTTCTACTGAGGATATTCCTACTGCATCCTTACCGGTTGTAGAGTCTACTCTTCCCAAGCCGACGATAGCTGACAAAGGCAAACAACAAGTCCGCTTCGACAAACCTTTGAAGAAGACATCTCCTTCTGGACTTGAAAAGCCCTACAACTTTGATATCTTGGCTCAGTTAGCCAACACGCCGGCCCGGCTATCAATCTTTGAGCTCTTACGCCTCTCCAAAGAGACTCGGGAAACTTTAAGCGAGGCTCTCATGCAAGCTGAAACCTGTTTAGCTCTTCTGAAGAAGCCGAAAGCAGAGCCAGTCTCTTACCTTCATTGTCATAGTGTTCTGGAGTTAATTCCAAACATAACTTTCACACAGGATGACATGCTGATGGAAGACAACAGGCACGACCGTCCTTTGTACTATACAGGATACGTCAACTCGATGAAAGTCGATCGTATTCTAATAGACCCTGGGTCTGCTCTCAGCATTATGCCGAAGACAATGTTAGATGTATTGAAAATCCCAGTGCATAGTCTCTCCAGTACAATCACCACCATCCTTGGGTTCAATCAGGGAAGGAGTGAGCCTCTGGGCAAGATTCGCCTAAAACTCCAAATAGGCAATCTTCGCACAAAGGTGACCTTCTATATTATAGACAATCATGGTTGCTCCTACAATGCTTTGCTGGGAAGGCCATTTCTGCACGAGCATAACATTGGTCCTTCAACTCTCCATCAATGTTTCAAATATATTGATGACAATGGAGAGGTACAAAAGGAGGTTGCTGATCTCTATCATTTCAAAGGCGTCGAAGCATATTGCAACGATGCTCGTATGTACAAGGACAAATTTATGAAAGTTGTCCTATCTCTGGACACTGAAGAAGAGCAAAAAACAGTGCCTAATGATACCCTTATCATTCCTGTCAAAGGGCGTGTTTCTCGTCCTCAATCCTCCAAACCACTGGCTATTCACTTGCCAGTCCAGAAGCAATCAATTGATGATCAAGATCAAAGGGAGCTCACCTCTTCTGAGCTGCTTGTTATCGACTTACGTCATAATAAGGATAAAAAGCAGGTCACTTCTCCTGAGCCACTTGTTATTGATTTAACTCATAGCAAGGAGAAAAGGGAGCTCACCTCCTCTGAGCCGCTTGTTATCGACCTCCGTCGTAACAAAGTCAATCCTCCTCCATGTTCTTCTTCTCCCCCTCTTGTAATCAATCTGACCAAGCCTGATAAGGCTAAAGGTCCTGCAGTAAATACAAATATAGAAATCAATGAAAAAGTATCTACTTTCCAGTATACTGATGTCATTTATCATGCTAAATGCTATTTGGACATGTTAGATAGCTTTCAGTCATTTACAATGGGAGTTGTACAGTCTCTTCAAACAGAAGTTTCATTTGAACACCCAAAAGATTCATATCGTATTGTTTTCGCTCGTAAGAAAGGCAAGAGTCTAATACTTTTTAGTAAAGGACCGGAACAACAATTCAGCTATACGGATGATAGCAAAAGCAATTATATGGGGCATCTTCAGCTTCGTCGTTACAGTCAACAATCAAAAGACATCATCCGAAAGATGGATTACGACTTCAAGAGTGGCCTCAACTACGGTAAAGGACGGAGGACTCCTATCCGTACGGCTGTCCCGAAAGGGAAGTCAGAAATGTACTACAGCAGGACTAAAAGAGGTCTCGGATATGCTTTACCTCCGGTATTATCTCCAGCAGGCTCTGAATCTGATAGTGAAGAGCGCTCTAACTCTTCTGATTCCAGATCATGGGATTCTGATACTAGCATTGGTTAAGTTCATCGACTAACTGTATCTTCTAACATGGTCTCCGTCGAACTTCTAGAAGGCTATGACGAGGATATTGAAGAAAGTCCTGAAACGGATCCTTGGACTCAATGGATGGATATCCAATAGGAACTCTGATTCGAATAAAGAGAACCTCCTACCGAAGATCAATTAGTTCAAGTCGATGTAGGAGAGAACGGACCACCTCGTCCAATATTCATCAGCAAGAACCTTCCTGAAGCAGATAAACAAGAATTAATTCTTCTGATTAAAGAATACATTGATGTCTTTGCTTGGAGTTATGAAGACATGCCAGGTCTAGATCCCAAAGTTGCTACTCACAAATTGAACATTCTGCCGAATGCAAAACCGGTCAAACAACAACAACGATGTTTCATGCCAGAAATGCTGGATGCGATCGATGATAAAGTCAAGAAGCTCATCGCTTGTGGCTTTATTCGAGAAGAACAACATCCTAATTGGGTAGCCAAAGTCGTCCCAGTTCTAAAGAAAACCGGCAATGTTCGAGTCTGCATCGACTTTCGGGATCTTAATGAAGCATGTCCAAAAGATGAATTTCCTCTCCCTATTACGGACGTCATGATTGACAACACCTGTGGGTTCGAAAGAATATCTTTCATGGACGGATTCTCCGGATAAAATCAGATTCGGATGAATCCTGAAGACGAAAAACATACTTCTTTCCGTACTCCTCGTGGAGTCTACTGCTATACTGTAATGCCATTTGGTCTCAAGAACGCTGGTGCAATGTACCAACGAGCCATGAGTACCATCTTTCGAGATCATCTGCGCAAGACTGTTGAATGCTATGTTGACGATATTGCTGTCAAAAGTCATCTAAAGGAAGATAACATCCAAGACTTGAGAACTATCTTCAATCTCATGCGTCAACATCAACTCAAAATGAATCCCACTAAGTCATTCTTGGGTGTCTCTAGTGGCAAATTTCTCGGCTTCGTCATTACCTCAAAGGGTATACACGTGGATCCCGAGAAGATCAAAGCCATTCAAGAGATGCGTCCTCCATGCAACCTAAAAGAGATACGAGGATTCCAAGGTCGACTTGCGTATATCAGGAGATTCATTTCGAATCTGTCTGGGCGTTGTAGACCATTCACTCAACTTATGAAGAAGGGTGAATCTTGCATCTGGACCGAAGAATGTCAACGAGCATTTGATGATATCAAGCGGTATCTCATAAATCCACCAGTCTTGGTGCCACCAATCTCTGGCATACCATTTTTAATGTATGTCCGTGCTATGGATCATTCATTGGGCGCTTTACTTGCCCAAAAGAACAAAGAAGGCCATGAACAAGCTATCTACTATCTCAGTCGTACTATGATTGGTGCTGAACACCGTTATAGTCCGGTCGAAAAAGAGTGCCTAGCTCTTATGTTTGCTGTTCAAAAGACTCGGTATTACATCATTGGCCAAACTATTCATGTCATATCCCGAGTTAACCCTCTTCGGGTACTGATGAAGAAGCCCAGCACACTCAATTCTCGGCTGGCTACATGGGCCATTCTGCTAGCCCAATATGACATGGTATATGTTCCTCAAAAGTCTGTCAAGAGTCAAGCTCTGACAGATTTCTTAGCAGCTCATCCTGTTCCAGAGACATCTAAACTCTATGATGAAATTCCAGACGAGACATTGGAATCCAATACAATCTCTGAAAAACTTCCTACTTGGCGTCTATTTTTTGACGGTACATCCAGGATTGGACTCAATAGTGCCATTGTCACAGGAGTTGGAGTTGTCCTTATTTCTCCGGACGGGTCAGCTATTCAAAGAGCATATTCTCTAGATGAGTCTTGTTCTAACAACATGGTAGAGTACAATGCTCTACTTATCGGCCTTCAGCTAGCCAAGCAACTTGACGTCGAGTATCTTGAAGTCTATGGTGACTCTAAGCTGGTTGTTAACCAGGTTAGAGGGATCTATGAAGTTAGCTATCAAGATCTAGTGCCTTACTATGAAGCAGCAATCAACCTGGCTACATCGTTCAAAGCCTTTTTTATCGAATATATACGACGGACTTGTAATACTGAAGCCGATGCTTTGGCCAATCTTGTAGCAGTTTTAGCCATCCCTATCAAAAGACAGCAGGTGGTGGTCGTCTCTAATCAGGAATTGTTTTATAACGAAAACAATCATAATATTGAGTTCAGTAATCTTACTGAAGTCAATGTTATCAGTGAAGATTGGAGAACTCCTTTCATCGACTTCGTAGTCCATGATATACTACCTGAAGATCCTAAGGAGGCTACGAGTATTCGTCGGCGGTCTCTCCGATTCTATTACAATCAGACTACCAAGACACTCTATCGGTGGACTTATGACGGTCTACTCTTACGCTGTCTTGCTGGAGTTGAGGCGAAGCAAGTATTGCGTGAAGCTCACGACGGTGTCTGCGGAGCACATCAACCCGGTCCTAAGCTACAGGATCGTATCCGACGTATGGGTTATTATTGGCCCTCTATGGTTTCTGATGCCATCGAATATGCGAGGAAATGTCGAGCTTGTCAAATCCATGCAGATTTTATTCATCAACCGTCGGAATTCCTTCATCCGACCGCTGCATCTTGGCCTTTTGAAGCTTGGGGCATGGACATTATAGGTCCTATCAATCCTCCTTCTTCTAGAGGGCATCGGTTCATACTGGCAATAACCGACTACTTCTCCAAATGGGCTGAAGCAATACCATTGGCTGAAGTCAAGACCAGCAGCATCATCAATTTCGTCAAACACTATGTCATCTATAGATTTGGTGTGCCTCGACGAATCATCCACGACAATGGACCTCATTTCATCAGCCAAAAGTTCACAAGGTTCTGTAACGATCATCGGATTGACAATGTTGCCTCTACAGCCTACAATCCTGCTGCTAATGGTTTGGCTGAAGCTTTCAACAAAACTATCATCAAGCTGCTCAAGAAGTTTGTATCTACTAACAAACGGAATTGGAGTGAAAAGCCTGGAGAATGTCTTTGGGCCTACCGTACTACGGTCCGTAACCCTACCGACTGTACACCTTTCTCTTTGGTATACGGCCGTGAAGCAGTTCTACCTTTGGAACTCCAAATTCTGTCTTTGAGGATTGCTATCGCCAACGAACTCATGACAGAGAACAACGATCTTCTCCGACTTCAAGAGTTAGAAGCGCTTGATGAGAAGCGGCTATTAGCTCAACAGCATATTGAGTTATACCAAGCCCGCATCTCAAAGACTTTCAACCGCAAAGTTAAAGTCAGAGCCTTTCAGAAAGGAGAGCTTGTTTTAACAGTCAGACGTCCTATGACAATGACTCATTTGAGCAAAGGCAAGTTCGATGCGAAGTGGGAAGGGCCTTACATTATCAGCAAAGTCTTTTCAAATGGAGCCTATCAACTTTCAGAGTTAGATGGTCGAGTTGCTCTGATGCCTATCAATGGCAAATTCCTCAAAAAATACTATGTATAAATGTAACAGAGATTTTATGTAAATATGATCAGACAGTTCATAAATAAAGTTTGATTTTTATATCATAAACGATATTACATGATATCAAGGAAGATCACTATTATCCTTCTCAACATTGGGACGCGGACCACTGCCGTCCTTATCAAAGACACAATCAGCAAAAGAGCCAAGAACATCTTTGCTGGAACCCACCAGGAATTTGCAGGCAGCCATCCTCATGGCTTCTTCTTCTTCAGTCGTCCCGGGTTCAAGCAGGAAATCCAGGATATCCCTTGGTGGTTTGGGGTCAGATGAACCTTCGCCCGCTTTTATCGATTTCGGCTGGTTGAGATCGGTTGGGCGTTCTTCCGAGAATTCTTCAACCTTCAAGGTGATTTCAGCCTTCTTGGATGCATCTCCAGACGACATCTTTATGTCGAAAAGTGGAAATGTTTATTTCTTCCAGATTTCTCTTCTATTTATAGGCGAAAATTCTTAAAATAACGAAGTGACACATCCATTTTGACGGTTCGTTCGTTCATTATCTGATGGTTCACCCGTTCATTCAATTCATCTGACGGTTCACCCGTTCATTTTACCACTATTTCACCCGTCCATCATCGGACGGTTTGTTCATTCATCATATTCATCCGACGGTTTACCTATTTGTTCATATATCATCTGATGGTTCACCCGTTCATTCAATCAATCTGACAATTTGTTCGTTCATTCCACGCATTTGACGGTTCATCCGTTCATCCTGACGATTAACTTCGTTCATATATTTTTATGATTCATTTCGTTCGTTCATCCACATCAGCAATTTATTATTCTCGATTAAGTTGTCTATTGAAATAATAATATTCAATAAATTATATTTACCACGTCCATATTTCCTCTGAGCAGATATAATTGAATATGATTATTTTCCAAAATCAAGAAATATATCATGTCTTGTACCTCTGAATATATTTTCTATCTCTGTTATTTGTATCTGAATAAGATATGCAATAAATAATAGAACCACAAAAAGTTGTCTTTTATCGATCAAAATTCAAGACATTACAAAGATTCATATTGCAAAACAAAAAAATACAAGATATTTCTATACTAAGCCGGAGGTGTCATTAGATTGGCAATCTGTTGCTTCAGAGTCTGCAGTCGCTCTTCGCGGGATTCTATCACTCTCTTCCTGGCTTCTTTCATCGCAGATTTTTCATTAAAGGTTGGCAGAGTTACCATTCGGCGAGTGATTTCAGTATTATGAGCCTCAGCATATTCGTCCCTTTCTTGGGTTAGAGCACCGAGTTGTTGAATTACAATTTGATGTTCGGTTACCTCATCTTCTAGTTCTTTCTGAAGACGGGCAATCTCTGCTTTCAATTCAGCAATTCTCTGTTCTTTTCTTTCAGCAACAGAGGTCACTATTTCCACCTTGGAATTGTACTCAGCAGACTTGGCGGCGAAAGTATCCAGGAGAATTTGGAAGTTAACTTTCTCAATTGCAGCCTCTTGGGACATTCGTTCAAACTCAGCTTGTACTAAAAGTTCCACCTCTCCTTTGTTTAGCTCTTTGTAGCTATTTATTGAGGTCTCCAGCTCATCTAATATGTGTTCAAGAAAAGTGGCCCGAGGCTCATCACCCTGATCGCGGATGGCATTTACCAAATAAGAGGTTGGACCTCTAACCGTGGAGAAATCGGCCTCTTCTTTCTCTATCACTCTATTTAATAAAGGTCCCAATGAATCGAAGAAGACTTTGGTAAATGATTTTATGACAAACTGATTGGTAGCCAAAGCACCAGGAGCAGCAGCTACTCCTGTTGACGATGAAGCGACGGGACGTTCAGTTTCTTGTACTTGGACAGAAGGTTCTTTGAATAAAGGAGCTAGAGTAGAGCTGGTCGCTCCTCTCGGTTGTTCCTTTGCAAAATTAAAATTTTGTCATTTTGACTATCATTTGCTACTATCAAAGAGTGAAAGCATTCTTTAGCTTGGTCCAGTATCAGGCCTGTCATCTATTGGGACAGATTCCAGCTGAGCAGAAGTAGCCTCAGACATTACTGCCTGACTACTTTCTGCTTCAGAACCACATGATAAATGACGACTGTTACTGGCTATCGTCGTTGCAAGCACTATATCCATGCATACTGGAGGTGCTGGAGAAGATGCAGTCTCTGCACGGAATAAGAATAAAGATGTTAGCTATCAATTTATTAAAAGAAGATTGTTAATTTCACTCTATACCTTGGGGATCAACAGCAGGAGTTTCCTCCAGGGCCGTTTCTTCATCTGCTATCTTTTCCGGAGATGCCTGTACCTCAACATCCTTTTCGGGATCCAAGGTGTCATCAGCAGCTTCGGAAGATATCTGCACCTCAACATCCAAGGTGTCATTATCAGCTTCAGGAGACACATACACCTCAGGATCCTGTGCATCCTCGATATCTTCTGATGATGAGCTCTCCTCGCTTTCATGTTTCTCTGGTGCCTCCCCACTGGCAGTTGCAGTGGTTTGGTCAACATAATCCTATAAACCAAAGTCACAGTCATTTAAAGCATCGATCATCAAACGATCTTCCTCCTCACGGATTGCTCCTGGTGTTGCAGGAGGTTGAGTAGTCTCTATCACCGGTAAAGGAGATTGTAAAGCTTCGTGCTCTGTCTCTGCAATATTTTCTCTGGGCTCTACGGCCTCATTTCTCTCTTCCCTCTGCTCGATCTTCTCCCTCTGTTTCGGACTAGGAGTTTTATGTCCAGACTCAGAAACAGGAGTAGGAGACGGCATGGTGAGTCCAGCTGCAGCGTTCATCACTACCGAAGACAAGATTTGCCTTGGAGGAGAGACTGTTCTTTTTCTTCGTCTGTGGGCCAATTTCTTTCTATGTGGAGGCCTCTCAGGACTCTCTACATTTACTACCTCGACCTGTTTCTAAATAGAGGTCGGTGTAGCTGCTTCTTCTCGAGTTAATTCAGCCAATTGTCGGGATTGTGATCTAGTAGTGATCTCCTCTAATGATGGTTCCAAGATCAACTTCTTCTTCGCGACTGGAGAAGAAGGCTCTTCTCTCCTTCTCTTTTTCTCCTTGGCTGGAGACTTAACCACTTTCAGCGAAATTCTCAGTGGTTGGTTAACTTCCTCAGGGAAGTTTACTTCTCTGGAACCTTCTAGTGGATCATCCATCGGTTTATGTTGTTCATCGTTTGCTGGAGCTAATGTAGCAGTAGCCCCTTTCTTCAGACGAGTTGCTGTTACGAAACTATCAATCAGACTAAAATTCTCAGCAAATGTATTGGCAGCTGTGTAGAACAATAAATATGTGTACAGCATTCTTGGGCCATTGTCATTTTTGTTGGGCATCGAGAACACTGTCCTAGTGTCTCGAGCATTGTAGTAAGCACATGCTCTCATACCGTCAATCAGGTACCCCATCCCTTGCAGGCAAGTTATGGCGTTGTCCACATGGAATTAGTCATAACCAAATTGACGAGCGAAGTGGCTCGGCAGATATGGTTCAAGGAAGCATTTATCTTTAAATCTATATACTAGATGTAATGGTCTAATCGCCTTCAGCCAGTCAAAAGTTGCTCGGTCCAGTGGCTGCCTCCCCAGATCAACCATATTTGTCGCCATGAACTCGTAACCAGCTGGAGGAGCGAAGCTTTGAAAGTTACATCCCTTGCAAGTTTGAAGGCACGTCTGCAGTCTTTCAGACTGACGTACACCCACTTGCTTCGGAAGAATCTACGCAGAAAGCTACCGCTAACTGCCCCCATATCGGGGTTCATTAGAGATGGATGATGCAGAAGCAACCACCCGAACAGATAGGTGTAGGGCAACTCCAGTCTTGGAAAGTTCCCTTTCTCACCCTTCCACTTGATCATTACGTCGACATACAGACGAAGACCTACATTTATCCTACAGGTCATAGCTGATAACAAATCCATCCGGTAGCCGAAGACTATTCGGACGGCAGCGAAGAGAACGCCGCGGTGGAAGCGGTCCACGGCGCTTGCTCCTGGTACAACAAATCGGCAGAGCCAGTAGGTCAAAAATCTCGCCAGCTGAGCTTCTTTAGACATGGACCTGTAGCCCATTCTTATAAAGCTCTCAACAAAATCCTCGGGCTTGAGCGAAGGATATTAGTATTCATCAGTAACTTCGATGTACATCCTCTTATTCTCTTCCATCAGCCTTATCACTTCACTGTTGCTGAGAGGATGAAAGAAAGATGGGTTGCAGGAGTCATGATCTTTGGTCTTCTTCTCAACGATATGGTTAAAAAAAAGATAAGGCAGCCATTTGGAGGAATAGCATGTGCTGGAAGAGCCGCTCTGGTAATACAGGGAGCATATATTATAATGGCACAGTAGTTCATCAAAAGCTGCTACCATTTCTGGATTTTCTCGACGCAGTCTCTCTAACTCGTCATTGGTGGGAACATACTCTTCATAAGGGGAGTCTCCATTCGGTAGGCATGAGATATACTTCATCTCATGGAGAGCCAATCCCATCTCCCCACAGGACGTCATGAACATCCCTGTCCTATAGTTGTACCTCTCTGCCAGGGCTAGAAACAGATGAGGGTTTGAATGAAAGCCATATACGGTAGCGTATACCACATTATAAAGATCGATCTCTTTAAGTTGATCTTCAAATTGAGCCAATGCCCAGTTGGCTATACTGTTCCATCTCTTGTTTTCCGGGTTTACCAAACCGGTCAGCTGGATGTCTTGATCCGGATATCTACCCTCCGCCTTGGCATACTCGTTGGCAAAAATCGGTGTCCTTACCGGCAGCAACAAAGACGAGTTCTCAGGGGGAATACAACCTGGCTTCAACCCTCTTAATAAAGTGTTGTGTCGTTCGGAAGAACTATAGAACATGTCCCTATTGTTCGAACCTTTCTTGACACAGATTTTTCCTGTCCGTGCATGTTGAAGGGGAGTAATGTCCCAGTCCATCCTCCTAGGATGGCTTGCATGAGCATATCTTGCTAGAAGAAGGCATCTAGCTATGTCTGGTAACTGGATCAGTTTCTCCTTCCATTGGAAAGTTCTCGACTCAACTCGGGGTCTTGGTTGAGAACTTTTATCAATGGCGTCACCGAAGAGGAACATAGGCTTCTTGTGGGTGACAGCGTCAGCAGATTGCAAAGGCTGTCCATTTATCAGACTTAGCAAAGTTTTATTATCCTGAGTTATCAGGATAGCTTGGCGAGATGATGGAAGGGCATACTGGGGGAAGAGTACATGGGATAAGTCCTCTTTGTATTCTGGCTCAGTTAAAGTTTCTGTAAAGATTTTATAATTCGGGTCCTCTCTGGTATCAACTACATCAAACAGAAAAAATCACAATTTAGTACAAGTCAGAGATTCTGTCATCAGATTGCGCAAACATCAGATTGCACAAACATCAGCTTGTGCAAGCATCAGATTGTACTGATAATCTTGCGCAAATCAGCCGATTGTGCTGACTTTTGCCAGCACAATTCAACCGATTACGCGAGAAGATATTCTTCATAAAAATGAAGAATAAAGGGTTCGTGCAACAAAAACCCTAAACAGGGTGGCGCAGTATGATCATATCTCTAAAAAGAGATGGATTGTAAAGATTCAGTAAAGTCAAAAAACCCTAAAAAGAGTTTTCGATCGGGTTGTCTACCTCGCAAAGCAGGGTGGGCAGCTTCGTGACGGGAAGGGCATGGCGCAACCCGAGCCGAAGGCTCGGCGGGGGCCTTGCCCTTGGCGGCGGCGGAGGAGCGCTTGGGAGCCATGAGATCGACGGAGAAGAAAGAGTGAAGTCGGAGTAGGCTCGGGGATTTCTCTCTCTCAAGCACAATGAACACAAGTAAAGAATAAAATGAAGGATGAAAGGAACTATTTATAGTTTTTCAAAGAGCAACGGCCGCCTCAGATTGTGCCGAATAAATAGGGGTAATCCCTTCGATTGCGCAGACAGCATCATCATGTGCGCAACTTGATTGAAAATTCAAAATTCAAAGTATTTTAAAATTTTGAATAATTCAACTTTCGAAAACTTTGAAGGGGGTCTTGTAGGTCCTAAAAATTTAAGTTGCACCCATCAACAAAGTCATAAAGATCAAGAAATACAACTTTTAAATGAATTACGCAGAAGTCAGATTGCACATCATCCAGACTGCGCAGAGTTGACTGCGCACACTTTTAAGTACGCAAGCTGACGTGGCTATGTCATCATTACCTGACATAATCAAATCTTCTGACAACTGACAGCATAAAGAACGAGGAGACTGTTCATTTATTATGCCGCACAACGCTCGAGGACAGCTGTACATGCAGTACAATCAGTCTGTTGCGCCATCCAGCCTAGCGCAATCTGAAGTCAGCGCAATTCATGTGGCGCACTTTATCATGACAACTGACAAATGTACACGTGGCATTTATGCCATCAATTGCTCACTACGTGGCAACCGTCTGTACACGATCATGCGCATTTCAATCAAATGATGTCATGTGTCCAAGACAGTTGGCCCACGATCAGACAACTGCCTGCACAGTCTAATACTGCGCCATCCAGTTCATGCGCTATCCAACTTGCGCCATTCAGAATAACTAAAAGTTAGTTATTTCCAGAACTCTGTAAATAGAGTTTCAAGTCTTCATTCCAGGGGATCAGACATAAAAAGTTCAGAAATATCAGAGAGTTCAGGAGTTCTTGCCCAAGTGCTGATGCATTCTTCCGAGGCTTTTGCCTTCAAATTCAGAGGCTACCGTCTTCAAAGTTCACATCGTCCAAGGAATAAAGCAATTGTCTTCTAGATTGGATTTCTACAGTTGTACTTTCCTAGAATTCTTGTAATCTCTTTACAAAGTTTGTTGAAATAAAGTTCATAATTTTGTTTTTGTAAACAGTCACGGCGACAACAACAACAACAGTTTTCCACTTTAAGGAATTCCACTTCCCCGATCGATATCTTCCTCATTTTAAATTCGTTTTTAGATCCGTAAATTTGTGTAGAAAACCCACATGACCCTCTTCGAGATCCCCCAGGGTATTTTGACATGGCCATCCAACTTGCTCGAAAAATCGAGACGAAGTTGGACAAAAATCACTTTTCTGGAATATAAAAAAACTGAATTGAAACGACAACTTGTCGGCCACTTTTCTCGCTGTCCATTAAACTTTCATAGAAACTAATTAAAGGCAGAGAGTAACAACATAACCGAGATTGTAACGCACCTTCTGGATTCACTTTTCATCTAGTATGTAGAAAGTTACACGTTGTTAAAGTTTTACGAAAAATTGTAAATTCTGTTTTCAAAAAGTGGAAAAACACCTGATACGGCATGCGTCCTGACAAACCGGGCGACGTGATCACACACTATAGCATTGAAAGACGCGTATTGATGTTGTCGACGTGTGGGAACTGAAGGAATCCGATTTCGTTGCATGTGTGCAACGAAATCAGTACGTATCCGTCGAGATACCCCCGTATCGACCCTTTGCAAATTAAGTCACAACTTTGTGCACACTCATCATATCGCGATGAAACTTGCGCCATTGGACTCAAAATATTTTTTTTGGTCCCGTTGATCGGGACGCTATTTTGGCGGACCCACAATCCCACTCAACGGGCGATTTTGTGCACAGCCCACCGGAATCCAAAATTGGATATACTGTTGGGTTCGTCTCATCAAAACAAATATATAGACATATAGTTTGACGACTTTAGATACCGTAGATATTGGCACGTATTTCGGTACAAAGCGGGTCCAACGGCAGACATCATTTTGACCCAAAATTACGATTTTGCTCATGTTCCAGAATTTAACTTTTGGACAGGCATTTCCTAGGCATATCTTTTATTCCAAACTCGTTCGTGATATTTTTTACAGCATCCGAAGTCATCTGCGAGATTTGGCTTACTTCGTTTATTTGTCTGTTCGAGCTACTGGATTATTCTCTTTTGCACATAACCTCAGGCAAAATACCATGCCATTATACTGTTTATATTCAGTTTGCATTTTATTATATATCACTGTTCATTTATTTTTAGTTATTACCGTTCTTGATTTACTGTCTGCTCAGTGATATTATATATACTTTGTTATTATCTTTTGATTGCGTGTGGACTTAGAGTTAAGAGACTACCGTTTGTAGTGTATTGCATATACCTGGACCAAGTTGTACCACGAGGATGTGTGAGATGAGTAGCATGTAGAGGTTCTTGCGTGTGGGCTGATCCCCCATGCACATGCGTTAGGGCTAACTGCTAATAGTGGCATGTTAGGAGACTTAGCAGTTAGTAGAGGTATATGAGTCATGGATGTGACTCTGTTAGGCATTGGGTGGGAAGAACAGTTTCTTAACGTATGGGCCACGTATGCACTTCCCTATTGCCGGTTATCTCCGTGGGAGATACGGTCCTGGATCCTGATACCTGATTTACTGCTAGCCTCTGACATTCAATGAATGTTATGCTTTGAGGTCCCTGGTATCCTGATGGGACCATACCTGAGATTACTGCTACTGAGCCAGAGTGTCCATGCATTGAAGGTTTGTTCTTATTGTATAAACACATTAGAATAGTCAGGTAACCCTCGTCAAATGTCATATCATCCCGTCCCATTAATAGCTTGGGATAATGTCTCATCGCGACATAGTGTGCTACCCCTTGTCCTTGTTTGGTTGTAGGGGTAGTCCACTGTTTCAATGAGGAGGTATTGGATCTTGTTACGAGTAGGACTATTTACTTTACTTGTGATTTATGACATGGTATATATATTCAGTTATGTGGCATGTTCTTTATGTATCTTGTTACGTCCCTCTGAGGACCTGGTTATCTCTTCAGGTGTGTGCTTCTGTGATATTGCAGGTGTTCTAGCCGAGGTTGCGATCTTCTCTATTCATTCGGAGATGACATGTCTTGGGTCTTTCTTTGATACTTCCGCCAAATCATTTCCATTTCCATGTATATTTTTTCTTACATGTTGGTAGTGGATTTGTCTCCGCCCAACGTATTGTACGAAGACTTATTACAGTTGATTATATGATATCTTTTATTCTTCATTTGTGGATGAGATTAGATTACTCTTGGTTTACTTCATTTTACAACTTATGTATTCATACGAGGTTTTTATATATTGGAGTATACTTCGTATGTATACAGCTGGCATGTCGATGTACCTAGTCCTATATATTTTGGGACTGGAGCGTTACATGTTTTTGTGGTGGCCCATGTAGGTCGAGTTTGTCACTTCGGTTATGTAACTGTATCAATGTGAGCCTACAACATAGGATTAGAATCTAGGAATCTCATCCATACAGCTTGACCTCTTCCCTTGGCTTCAAATTCCGAACTCTCGTTCGACTTCCTTGAATTGCATCTAGCTTGATTCCTTTCTACTGTTGATTCTTATTTTCGTGCTTAGTGTCAACTAGGAAGATGACTACACTAGTATATTCTTATAGGTCAAACACATGGCTAAAAAGGTTATATTGGCAATTGGAATACATTCAAGACTCTAATTGAGTTAAAAAGGCTTTTTAGTGTGATATAATGATTAGTAATTGGTAAAGTAGGATATTACCACGGAAAGTTTTAACCTTGAGATTTCTAAATAGTAAACACCAGAGGATTTATAGAATTTCATACTTGGTTTAAGAAATTGTAGCACCCAGTTTTCCAAATGAGGGTAATTTTGAAATTTCGTGTTTATAATTATTTTAATAATAATATTTAATTCATGATATGATTTTTGGTGATTTTAAATTATTTTAAAATTATTTAAATTAATGACTTGTGGTTTTGACGTTTTGCTAGTGAAACCCTAGAGACTGTTTGACCTAGAGCCTAACCATGTGATTATGATATTTTAATATCATTTTTGGCCTAAGAATATTTTTGCATTTGACCTCTTTGAACTATTTTGATATTATTTTATTATTTATGATATTGTTTTGGGGTTATTTGAGTCGGGTTCGAATTTCAACTCAATCCGACTTGAAACGGGGACCCGGGGGTAGTTTGACTCTAGTGGGACCCACACACTAGTTAAACATGGCCCACATGATATTAATTTTAGTCCACATGATAGAAATATTTTAGTTAGAGGTTAGACTAATTATTATGGATAAGGCTAGTGTGATTAGAGACTTTAGAATGACTAATTTAGCCCCAACCAATTAGCCCTTTCCTAATACTCATAGAATAGGTTAGTGGGGGCATTTTGGACCTTACCATAATAGGACAAATAGCCCTATATGGCCAGCCACTTTGGGAGAGGATAGGCTCAAGTTCATTTTATTATTCTCATCCACACTCTCTCTTGTTCTTCCCTAAATTCCTAGAGAGCAATCCCTAGCAATTTCTCCACCATATCCTTCCATTTCGCCACCAAATCTTTTTCTTTCCTTCTCCATTCTAGCCAAGGAGGAAGCTACCCAAGTTTGGGAGGATTCGGAGCTCGTTCGTGTCCTTTTGGAATCTCTACGTGTCGGTGTCGCTCCGGGAAGGCTTTTCTTCGATTCGATCTACCAGAAGGTATAAATCCCTTCTCATTTTCATTTTCTCATGCATATAGGTCTATTTTGAACCCATAGGAATGACCCCCATGGTTGTATCTCCATTTGTGTCCATTTTGTGTCCATTTGGAGGTCATAGGAGTGTCCTTTGTGATGTGGTTGTGTCCATGTGGGAAAATCCCAAATTTGGACACACTATGTGTTGTTGTTATGTATGAATAAATTATTACATGTTTAATCTCATATTTTTGTATTGGAGATGTGTTCTATAGTGTCTCATATATATATTAGTGTAGAGAGTGAGTTCTTGATATATTATGTTATATACTTGTGTTCTTTTGTCTCAAACTACCTAAATCCGTCATGATTTTTATCCACATTTTTAATTTCAGTCCTAACTTAGAAATGTCATAACTTCTAGCTCAAAGCTTGATTTAATCTCCCGTTTTTCTTAAATGAAGAGTATTGAAGTTAGCTTTACAAAAACATGTATTAATAGGCCTAATTCTTTATGTAACTTTCTAGAGAATTATTTGAGTGTCAGCTATACGAAAGACAAACGCGTTCTCGGTGTTTTCGCGATTTCGGGAGTTTCCGGAAATGAAAACGCGATCCGTTTGAAGTTTCGGAAAGCTAAACATAGATCTATAACATAATTTAATCCTAGATTTTAATTCATGCTGATATGGTACAGTATTGATTATTAGTAGGAGTTACTATTCGGCATATGCATTTTGTGCACCCTTGTGTGTAATATAATGTTCTATTTGATTTTAACCCATGTTAATGTATATACATTATGTAACTAAATAGAGAATGCAAGCATAAGTAAATGGTTAAATAAATGATGTATGAGGTGTAAGTATCCTATCTAATGTAAGCATGTATAAGTATGGCTTGTAATGAATATGTAGGTTCCACAGTATGTAATGTATGGTGCATATAGTAGTGCAAGAGAATAAATGAATGATGAATGAATGCAAGCATGAATGTAATGTAATAATAGATGTAATGTATGCAATATACAAGTTAATGAGATGTAATGTTCTATGTTAACACAAATCCTATATTACCTCATGTATCCCTTACACTATGTTGACACTATCACACTTGACACTTTGTTCACTTATACTTTGACACTCTTTGATATGTATACACTATGTATGCCCATTTAACCCTCACTTGCCCCTTTGCCATGTTCACATACACACACATAGCCTCTTAAATAAGTATTTATGAATATAGTTAACTTAGATATGTATGTATATTATATATATGTTAGCATATTGTGTTATAATATATAAGTTTATATAACCATTCGAAATGCCATGATTATAGACCTAATATTGAATACCAATATATGCATGTGTATATATGTGTAGACATATATAGCTTAAAGTAATAGATTACCTAGTATATATCCAATGTGAATTTTTGCCTATTTGAGTATTGAATAATTGTATGCTATATAGAGTTGGGTGTATGTTGGCTTGTATAGCCTTGTATTGATGTGTGCTTGCTAGGATAGTCTTGGTTAGGCCTAGTAAGACTTGCTGGGTTAGGACATGACCTAGTTTGACTAGTGCAGTTGACCAGAGTTGACCAAGGGTTGACTTTGGCCTAGTTTGACCTAGATTCATGTATAATGCATTGTAGTGCTTTATATTACCCTTCTGGACATGTTGTGACTTGTGCTGTTCTAATTAGGAGCCAGACACCTCTTCTCAGACAGTATCTTTACCTTGGACATTCAGATATCAAGCGAGTACATTTTTTGATCATTTCATATCATGTTTAGGATTATATTTCCTGCTTTAGACTATCTTACTTGATGCTGACACGTTGGTAACACGGATTGGTACTATATGGATCCCTTCATGAGATGTTATCCCTCTCGGGAGCATCGGATACTTTTGTCTCGTGTGTTTCACTTACATCATGTATCTCATGCTTTTATTATCATGAATCTTCAGGAATCAGCTAGTGACTCATGTAACCTCATGATCACCGAGCCTTCACGAATCAATTCATGAATCACCCTTTATGGGCAACGTAGTATAATCATGAATCTTAACGTAACTTGATTGGATCCTTGTGTATTGATTGGGGATGGGGGAGTATAAATGAACATGTGAATAATTCCAAGTAGTGTAATCATGAATCAATTCCAAGTAGTGTAATCATGAATCAGTCCCATGCCATTCATATGTTTATCCTGTACTCTGAATCACTAGCACTGTCTCTCTCTATATATCATAGATATTTACTTACAGTCTCTCTTTTACATTATGCTATTCTTCAGTTTCCTGTATTTTATTCTCTAGCATGATTATATTTCCTTTTCTGCTATGATCTGTTGAGATGTATTGTGCTCGCTCCTGTCCTGACTGGACCTGTTGATAAATTTTACAGATAGCCTGGAGGTTGCCTGCTAGCCTAGAGGAGACAGTAGAGGTTGCATAGATAGCTAAGGTTTTTGCTTAGAGTTTATTTTCAGTCATCTTGAGTTGTATTTATGGATTACTTGTTTGCAAAAACAAAAGTATGAAACATTATTGATACAAACTTTGTAAAAGATTACAATTTGAATTCTAGGAATGGTACAACTTTAGGAATCCAATCTAGATGACGATTGCTTTATCCCTTGGACGATGTGAACTTTGAAGACGAAGCCTCTGAAGTCAAAGACAACTCTGGAAATTGAAGGCAGAAAGCCTCGAAAGTCGAAGGCAAAAGCCTCGGAAGAATGCAGCAGCACTTGGGCAAGAACTCCTGAACTCTCTGATTTCTGATATTTGATTCGTGATCCCCTTGAATGAAGACTTGAAACTCTATTTATAGAGTTCTGAGAAATAACTAACTTTTAGTTACTCTGGACTGCACATGATGGTTTGCGCAGCAATTGATTTACGCAGCACTGGACTGCGCAGGCAGTTACTGGATTATGGGTTAACTGTCTGGGACACATGGCATCATTTGATTGAAATGCGCATGATCGTGCATAGGCAGTTGCCACGAAATGAGCAATTGATGGCATGAATGCCACGTGTACTTTATCAGTTGTGTTGATAGAAAGCGCACATTGAACTGTGCAGACTTTAGATTGCGCCGACTTCGTTTGTGCAGGCTTTGGTTTGTGCAGGATTAGACTACACAGAAATGGATCGCGCTGCGAGCTGTCAGCCGTCCTCGAGCGTTGTGTGGCACGATAAACGAACAACCTCCTTGATACCCGTGCTGTCAGTTGTCAGAGATCTGATTTGGTTGTCAGGTAATGATGACTCTTGCCACGTCAGCCTTTTGCGCAATCGGATGTATGCGCAGACTGGCATGCGCAATCTGAGAGCTGCGTAATCCATTGTCTGCGCAGTTTACTTGAATGATGTATATCTTGATTCTTTGACTTTGTTAATTGATGCAACTTGATTTTTTAGGACCTACAAGACCCCCTTCAAAGTTTTCGAAAGTTGAATTTATTCAAAGTTTCGAAATACTTTGAATTATAAAATTCAAATCAAGTTGCGCATGATGGTGAGCTGTCTGCGCAATCGAATAGCCTCAATTTCAGGCGCAATCAGAGGTAGCCGTTTCATATTTCGAAGACTATAAATAGTCTCTTCAAACTTAGAAATGTTTTTACTTGCACTCGTATTTTTTAGAGAGAAAGACTTTGAGCTCTTCGTTCTCAACCCTCTTCTCCGACGACCAATGGCTCCTCGACGCTCCTCCACCACCGCCGACAAGGGCAAGGCTCTGGCCGAGCCATCAGATAGAGTTGCACGACGCGCATCTCGTCACGAATCCGCGCACCCCGCTCTGAGAGGTTGTTCAACCGATCGAAAACCCTTTTTAGGGTGATTCGTCTTCTTTTGATCTTCGAAACTCATCTCTTTTTAGAGATGAGTTCATATTGCGCCACCCTTTTTAGGGTCTTGGTTGCATCAACTGTCAGTCTTCATTTTTATGAAGGCTATATTCCTGTGCAATCTGTTGAATTGTGCTGACAGGAAGTCAGCGCAATCGATTGATTTGCGCAGGAAGTCAGCGCAAACTGTTGCTTTGTGCATCCTGATGTGATGCGCAATCTGATGTTTGCATGACCTAAGCCAGCGCAATCTAACGTTTGCGTAAGCTATGTCAGCGCAATCTGAGGATTGTGCACTCTAATGTTTTGTGTAATCTGAAAACAGAGTCTTTGACTTGTACTGATCTTTATCTGTTTTTGATGCAGTTGAGATCAGAGAAGATCCAGATTATGAACATTTTGTGGGAACTCTCTCAGAGTCTGAGTATAAAGAGGATCTCTCCCACATTCATTATCCCCAATATGATCTACCGGCCTCCCGTCAGGCAATTCTGGTATCTCAAGATAATGAAACTCTTCTGTGTCTAATGAATGGACAACTCTTGGAAACAGCAGATGTTGTTATTCATAAGAAACCTCTGTTCTTGTTCGGTGAGGCCTTTAAGAAAAGCTCGCAACCAAGGCCTAGAATAGAGGAAAGAATAGTTCATCAAGAAAATAAATCTTTCTTCATACCAGATATTGCCCGTTGCCTCCCTTTATCCCGGTATGCTCATGCGAGCTATCCAAGGAAAATGGACTGGAATATCACTCTCTTCCAAGACGCCCGTGCAGGGAAAATTTTCGTAAAGAAGGGGCCAAATAAGAAAGATATGTTCTACAGCTCTTCTGATCGATACAGCGTTTTGTTGAAGGGCTTGAGACCAGGTTGCATTCCTCCAGAGAACTCCTCTATGTTGATGCCTGTCAGAACGCCGATATTTGCAAATAAATTTACGAAGGCTGAAGGGAAATATCCTGAACAAGATATCAGGTTAACTGGATTGGTAAATCCAGATTATAGAAGATGGAGCTGTATTGCCAACTGGATTCTGTCAACATTTGAAGACAAACTTCAATAATTAATCTGTACCAAGCAGTGCACGCCACTGTTTATGGTTTTGTACCGAATCCACATATGTTCTTGGCCTTGGCCGAAAGGTACAACTATAGAACGGGAACTTTTATGACCCCGGGTGGAGAAATTAGCTTTGCACTCCACGAGATGAAATATATCTCGTACTTGCCGATGGCAGATGCACCATATGAAGAGTTTGTACCGACTAATGATGAGCTGGACAAACTTAGAAGAGAGAATGCAGCGATGGTGGCAGTGTTTGAGGAACTGCTATGCCACTACAAGATCTGCTCTTTGTTTTATAAGAGTGCTACCGCCAATACTTGTTATTCTTCGAAGTGGTTACCATATCTGTTCCTTAACCATATAGAAGAGAAGAAGACCAAGGAGAATGACAAATGCTATCCTAACTTCTTCAAACCTTTGAGCAATGCAGAAGTTATAAAGCTGATGGAACAGAGTGGTAACTTTGATAAAAAAGTGAAAGATGATCATGAGTATCCTCCTTTGAAGACAGGGGACACTCTGGAGAGTTACTTGAGAATGGGCTATAGACCCATGTCAGAAGAAGCCCAACTGGCAGGGTTTCTGACATACTGGCTTCGGAGGTTTGTGGTTCCCGAATCCAGTGCTGTGGATCGCTTACACCGCGGCGTTCTTTTTGTTGCTGTCAAGTTAGTCTTTGGCTATAAGGTGGACTTGTTATCAGCAATGACTTGCAAACTAAATGCCAGTCTTCGTTTATATGTCGACCTGATGCTGAAGGCAAAAGGAGAAAAAGAGTTCCCTCGCATAGAACTGCCATACACATATTTATTTGGATGGTTGCTTCTCCACTATCCCACCTTAATGGACCCCGGCATGGGACCGGTTGATGGCAGTTTTCTTCGAAGATATTCTCAGGGAAAATGGAAATACACTTCTTTGAGCGAGTGTAGATATGTTTTAAATCTGAATAGAGGATGGAACTTTTGTTCTGCTCCTCTCCCTGCTGGATATGATCAGATGCCAGCAAATATGGTGGATTCAAAGATGCAGCCTCTAACCCGTGCAGCCTTTGAATGGTTGAAGATGATTCGACCGTCTCATCTGGTTTACCGGTTCGAAGAGGAATGCTATTTAGAACCATATCTTCCCAGCCGATTTGCTCGGCAGTTTGGATATGATCAGTTCCATGTAGGAAATGCAATTACCTGCCTCCAAGGCAAGGGTTATTTGATAGACGGGGCCAGAGCCTGGGCTTATTATAATGCCCGTGATACAAAAGCTACATTTTCAATGCCAGCAAATAGCACTCATGGTCCTAGGATGCTATTTACTTATACAGTATTTTATACATCCGCGAACACTTTTGTTGAGAATTTTAATCTCGCAGATAGTTTCGCTTCTTCATCGAGATTGAAGAAAGGAATAATGGCTATGTCAATTCCCATAAATGAGGAGGTGCACGAGCCAGCCGATGCTCCTTTAGAAGTTTCGAGGGATATGATGTTTCCTCAAGAAGTAAACGCAGCAATGCGTATTTCTTTGAAAGTAGGTAAATCTCCTGCAAAGAGGAAGAGAAGAGAGGAGCCTCCTGCTCCAGCGGCAAAGAAGAAGTTAATTTTAGAACATTCTTCTGAAAGAATCACTACACGATCTCAATCTCGGCAACTGGCCGGGTCAACTCAACCAGAAGAGGCTACAACACCAACCTCCATTCAAAAACAGATTGAAACTGTCAATATAGAGAGCCCTGATAGGCCATTGAAAAGAAAGAAGCTGGCTCAGAGAAAGAATCGAGCTTTGTCCGCAATGGTGAGGGATGCTGCCGCTGGATTAACTTTGCCCTCTCCTACTCCTGTTTCAGAGCCTAGGAATAGAACTCCTAGTCCTGAACATAGAGAGGATGTTGAGCAAAGGACAAATCCTGTTCTTGAAACTGAGGCCGAAGAGCCTAGAGGAAATATTGCGGAAGAAGTGCGAGAAAAGCAGTTACAGATTATTACCCTTCCACCTACTCCAAGAACTCTTCGCGAAAAAGAAGATCGCGAAGTAATCGCAGCTTTAGAAGATTGTATTTACAGTCCTCTAGAAGATTATGGTGACCAAGCTGCAACTACCAGCGAGAAGGTAGCAGAAGAAGAAGACGAGGATGAGGAAAGTTCTTCATCTGAGAATGTTGATGAATACATACAAGATCTTGAAGAGGATGATGAAGTGCACCATCTCCTACTACTGCCGATGATGCTTCCGATCCTAAAAAGGATATTGAAGTGGAGGCGTCTTCAGAAAAAGTTGCTGATACTTTTGATCCTAAAAAGGATGCTGAGATAGAAATATCTCCAGAAGAAGCAGCATACGACAAAGCTCCAGAAGAAACTCCTGTCATTGATCCTCAAGGTATAAAATAAAATTAGCAATCTTTTTTAGAATAGATCGATAGCTAATATATCTGTATTTTCTGTAGATCGTGAGACTCTTCCAACACCTCCGACTGATTTGGCTATAGTGCCTGTAACAACGGTGGTCGTTAGTAGTAGTCATCATCCATCTTGTGGTTCGGAGGCGGGCAGTAGCCAAGCTATTGCGGCTGAAGTAACTTCTGCTCAGCGGGAGTCCATTTCTGTAGGGAATAACCCTATTGCTGGATCGAACCAAGGTAGGACTGTCTTTATTTAATCTTCCTGATTATTTGGCAAACGACTGACAATTTAACTTCTGCAGAGGAACAAACAGGAGGGGCGAATAGCTCCACTCTGGCTCCCTTGTTTAAAGAGCCTGTCATCCAGACACAACAGATCGAGCATCCTGCTGCTTCATCTTTAACGGAAGTAGCTGCGACTCCTGGAACTCTGGCAATTAACCAACAAGTTGTGCAATCATTCCCCAGATGTTTCTTTGAGTCGCTGAGACCCCTTGTTAACAAAATGATAGACAAAGAGGGAGCTGATTTCTTCATGGTCAGAAACCCAACTTCTTTTTTAGTGAGGGCTGTAAGGAAACAAGGTGATGAAGCGCAAGCTACTCTCTTTGAACATATACTGGATGAATTAGAAGTTTCTATAAAGAAATATAAGGAGCTCAAATAGAAGACAATAGAATCTCTAGTACAGGCTGAGTTCGAGCAAATGGCCCAAGCTGCTGATATGGAAAGGATGAATCTTCAAAATCTTTTGGAGGCTTATTCCGCAAAATCCGCTGAATACAATTCCAAGCTTGAATCAATAACTTTGATGGCTGAAAGAAAGGGGCAGAGAATTGCTGAACTGCGAGCAGAAATTGTTCGTCTCCAACAAGAATTGGAAGAAGAAACTGCCAATCACCAACTTGTGATTGATCAATTCAACGCCTTGATTCAAGAGAAGGCTGAGTACGATGCTACTCATGGTGCAGAGATCACTCGCAGGACTGTAGAGATGCCCGTCTTTAATGAAGAGACTGGAATGGAAGAGGCTAGAAGGAGGGTAACATCTACTCATGAAGAAGAGCTGCAGACTTTGAAGCAGCAGATTGATAACTTGATCATTCCTCCTTCTCAATAGAACTTTTTGTATCTTTTATCTTTTGAAGTATGTATGTTTTATATTTCAATCAATAAAAGACATTTTTGTTGGGGCTCCATTATTTGTTGCATATCTTGTTCAGATATAAATAATAGAGGTAGAAAATATATTCAGAGGTACAAGACATGATATATTTCTTGAAAATTTTGTAGAAAATAATTATATTCATTATATCTGCTCAGAGATAATATGGACATGGCAGAATATACTGAACATTATTATTTCAATTGACAACTTAATCGAAACGATAAGTTACTGATATTGATATATAAAATGAACGGGAAAACCGTCAAATGATGGAACGAATGAATAAACCGTCAAGTGGTGGTGAACGAATGATAATGAATGAACGGGCGAACCGTCGGATGAATGTGATGAACGGACGAACCATCAGATGAATCGTCGAATTAAATGAACGGATGAACCGTCGAGTGAATTAAATGAACGGACGAACTGTCAAATGAATGTGATGAACGGACAAACCGTCAAGTGAATTAAATGAACGGATGAACCGTCGAGTGAATTAAATGAACGGACGAACCGTCAAGTGAATTAAATGAACGGATGAACCGTCGAATGAATGTGTTGTTTCGTTGTTTAAGAAATCTCTGCATATAAATAGAACAAAAATCTGACAGGAACGAGCACTTTCACTTTTCAACATAAAAATGTCGTCTGAAGACGCACCCAAGAAAATTGAGCTCGCTCCAAAGGTCGAAGAAGACGTTAAAGAACGTCCTGTCGATCCAATTCAGCCAAAGGAAGCAGAAGTAGGCGAAGGTTCGTCTGCACCCAAGCCACCGAGAGACATCCTGGACTTTCTGCTTGAACCAGGAAGGACTGAAGAAGAAGAAGAAGCCATGAGGGTGGCTGCCTGCAAGTTCCTTGTGGGCTCCAGCAAAAAAGTTTTCGGCTCTTTTGCTGACCGTGTTTTTGAAAAGGACGGTAGTGGTCCGCGTCCAAATGTAGAGAAAGATGATAGTGATCTTCCTTAATATCATGTACTATCATTCATGATTGAATAAAATTTTATTTACAAACATAAACTTGTCTGATGATTTACAAACATTTATATTTATACATAATATTTTTTAAGGAACTTGCCATTGATAGGCATCATTGCAATTCGTCCATCCAGTTCTGAGAGTTGATATGCTCCATTTGAGAAGACTTTACTCACAACGTATGGACCTTCCCACTTTGCGTCGAACTTGCCTTTGCTCATATGCATCATAGTCATAGGATGTCTGCCCGTTAAAACAAGTTCTTCTTGCTGAAAGGCTCTGACCTTCACTTTACGATTGAAAGTCTTCGAGATACGAGCTTGATATAGCTCAATATGTTGCTGAGCCATTAATCGTTTTTTATCAAGTGCCTCTAATTCTTGAAGTCGAAGAAGGTCATTATTCTCTGTAGTGAGCTCGTTAGCAATGGCAATCCTTAAAGAAGGAATTTGAAGTTCCAAAGGAAGAACAGCTTCACAGCCATATACCAGAGAGAAAGGTGTAAAACCCGTAGGATTGCGGACCGTAGTTCGGTAGGCCCATAAACATTCGCCAAGCTTTTCACTCCAATTCCGTTTGTTAGTAGACACAAACTTTTTGAGAAGCTTGATAATGGTTTGTTAAAAGCTTCGGCTAAACCGTTAGCAGCAGGATTGTAGGCAGTCGAAGCGACATTATCAATCCGGTGATCATCACAGAATCGGGTGAATTTCTGGCTGATGAATTGCGGTCCGTATCATGAATAATTCGTCGAGGGACACCAAATCGATAAATGACATGATGCTTGACGAAGTTGATAACGCTACTGGTCTTGACTTCAGCCAAGGGTATAGCTTCAGCCCACTTAGAAAAGTAATCTGTTATTGCTAAGATGAACCGATGTCCTCTAGAAGAAGGGAGATTAATAGGACCTATGACATCCATACTCCAAGCTTCGAAAGGCCAGAAAGCAGCTGTCGGATGCAGAAATTCCGCAGGTTGATGAATGAAGTCTGCATGGATTTGACAGGCTCGACATTTTCTTGTATATTCGATGGCATCTGATACCATAGAGGGCCAGTAGTACCCCATTCTTCGAATACGATCCTGCAGCTTAGGACCGGGCTGATGTGCTCCACAGACACCATCGTGAGCTTCACGTAATACCTGTTTTGCTTCATCACCAGCTAAACAGCGTAGAAAAAGACCGTCATAAGTCCGTCGATAGAGAGTCTTAGTGGTTTGATTGTAATAAAATCGTAGAGATCGTCGTCGGATACTTGTAGCCTCCTTAGGATCTTCGGGGAGTATGTCGTGAACCACGAAGTCGATGAAAGGAGTTCTCCAATCTTTACTGATAACATTAATTTCAGCAAAATTACTGAACTCAATGTTACGATTATTTTCTACACAAAACAATTCTCGATTAGAAATAACCACCACTTGTTGTCTTCGGATGGGGACAGCTAAGACTGCTGCAAGATTGGCTAAGGCATCTGCTTCAGTGTTACAAGCTCGACGTACATATTCAATAAAGAAAGCTTTGAACGATGTAGCCATGTTGATTGCTGCCTCAAAGTAAGGTACCAGATCTTGATGACGGACTTCATAAGTTCCTCTAACCTGGTTAACAACCAACTAAGAATCGCTATAAACTTCGAGATACTCGACGTTCAATTGCTTGGCTAATTGAAGACCAATGAGTAGAGCATTATACTCTGCTACATTATTGGAACAGGATTCGTCTAGAGAGTAAGCTCTTTGGATAGTTGATCCGTCTGGAGAAACGAGAACAACTCCAACTCCTGCTACAATAGCCCCATTGGGTCCAAGTCTAGATGTTCCGTCAACGAATAAACGCCAAGTTGGAAATTCTTCAAAAATCAAGTTGACTTCTAACGTCTCGTCTGGAATTTCATCATAAAGCTTGGATGTTTCTGGTACAGGATGAGCCGCCAAGAAATCTGCCAATGCTTGACCTTTAACAGACTTTTGAGGGACATACACCATGTCATATTGAGCTAAAAGGATGGCCCATGTAGCAAGCCGAGAGTTGAGTGCGCTAGGCTTCTTCATCAGTACCCGAAGAGGATTGACTCGGGATATGACATGAATGGTTTGACTAATGATGTAATGCCTCATCTTTTGAACGGCAAACATAAGGGCTAGGCATTCTTTTTCAACCGGACTATAACGGTGTTCAGCACCAATCATAGTACGACTGAGGTAATAGATAGCCTGTTCATGACCTTCTTTATTCTTTTGGGCAAGTAAAGCACCCAATGAATGATCTATAGCGCAGACATACATTAAGAATGGAATGCCCGAGATTGGTGGCACCAAAACAGGTGGGTTCATAAGATATCGTTTGATGTCGTCAAATGCTTGTTGACATTCTTCAGTCCAAATAAAAGATACACCCTTCTTCATTAGTTGAGTGAATGGTCTACAGCGTCCATACAAGTTTGAAATGAATCGCCTGATGTACACAAGTCGGCCTTGGAATCCTCGTAGCTCTTTTAGGTTACGTGGAGGACGCATCTCTTGAATGGCTTTGATCTTCTCGGGATCCACGTGTATACCCTTAGAGGTAATGACGAAGCCGAGAAATTTGCCACTAGAGACACCCAAAAATGACTTGGTGGGATTCATCTTGAGCTGATGTTAACGCATGAGATTGAAGATTATTCTCAGATCTTGGATATGATCTTCTTTTAGACGACTTTTGACAGCAATATCGTCAACGTAGCATTCGACTGTTTTACGAAGATGTTCTCTAAAAATGGTACTCATGGCTCGTTGGTAAGTTGCACCAGCGTTCTTGAGACCAAATGGCATTACTGTATAGCAATAGACTCCTCGAGGAGTACGAAAAGATGTATGCTTTTCATCTTCGGGATTCATTTTGATCTGATTATATCCAGAGAATCCATCCATAAAAGATATTCGTTCGAACCCACAAGTATTGTCAATCATGACGTCTGTGATAGGAAGAGGAAATTCATCTTTCGGACATGCTTCATTAAGATCTCTGAAGTCGATGCAGACTCGAACTTTGCCAGTTTTCTTCAGGACTGGAACAACATTGGCTACCCAATCAGGATGTTGTTCTTTTTGAATAAAGTCACAGGCGATAAGCTTCTTGACTTCATCATCGATTGCGTCCATCATTTCAGGCTTGAATCGTCTTTGTTGCTGTTTGACTGGTTTAGCATTAGGAAGAATGTTCAGCTTGTGAGTAGCAATCTTGGGATCTAAACCTGGCATGTTCTCATAACTCCAAGCAAAGACGTCAATGTATTCTTTAATGAGAAGAATCAACTCTTGCTTATCTGCTTCTGGAAGATTCTTGCTAATAAAGATTGGACGAGGTGACTCGCTTTCTCCTACATCAACTTGAATTAATTGATCTTCAGTAGGAGGTTCTCTTTGTTCAAATCGAAGTACCCACTGATTATCCATCTGTTGAGCCTAAGGATCTGTTTCAGGACTTTCTTCAATATCTTCATCATATCCTTCCGGAAGTTCAGCGGAGACCATATTAGAAGATACGATTACACGATGGACTTCACCAACGCTAGTATCAGAATCCCATGATCTGGAATCAGAAGAGTTAGAACGTTTTTTACTATCAGAGTCAGAAATTGCTGGGGATAACATTGGAGGAGAAGCATATCCGAGACCTCTTTTGGTCCTGCTATAATACATTTCTGATTTTCCTTTTGGAACTGCTGTACGAATGGGAGTTCGTCTACCCTTACCATAGTTAAGACCGCTTTTGAAGTCGTAACCCATTTTTCGGACGATGTCTTTTGATTGTTGACTGTAACGACGAAATTGAAGATGTCCCGTGTCGTTAACTTTGCTATCATCCGTGTAGCTAAATTTTTGTCCGGTCTTTTACTAAAAAGTATTGGACTTTCGCCTTTCTTGCGAGCAGGAACAATACGATATGAATCTTTTGGATGTTCACATAAAACTTCTGTTTGAAGAGATTGTACAACTCCCATTGTAAATGACTGAAAGCTATCTAACATATCCAAATAATATTTAGTATGATAAATAACATCGGTATACTGGAAAGTAGATGCTTTTTTATTGATATTTACATCTATATTTATATCAGGACCTTTAGCCTTAACAGGCTTGGTCAGATTGATTACAAGAGGGGGAGAAGAAGAACGTGGAGGAGGCTTGTTACGACGAAGGTCAATAACAAGTGGCTCAGAAGAAGTAAGCTCCATTTTTTCTTTGTTGTGAGTTAAATCAACAACAAGTGGCTCAGAAGAAGTGAGCTACTTTTTGTCCTTGTTACGACGTAAATCAATAACAAGTGGCTCAGAAGAGGTGAGCTCCCTTTGATTTTGATCAGCATCAACTGATTTTTCCTGAATCGGCAAGTGAATAGCCAGTGGTTTAGAAGACTGAGGATGAGAAACACGCCCTTTGACAGGTATGATGAGAGTGTCATTGGGCACTGCTTTTTGATCTTCTTCAGTATCCATGGCCAATACCACTTTCATAAATTCCTCCTTGTACATACGAGCATCGTTGCAATACGCTTCAACGCCCTTGAAAGGATAAAGGTCTGCAACTTCCTTATGAACTTGTTCTTTATCATCGACGTATTTAAAGCATTGATGAAGAGTTGAGGGAACAATATTGTGTTCATGGAGGAATGGTCTTTCCAGAAGAGCGTTGTAAGAACAACCATGATTGTCAATGATATAAAAGGTCACCTTTGTGCGAAGATTGCCTATTTGAAGTTTTAAGCGGATCTTGCCCAAAGGTTCACTTTTTCCTTAGTTAAATCCCAAGATAGTAGTGATTGTGCTCGAAAGACTATGCACTGGTATCTTCAACGCATCTAGCATTGTCTTTGGCATGATGCTAAGTGCAGACCCTGGATCTATCAGGATACGATCGACCTTCATCGAATCAACATATCATGTATAGTAGAGAGGACGATCATGTCTATTATCTTCCAGCAGCATATCATCCTGAGTGAAAGTAATATTTGGGATCAACTCCAAAATACTATGACAGTGATGGCAAGAGATTGGTTCTGATTTAGGCTTTTTGAGCAGAGTTAAGCAAGTTTCAGCCTGCATCAGAGCTTCACTTAGAGTTTCTCGAGTCTCTTTAGAAAGACGCAAGAGCTCGAAGATTGATAGTCTAGCCGGTGTATTGGCCAGTTGAGCCAATATATCAAAGTTATATGGCTTTTCAAGTCCTGTAGGAGATGACTTCTTCAGGGGCTTATCAAAGCGGACTTGTTGCTTGCCTTTGTCAGTAACCACCGGCTTGGTAGGAATATGCACTACAGCTGGTGAAGATGTAGAAGGGATATCTTCAGTGGAAATAGGTTGTACTGGAGCAGGTTCTGAAGAAGAAGCAGGATTCTCTTGACCTTCAGAATAATCTTTCAAATAGGCTTTCCCTGATCTGGTGCCTAACAGAATCTCTTCGTCAACTATGGGATCAAAAGACACCATGTTACAAATTTTGGTTTTGCCTTTAGAACGAGCTTTCTTCTTGGAAGAAGAGGACACTTCGAATTCCGGAGCAAGATCGGGATGGATCCACATAATTTCACCGTTGTCAAGGGACAAAGGAACAAGACCTTCATTTGGTGGAAGTGGGAGATTTTTAATCTCAAGAGTAGCTTTGGGGATTGGAATAACACCGTGTTGTACCATCTGTGGAGGGAAGTCCCCAAACTGGACTGAAACCATGTTCGCAGTAACAGTCTTCTCATCTTGCTGTAGAGTGACTACACCAGCATTGACAAGCTCCTGAATTTTGCCCTTGAGCACATAGCATGCTCGAGTAGGATATCCAATGAACCTGTGATAGACACAATATTTAGGATGATCTGTCTTACCGACTTCATCAGGTTTCTTTGGGTCCGGGAGTTGAATTTTATTGCTTTTGAGTAAACACTCAAAGATGCTTGCAGTGTCATTCTCGTCGAAGGAATATTCTACTTTCGGACGAGGTTCCCTCGGTGGAGGTGCAGAAGGAGTAGGAGTGGATGTAGGCGGAGCTACATTGACAGCCAAAGATTCTTTGTTTTTGTTCAAATTAATGTTTAAAGTCTCTTTTGCTTTGCGATTGTTCTGGCGATTGCCACCACCTGATGTCTGGTGCTCATCCCGATCAGAGTTAGACATTTGTACCCCCAATTGTTTGAACTTCTCGGCACTTACTTCTGCAGCTTTGGCGTTGACAATGAATGAAGGCCAATCTTAAAACTGGGTAGATCCCGTCCACATACTGATAATAGGCAATAGATTTTTCTTACAAGTATCAATAGTGACAGCAGCTGGAGTCCCAGGAGGCATTTTCAAGGCTTCACGGCAAAACCGTTCGATAAAGCTCTCAGCAGTTTCATTATGTTTCTGTTTGATTTTATTGAGAGCCGACATAGTCATATCATTGAATCCTTCATAGAACCGTTCCAAGAAGATTTGTTTGAGACCTGAAAAGGAAGTGATACAACCATCGGGCAAACTTCTATACCAGTCATATGCTACACTGGCTAAGCAACCGACAAACACTCTGGTAAGAAGAGCGTCATTTGGCTGGAGTTGAACGGTCATTACCTCAAAATGATTGATGAATTGACTAGGGGAAGTACTGCCATCGAACAAGGAGATTGTTGGGATTTTGTACTTCGGTGGGAACGGGACTTCCTTCCATTCAACTGAATAGGGCTGCTTGATTCCTAATCTTTGCAAGTTGTCTTTCTCTTTAAATGCTTCAAACTGAGTTCGCAAGAGTTTGACAGCTTCGTTGGCATCTTCTGATGACGAAGAAGGAGCAGGTTGAGTTAGAATAGTAGGAGGAGGAACAGCATTGTAAGCACTACCCCCAGCTCCTGATTGACTTGGTGTAGTTTGAACTTGTACAGGAGGTATTTGAGTAGGTGCTACCCCCAATCCAGCATTGACAGGCACTGATGATGCTATGATTTCAGGATTTGCAGGTAGTACGGTAGGTGGTGTAGCATGTTGTGCTATAATGATAGAATGCATATTAGCAACCATTTCAGCCATGGTTTTTAGCTTGTCTTCAAGTGCGGCGTTTCGCTGTTCTTGATTTGCAGAAGTTGAAGCATCTGGATCGTCAGTGACAACATAAGTTGTCACTTCTCTTGATACAGTGGAAGACACTGTCTGTTCAGAGCTTTCGCTATATGCATCGTAGTCGGAGAAAGAGTCATCTCTTGAATGAGAAACAGGAAGATAACCTGAAGAATCTTGAGGAAGATTCCTTTGACCGATTGTATCTCGGCTTTGAGAATGGGTATGTCGAAATACTCCTTTAGAGGATTCTTGGAGTAATTCTAAATACTATTGGCTTAGTTTACGGAGTCTACCGTACTTAGAGCATCTTTTACCCCCAGTGTCTCGGGAAGTCATGTTAACAGAAGCATACAAGACTTCGTCTTCATCTGACATAGGTTCAGTTTTAGCAAAAGTCAAACGATCGAAGACAGATCGTTTTGTTGTTTGACAACAACATTGAATGATGACTTTGTGATTGCAGTGATGATCAGATGGTTGAACTGGAGGTGTTGAGATGGTATCCTGCTTTTGTCTGAGATGTTCTCGAAGATCGAGAATAGCAACAGGACGAGGAAAACTCTGAGGGATTTATTCTTTGATAACATTCGGAACATGATTCCGATTCTTCAAATGTTTAGTCCCTTGAGTATATAAGGAAGTGCTCACTTCATTGGCATAAGTGTCGGGATTTTTGACCTTGGAGATTTGTTTCTGATGATGTTTGATCTTCGGCATTGGCTGTTTGCGTTTCACCGAAGTAGGTCTGTTGAGATAAGTTCTGAGATCAGCAAATTCACCCCCAAGGGTTTCTGTTTGAGACACTAACAGTTTTCCCTATCTGGAACGGGAAATCTTGAGAGTTGGGAGGTCCTGGAATTCTGCTACCGGGGTAGGCAGAATACCTCTTTGGTCAGTACAAGTTCTCTTGTCATAAAGGAAAGAAGAATCCTTGTTTGAAAGAGTTCTAGTACTGATTGGTGCCGAGGCACGTTCAGATTGATCTTCTTCGGTAAAAACTGAAGAAGATTGAGAAAAGACCAAAGGGCCTTTTCCTTTGTTTTGTGAAGAAGGGTTAGCTAAAGAGCGTTTCCCTCTATTGTCTTCCAAGTCATGAGACAAAGAAGTTTGAGAAAAGACCAACGGGCCTTTTCCTTTGTTTTGAAGAGAAAGAGGAATTGCCAAAGGACCACCCCCAGTGGATTGCGCAGGGACAATAGAGTGTTTGGGAAGAGGAGTAGAATCTCTTTCTTTGAGTTTAGCCAAAAGGCTGTCACTCTTGGATTGTGCAGGAATACTTTGCGCAGGAGTTCTGGCCACAGAAGCTGTGGTTTGCACATCAGGAGTTCTTGCCACAGAGTGCTTAGGTTGCACTCTGGTTGCTGGAATGTTATTTTGCGCAAGAAGTTTAGCAGCCAATTGCGCCAGAGGCATAGGAGTTTTATACTTAGCCATGGCAGCATATGAAGTCTTTTGTGCACTGGCCATAGCAGACTGCGCAGCAGTGGCAGAGACAGATTGTGCACTGGATTTGGTAACAGAAGCACTGAACTGCGCAGCAGACTTGCTGGCAGATTGCGCAGGAGACTTGCTGGCAGATTGCGCAGGAGACTTGCTGGCTATATTGACAGAATGCGCAGCAGTCTTTGGGACCCACTTTGAGCGCACTTTGCTTGTGGCAGCAGTAGTTGCAGTGCGAGGAGTGGTCTTGGAGTTGATCATGGATTCATAGGCTGTCTGGTTGATCTTCACAACCAGTGTCTTTTGCGTCTTTCCGATAGACGCTATGTCACATTGAGTTGTCACTTCCTCGTCGGAGGAGAAAGTCGTCCCCAGCAGAGTCGCCATTTTGTTTGCAAAAACAAAAGTATGAAACTTTATTGATACAAACTTTGTAAAAGATTACAATTTGAATTCTGGGAATGGTACAACTTTAGGAATCCAATCTAGATGACGATTGCTTTATCCCTTGGACGATGTGAACTTTGAAGATGAAGCCTCTGAAGTCAAAGACAACTCTGGAAATTGAAGGCAGAAAGCCTCGGAAGTCGAAGGCAAAAGCCTCGGAAGAATGCAGCAGCACTTGGGCAAGAACTCCTGAACTCTCTGATTTCTGATATTTGATTCGTGATCCCCTTGAATAAAGACTTAAAACTCTATTTATATAGTTCTAAGAAATAACTAACTTTTAGTTACTCTGGACTGCGCATGATGGTTTGCGCAGCAATTGATTTGCGCAGCACTGGACTGCGCAGGCAGTTACTCGATCATGGGTTAACTGTCTGGGACACATGGCATCATTTGATTGAAATGCGCATGATCGTGCATAGGCAGTTGCCACGAAATGAGCAATTGATGGCATGAATGCCACGTGTACTTTATCAGTTGTGTTGATAGAAAGCGCACATTGAACTGTGCAGACTTTAGATTGCGCCGACTTCGTTTGTGCAGGCTTTAGTTTGCGCAGGATTAGACTGTGCAGAAATGGATCGCGCTGCCAGCTGTCAGCCGTCCTCGAGCATTGTGTGGCGCGATAAACGAACAGCCTCCTTGATACCCGTGCTGTCAGTTGTCAGAGATCTGATTTGGTTGTCAGGTAATGATGACTCTTGCCACGTCAGCCTTTTGCGCAATCGGATGTATGCGCAGACTGGCATGCGCAATCTGAGAGCTGCGCAATCCATTGTCTGCGCAGTTTACTTGAATGATGTATATCTTGATTCTTTGACTTTGTTAATTGATGCAACTTGATTTTTTAGGACCTACATTACTGTATTTAGGTTTTGAGATGTATTCTGAGTTTGTATCTTAGACACTTAGACTTCTATCTGTTGTATCTATTTTCGATTTCATATTTTATCTATCTTCCTTTATGCAATACCTTAGATGTGATTGAGTTTACATTCTGCTATGTCACCCCCATTCGGGGAGTATAAACTGTTTAGTCTTATACTGTTAGATGCATTGAGACCTAGGACAGCGTTCTACCGCCGACACTGCGACGTAGGCTGGGCGTTGTTACGTTCTCGTGCCCTAACTCTAGGGTGCGGGTCGTGACAGAAATTGATTAATTTTTAAGATTTGATATTCGTGATTTATTGGATTATAGCTATACATCCTTGAATAGATATAAAGTTAGTTGAAAAGAATTTTTGAAATTTAAATGCTGCTGTAAAATTTTGAGGGCGATTGATAAAGTTTGGTTTTAAATTGGGTTGTATGGTTCCCCAATTAATAAGTTCGTAAAATTTTGAATTTTAAGTTTGGAGTAAGGCTATTAAGAATTTGGGTTAAAAATATTTTGAAGGATATATAACAAAATTGAGGATCTACTTTAAACTTTTGTATAAATTACGATTGATAACTCCTATTTAAAATTTTGAGTTAAGATTTGTATTAATGATAGAAGAAGAAAAATATATAGATTTGATTTGTGACAGAATAAAGGTTTATTCGAGATTGATTGGAAAATTTGGAAGAAAAAAAATTTGATTTGATGACTGATAAGATCATTTGAATATTGAGTTAAAAGTTAGATTGCTAATATTACAATCTTTGAAAAAAGTTACTAAAGGTGTGGTGAAAAATTAGTTTGGTTGATTAAAGGAATTTACCATTTAAAAAGTTGTGATTTTGTTTGAATGACTTAGAAATAGAAGTTATGTGATGAATGCGTTAAAATATTGAGCTGTAAATTTTAGATTATTCGTGATATGTTAAAATTTTATCTTGAGGGTTATTGGAGAAATTTTTGAAGTTTTAAAGTTATGAAGTGATATAAATTTTTTTTTGATTCATGAGTTTCTTTAGTTTAAAGTTGGAGTGGAAATGTAAAATTTTGAAAAAGTCAGTAGTAACATGGTAAAAATTTGCTTTGAGATTTATGAAAGTGAATTAAATTTTTGTCATGATAAATTTGAACGGCTTGCAGTGAGTACAAATTTTGGTGGTTAAATTTTTTATATTTATTCAGAAATTGTTGGAGGAAACACGAGTTAAAATATTAATGGTAGGCCACAAAGGTAGCCCTAATGAGTTAGATGTATTCCACACTAATTGCCATGTCACTTATGACCATGATAGTAGTATATACACAAGTGTTGTTAGTCATCTACCCAGCTATGTGACTGTATTTCCACCCCGACTTACTCGACATTCCTTCAATTCTAGATCTTTTAATTGCGACCATCTAACCCATTTGCAATTTGAATAATGAGTTAATGGTTCCTTAACTGTATTCATCTAAGAGACTATCTTCTCTCCGGAATTGTGTTCCTAAATTATTTTAACTGGATCCTCTAATTAATTTTATTTCTTGCTTTAACTTGATCTTCTTTATTTTTGTGCATTAATTATCACCTCGTGAACACCCACTTTCTATTTTTGATCCTCTGGCGTCCCCTACCGTGACTTGTATATTTGGAGTACAACACTAAACTTTTTCTCTCAACAAATTTCATATACAAGTCCTAGACAAGCCCACCTTCATGTAGATATATCATGTCCCACTAAAATACGTCTCCTTGTACTCTATTTCTTGATATGACTTTATGGTCAAAATGACCAAACTATAACCTCTACCATGACACAAAAATACTTTCCGACTTCAATTAAGAGATCCAACCTTGACTCAATCCCTTAACCCGATATGTGAATATGTTCTACTTAATTCCCTAAATGCTAACCTTGTGCTTTATCTTGATTGCTTGACCCGTTGTCCCATCACACTACTAGTTTAACTTTTGTAAGTTTGGTAGAATACCTCACCACCTAACAAACATTTTTCCTTGTGAACCACATTGGTAAGTTCACTTAGACTATAAATTCCTAGGACCCTACCTTATCTAGTCTACCAAGCCATAAATGAGAAAACACTAGGACAACTGTATAGGCCCAAACTTCGGGCGAGTCTTAATTTTAAAAGATCTTGGACTATTTAAAATTTCCTTCATCAGTACCTCCCTTGCTCATATTTTGACTATTTCATGCTGCTAACGTAGCTTCAGTTTTGCAAGCTTATTTCGTTATCAAGCTTGATCATGACATATTTTATTGGGTGCACCTACTAACATATTGTCTAATCAGAACCGGTGCATGATGGTCTGATCAACCTATTGCACTTTGGTTCGCTTTTCATGAATTATTCTACGTGGATGGAGACATAGTTAAACCTGCCTTAGGGTCTCGTCCCGACAGCATTGGCAACTCTCATTTGAATTATTTCTGTCGCCTATGAACCTTGTAATCGTACTCAATAGCCCCGTCTTTGAAACCTTTATTGTTCTTGCCTTTTACTTATTTCAGAAAGACAAGATACTGTACTTGATATATAGACCCAAGATATCACTTTAGTCCTGTGGCTATATCCACGCCTTAAACTACTCTTCCTATTCCTCAACCCTACCTACCCTATTAATCCTAAATTTCGATGACGAAATTTTGTAAGTTGGGTAGGATGTAAAACCCTTATTTTTTTAAATTATTTTTTTATTATTTTATTAGACTTCAAATTTTATTTATACAATTTATGGTTTTTAGTAATTATTAAAAATGACCCTAGCCATTGTTGTGTTTGGAGCACAAGGCGACCATGAATTTTGGCACGAAAGATGAAACAGTGCGCCTTGACTAATGTACTAGCCATGCCGGGGGAAGCCTAGCCATGGTGATGTCCAAACTAGAAAAACTGGACCAAATTGTGAATTGACTTATTTAAAGTATTTTAATTAAATATTATTTTATATATTAATTTTTAGAGACTCGGTTGGACCAAACCAGCCCGAACTAGGGCCCGAACCGAACCCAATCCCATGTAAGCATGTAGTGTGACCAACTGTGGCCTCATAAGCATATTTTAGATATGTACAAATATTTTCTAAATTATTTTAGAACTTTATGTACAATTTCTAATTATTTAATTATTTGTGCTATTTTTGGTATTTTATAATTAAATAATATGGTGCAACACTTTGTATAAAATTTTGGACCCGGATAAGGGTGTGCGGTATAAGTTCACCCATTGGAAAGATTTTACTAATTTATTATTATTAAAATTTATTTTGCAAATATTTAATAAACATGATTATTTTATAGAGATATTATTATTACTTTGAGTGGATTTATTGCGAATTGAATTTATATGTACATGTAGATATGTTTAAATATATATTCAATATTTGGATAGATAATCTTTAAATTGTTATTTGAATTTTTAAATAGATTTTGGTGTGTATATATATATATATATATATATATATATATATATATATATATATATATATATATATATATATATATATATATATATATATAAGGATAAGAATAAGATAAGAAAAAAAACACATAATGGGTGGTCGGCCCCACCCGGCCACCCACACATACACATGCGCCCAAGCAAAGAAATAGGAGCAGCAGCACTAAGCTGCACTCAAGAAGCTTGGCCGCCCATATGTTAGCAACAGCAACCTCTAATAAGAGGCCGACCCCCTCCCACACAAATATATATATATATATATATATAAGTTATATATAGAATCTCTTCGTCCGCCTTCTTCCTCCTCTCTCCTCCATCCTCCTCCCTCTCCTCGGCGTGCGTGTCAGCCTCGTCGGAGCGACAGCATCTCCGCCTCCCGATCGTCACGGCGACAACAACAACAGTTTTCCACTTTAAGGTATCCCACTTCCCCGGTCGATATCTCCCTCATTTTAAATCCATTTTTAGATCCGTAAATTTGTGTAGAAAACCCACATGACCCTCTTCGAGATCCCCTAGGGGATTTTGACATGGCCATCCAACTTGCTCGAAAAATCGAGACGAAGTTGGAGAAAAACCACTTTTCTGGAATATAAAAAAACTGAATTGAAACGACAACTTGTCGGCCACTTTTCTCGCTGTCCATTAAACTTTCATAGAAACTAATTGAAGGCACAGAATAACAATATAACCGAGATTGTAACGCACCTTCTAGATTCACTTTTCATTTAGTATGTAGAAAGTTACATATTGTTAAAGTTTTATGAAAAATTGTAAATTCTGTTTTCAAAAAGTAGAAAAACACCCGATACGGCATGCGCCCTGACAAATAAGGCGACGTGGTCGTGCACTATATGCATCGAAAGACACGAATGGATGTTGTCGACGTGTGAAAACTGACGGAACACGATTTCGTTGCATGTGTGCGACGAAATCAGTACGTATCTGTCGATATACCCCCGTATCGATCCTTTGCAAATTAAGTCACAAATTTGTGCACACTCATCATATCGTGATAAAACTTGTGCCATTGGACTCGAAATATTTTTTAGTCCTGTGAGCCAAGTTTGGTCCGATTCTGAGACCGTTGATCGGGACGCTATTTTGGCGGGCCCACAATCCCACTCAACAGGCAATTTTGTGTACAGCCCACCGGAATCCAAAATTGGATATACTGTTGGGTTCGTCTCATTAAAACAAATCTGTAGACATGTAGTTTGACGACGTTAGAGATCGTAGATATTGGCACGCATTTCGGTGCAAAGCGGGTCCAACGGCGGACATCATTTTGACCCAAAATTACGATTTTACCCCTGTTCCAGAATTTAACTTTTGGATAGGCATTTCCTAGGCATATCTTTTATTTCAAACTCGTTCGTGATATTTGTTGCAGCATCCGGAGTCATCTGCGGGATTTGGCTTTTCTTTCTTCGTTTATTTGTATGTTCGAGCTACTGGATTATTCTCTTTTGCACATAACCTTAGGCAAGATACCTTGCCATTATACTATTTATATTCATTTTGCATTTTATTATATATCACTATTCATTTATTTCCGGTTCTTACCGTTCTTGATTTACAGTCTGCTCAGTGATGTTAGATATACTTTGTTATTATCCTTTGATTGCATGTGGACTTAGAGTTAAGAGACTACCGTTTATAGTGTATTGCATATACCTGGACACAGTTGTACCACGAAGATGTGTGAGATGAGTAGCATGTAGAGGTTCTTGCATGTGGGCTGATCCCCCATGCGCATGCGTTAGGGCTAACTGCTAATAGAGGCATGTTAGGAGACTTAGCAGTTAGTAGAGGTATATGAGTCATGGATGTGACTCTGTTAGGCATTGGGTGGGAAGAACAGTTCCTTAACGTATGGGCCACGTATGCACTTCCCTATTGCCGGTTATCTCCGCGGGAGATACGGTCCTGGATCCTGATACCTGATTTACTGCTAACCTCTGACATTCAATGAATGTTATACTTTGAGGTCCCTGGTATCCTGATGGACCATACCTGAGATTACTGCTACTGAGCCAGAGTTCCCATGGGTTGAAGGTTTGTTCTTATTGCATAAACACATTAGAATGGTCAGGTAACCCTCGTCAAATGTCATATCACCCGTCCCATTAGTAGCTTGGGACAATGTCGCATCGCGGCATAGTGTGCTACCCCTTGTCCTTGTTTGGTTGTAGGGGTAGTCCACTGTTTCGATGGTGAGGTATTGGATCTTGTTACGAGTGGGACTATTTACTTTACTTGTGATTTATGACATGGTATATATATTCAGTTATGTGACATGTTCTTTATGTATCTTGTTACGTCCCTCTGAGGACCTGGTTATCTCTCCAGGTGTGTGCTTCTGTGATATTGCAGGTGTTCTAGCCGAGGTCGCAATCTTCTCTATTCATTCGGAGATGACGTGTCTTGGGTCTTTCTTTGCTACTCCCGCCAATTCATTTCCATTTCCATGTATATTTTTCCTTACATTTTGGTAGTGGATTTGTCTCCGCCCAACGTATTGTACGAAGACTTATTACAGTTGATTATATGATATCTTTTATTCTTCATTTGTGGATGAGATTAGATTAATCTTAGTTTACTGCATTTTACAGCTTATGTATTCATACGAGGTTTTCATATACTGGAGTATACTTCGTATGTATACAGCTGGCATGTCGATGTACCTAGTCCTACGTATTTTGGGACTGGAGCATTACACAAACTACAAAGAAATGGTTGTTTGTTCATGTACACGTATTCAGTCCTCTTATTATAATATACTAGTAAGATAAAATTCCTTTATAACAATAAGAATAATTTAACAGTAGAATATACCGTGACAAGAAATAAAAGGTATATATATACCGTAACAGTAGAATATACCGTGACAAGAAATAAAATGTATATATATATATATATATATATATATATATATATATATATATATATATATATATAGGACAAAAAATATACGAGCTCCCAAGGGTATTTTTACACATATGTATAAAAAACATTGCTTGGATGAAAATTCCTTTATAACAATAAGAATAATTTAACAGTAGAATATATTGTGACAAGAAATAAAATGTATATATATATATATATATATATATATATATATAATATATATATATATATATATATATATATATATATATATATATATATATATATATATATATATTGCTCTATTTATATATATAAATATATATATATATATATATATATATATATATATATATATATATATATATATATATATATATATATATATATATATGACAAAAAATATATGAGCTCCCAAGGACCAAAATATATATATATATATATATATATATATATATATATATATATATATATATATATATATATATATATATATATATATAGGACAAAAAATATATGAGCTCCCAAGGGTATTTTTACACATATGTATAAAAAAACATTGCTTGGATGACTTTGCTTTCCTCTTGTAGCCTTACTTTCTTGGTCATGAATATATTTGTGTTGGACCAATGTTTTACGCCATCTGTTAGTATTAGGCATCTCTCATGAATATATATGCTTGCACAACTGTAGTGCCTCGTCCCTACATCATGCCCCGTTTCTGTCCATGGGGTACGCGAGAAACGAACACTGTCGTTTTCGATTCAATCGGAACCGATAGATCGGGATCAATTGAAACGGTCGAACGGGAATGATTGAATTAAGATCCTTTTTTCATTATGGAAAGGCTTCTTCGGAATCAAGTCAAGTCCCCATATTCAGCGGGTTGCACCTCGAGGATAGACTCTGCGGCTGAGTCGGGAGAGACCTCCCGTTGCTCTATTTTTCATGTCGTACTTGCTTCTTTAGTTTTGGTTTCTGAATGCATTTTCGTGAATATTTTTGATGGTTTTCATGGCTTGCATTTTTGAACTCACATTTACATATCGAACTCCTTGAAAAATACAGTGTTCTAATCGGTTGCATGTGCGATTCAGGTAATCGCGTAGGCGACGACTAGGGCGACCAACAAGTCTCTCGCCTCAAAAAATTAAGGTGACTGGCTGACCCTTCTCTTCTCGACATCCTTCTTAGTTCAATCGATAACATTATTGCGAATGAAATGATAGATGCAAGGGCACGGACACGTCCACTTATCTTATAAAATTGTGTTGAACAAAAGATTGACTCATCGAATAAATTGATGCCACGATAAGGTAGGTCACGATAAAATGATTATATTCTAAAAAAATGTAGACCATGCTTTAGTAACTTAGACAACTTGTCGACAAGGTAAAAGTTTTCTCGAGCGACATCCTGGGACCACGGGACCGTTTCGGCCTAGGAGGAAACACGGTATAGCTGTACTGGATAATACCACGGGTTAGGCGGGAACTTTCAGCGGGGCTCGCTACTTACGTTGAAAGGGCACCGACTAACAAAGCTATAAGTCCAGGATGGCTTGTGGTGTCAGTGACCAAACACACATAAATTGCACACGCTATGCTAGCGATAACAATTGACATGGAAAAATACGGTAAGTCTCACATTGCACAACACGCTTTGTCGTGGGTAAGTTCTAGCATAATTTACATTATGCATGTCATATGCTTGTCTGAAATTCATTAGGATGGTTAGAAAAATTCACAAACTAAGTCATATAAACTCTTCAACCAATTGAGAGCATGGAACTTAATTCGCCACGCACCAGTACAAAGTGTAATGTACTGATCCTCGCTCTCCACAGGTATCCCGAACCAATAAGGGCATGCCACCTAAGCTCAAGGCGACGCAAGTACATTTGAAGCCTCGTCCGTGTGTTGAAGGCTTGTTTGATCATTTTGAAGACTCAACATTCAGTCCAAAAGAAATGATGTCTCGACTCCCCTCGATTCCACGTCTTTGGAAATATTTTGATGTAAATGGGGATGTAATGTATGGAACGACTATCTCATCAACGTTCATTTTGTGATCGAGTCATGTTGTAGCCTGCGCGACAATGATTATAATGGAGTCATATAAATGTTGCTTTATTATCAATGAAAATAAAAGTTTCTTCAATTTCAAAATGTGTTGTTCAATTTCTCTGCATACTCCATTTGATGTTGTGTTATGGATAACCTTATGACTATGTCTTGTACGATCGCAACTTAGGTTCCCACGGCATCACGTCCGGGGGACGACTATCGATTCTTCGGAATTGGGGCGTGATAACAACCACGATTCCTTGGGACCAGGTAGCTACGTCCCTGAACTGATTTAGTTGGTTAACCAGCACTCAATCTGTCAAGCCCCGCTCCCGCAGGAGCGATCGTACTCGCTAAGGCATGATGCCGCATGGGCCTATGTTGCATCCGTACAAGGCTAATCCCAGAAACGGCCGATTTGAGCTAGGCCACAGAGTCGCACAGAGTGTCCCCATTTGCAGCGGAAAGTAAATGAACACAATTTGAAGCGAATTCAAACTCTCTATTAACATTCAAGAAGTTTACAAGCGGCGCTAAGCCGAGATTACAAATCGCTCAAGCTCTCTCTCTCTCTGAAACATAAAAGGCGTGCCAAGTGGCTTACAAGATGGAATGATTCATGATGATGTTCTGATACATTATGTCCTGTATATGGTGCTTCAGCTCCCTGCAACGCTCCAAGGCTCCAGAGTTAGCTCCACGCCTTAGCACGTTCGAGGAAAGCTCCGCACCCGACGACATCTCCTGCGTCCTGCAAGCAAACTGTGGGGTTATCAGTACATTGTTATGCACTGGTGGGGAGGCTAGCTCGCCCACAATGCTATCATTACTAAACACGTTCTATTTACTTTTGTGCACCGTCTATCTTTCATTGTCTTTCTAATCTTGTCTTAGGATCAGTTTTATGGCATATTTCATGACCTGGCATATTTTATGACCTATCCCGTGTTGCCAAATTCAAGTGTTTGTATGAAAATACATGCACGACTTACCCATACTTACCGTCCGGCCTTCCCTGTCCAAGTAAACCAAGTTAGTCAACAATTCGTATAAACTTTCAATGTCAAGTGCGTGTCCCTGCCTCAGGTCCTAGCACGTCGTAGGCGTGTTTTCTAACTCATTTGCACGAAGTACTCTCGATCATTTGGTGTGTTATATTCAAGCCTATTCAGAAGGTATTTCATTCAGTTAACTTAGACTACTTTGTTTCAATGCAAGGACTTGCACGTGGATTGCCACCAGCAAAGCCCACTTAATCTATATGCACCGATCGCTGGCATGTCAGCCATCTGGACATTTTCTTTTGGTATTCTTATCTATCAAGCGTGATGGCTAGTACACCTTGATAGACTATTGAAGTACCGGCCCTACGTTTGGTTATGTGCCCAAGCCCGCACACATGTCCGCCCGTAGGCCATGATTCTGCCTAGGCCGACCACGAAATCGTCGTTCGTTGCCTTAGAATCCTTTCACTCGTGCACGAGTCCGTTGTCACGCCCCGCTCCTGAATAATCGGATACGAGTCGGACACGTCCAGCCTTCGTCGATGGACACGACGAAGTAAGATGTACAATACTAAGGAAAACTCCAAGATACAAGAAATATAAACCACCACAGCTGCTATACATGTTCCCAGAATCACCACAATCCACAAGTTAATTATACAATATCATTCGAAGACAAATCCGGTAACATGAATAAAATTATACAATCCTGAAATCCTCAATACAATACATGATGAAATCCTCTAAAAATAAATCTAAGAAAAGACCTAACTATAACTCTGAAATTCTAAGTCCATCCTGAGGTACAACTCTATCCTGGCTTCGGGCTCTGGCCCATGAAGAAGATACAACACCCCAAGTAAACCTGCAACGATCCTGTCAAGAAAAGAGCAAAGTACAACCCCGACAAGAAACTCTAAACAATGTAAACTGAAGTGCATGAAAAAGAATCACGATGTGAACTATGGTACAAGACAGGAATATGAAACGGTAGCACAGGAGTAACAATGAAACTATAGTACCAGATCCAGAAACAATGAACTATGCTATCAGTGTAACATGCAAGTGAAATAACTATCAGAATATGTGACCGGCTGGATAAACAGTGAACAATGAAAAATGGTACGGCTTAGAGTCCCACGTGCACGATGTGAGACCTAAGCTATTAGTCAATGCCTAGCTAAAATAGGATTGGTCACATATTTTTAGTATTTCCCCACCCCAATGTACAAGTAAGGAACAATGAACTATGAACAATGAACGATGAACGATGAACAGTGAACAATGAACAATAAACAATTGTGTGTACAACGTGTCAATATGAGAACATGAAACAAGACAGAAAATACAGAGTAAAGAGTTCGAGCCGATGTACTTGCCTTGCTGTTGTAGATGTCAAGTCCAAGAGATCCAGAGAAAATATGTGTCAAGAAGACACAATATTCTCAAAAAATTATTCTAAACCTTTATCATAATATATTATTCTAAAATCTTATTTCCTTAATTATTCTCTCATTACCAATCTCTTACTAAATGGCCTATTAACTTCTAACTAATTTATCTAGCCAATCAATTATTTACTAACTCAATTAGCCTTATTTAGAAATCTTTATGGTCTCTTCTTATCAAAGCCTTATACTTAGCTAATTTATTGAAACTTAAACCTTGATTTAAACCTAGGACACTCTCTCTGTTGACTGGTTATGAACCAAACTGAGGAAAGGAGGCCAACAATCTATACCTACTAGTAAGCTCAACTAATACCATTGACCTATAGTCTTGGAATAGAGACTGCTTATGGGCAGCCCAACAAAACACAATCTATTTTAACTAACTAAACCCTATAGATAAATACTAAAATAGAATTTACATAAAATACATAGGCTAAACAAATTTATAAATAAGACTTGAATCCTACTCGATTTCGACAAAAACATTTAATAGGTACTTACAAGTATTATAGTAAGAAATTAACCTTTACAAAACGTCATTATTACTTTAGTTTTATCAAAACTTAGTTTCAAAATTATTTAAGTAATTAGCAAGTTAGGTTTGATCATAAACTACTAAGGTTTAAGAAATACTAAATGATGATACTAAAAGTTTTATTAGTTATAAAAGGATTTGGGCTACTGGCATGCCCCAGGTTGCTGCTATAGAAAATCTTTCTAGCCCAAAACTTGATTTGAATACAATAATCCAAGTTCTATTCCTGGACTGAACCCATCATTAGAGCATCTCCAACCCTATTGTCTAATTTTGTGTTGTGAATCTTAGGTGGCATAGGACACAAGACAATGTCTTGTATAGGTGGCAAGATTATACTCACAAATGACAATGAGTTTAAAAAGTCATCTCCAATGCAAAAGTATTAAGAAGGCAATATAAAGTAATTTTTTACAACTTCCAAGACAACTTTTACTCTTCTACTTCTTTTTATAAACATTTTTATTCACAAATGATGATGTGGACATAAAGACATTGTGAAGTGCATTGTCTAGATCTAGACAACCAACTTCACATTGTCTTTGCCATGTCATTGCCATGTCAACTCCACACTTGATTTCACATTTGCATTGGAGAAGTACTTTTGGAAAAAATGGTTGTCATTCCTATGTGGCAACAATTTTTTTCAAACTCATAATAGGGTTGGAGATGCTCTTAGAGCATCTCCAACCCTATTGTCTAATTTTGTGTTGTGAATCTTAGGTGGCATAGGACACAAGACAATGTCTTGTATAGGTGGCAAGATTATACTCACAAATGACAATGAGTTTAAAAAGTCATCTCCAATGCAAAAGTATTAAGAAGGCAATATAAAGTAATTTTTTACAACTTCCAAGACAACTTTTACTCTTCTACTTCTTTTTATAAACATTTTTATTCACAAATGATGATGTGGACATAAAGACATTGTGAAGTGCATTGTCTAGATCTAGACAACCAACTTCACATTGTCTTTGCCATGTCATTGCCATGTCAACTCCACACTTGATTTCACATTTGCATTGGAGAAGTACTTTTGGAAAAAATGGTTGTCATTCCTATGTGGCAACAATTTTTTTCAAACTCACAATAGGGTTGGAGATGCTCTTACCTAACAACAATCAAACCATTTCACACTCTAATTCCCAACCGAGCTGTTTCCAAGCCCAACTCTACCCATAGGCTCGCAGCCCAACAACCTATACTGCAATCCTAGCAAAATGATAGGTACAAAGCCAAGCCCATCCAACCCATCACCAATATTGCTACCACAACAAATGCAGAGCATAGTATTAGTTTTACAAACTAAAATAGAACATTCAAAACCCAATGGTTAACCCACAATACTCGCCAACCCATAATAGTCTAAGCAAACTGAGATCCAAGTTCCTGCCAAACTCTCATACACCCTCAGGAATAGATATACCACAAAAAGGATATGTCTAAATAAAGAATATACAACTCAAAAGGAATTAAAATAGGAATTATTACAACTATATTGTAAAATAACAACTCTATAGTATTAACTTCAATAACACAACTCCGCTGCAAGAATGTAAGCTACGTCCATATCCAGGTCCCTACGACACCAACAAGGAGCACAGTCGACACGATCAAATCGACAAACACAACACTAGACTCCACCCGCATCCACTCACAACCTGCCCAACGCTACCATACTCTAAGTACCACAAAAATTCCTTCAACAACGAGAGGAAAGATGGGTTACCTGAAGGAAAATCAAATCTGGAATGGAAATGCCACTCCTCAGAATCGGGCACCGTCTTCACGCGTCTAGACCACAGATGGAGTCCTAGATCGAAATCGACTGATAACTGATCGATCAGATGAACACAAATTGTGCAACCTTCAGAAATAATATTGATCCCATCATAGATTAACTAATTCGAAGGGATATTAGAGGGAAGAACTCACCAACACGAACAGTCGAATTCGAGATGGACGCTCGTCCAGGAAGGGAAATTTCGACGCCGTTGCTGAGCTGGGAAGAGCCGCCTGGTCGCCGAGAATAACGCGGATCGGGAATAAACAAATTTCTTCGAAATTAAGAAAGAACGGAAGAGCAAAGAGGATCGAGGAACTCACAGTCCTGATGGCGCCTTCGCTTGTCTCTGACACAAACGAACAAAAATGCTGCAAATAACAGATCGATCGATCCCCAATTAGTGGATTCGAACTCGAAATCAAAATCGAATGAAGAACAAAACCTAATTTCTATCAGATCTAGAAATTGCAAAGGAAGAAAATCAAGAACACAAAAGAACCACTCACCAGAGATCTCCGGTGGATCTCGCCGGAGAAGATGAAGCTCAGCCGAGCGCTTGCCGGAGCCGAAGGAAAACTCCTCGCCGTCGTCCGAGCGCTGATGCCGAGAAGAGGCTCGCGCGGTCGAGCACTGATGCCGAGGAGGAAGATGCCTAGTCGTCCAGATCATCAACAGAGGAGAGTGAAGCTTGCCGACCAGAGCTCGGTGAGGCTCTCGTCAATGGAGAAACTCGAGTCGGTGGAGGTCGGCCCAGGCGTGGAGGTGATGCTTCGTCGTTGACGAGCTCGGGATCCTCCTATAATCTCCATGGCCGCGAACATCAAGAATTTAGGTTAGGGTTTGTAGAAAATAGGAGAGGAGAAAGAAGAAGAATGGAGGAGTAGTTTCGAACAGAGACTGTAGGAATGGAATGTCTGAAGAAAAATAAAGACTCTCCTCTGCAAGTTTATATTAGAGAAAGGAAAAGGAAAGGGAGATAGAAGAGAGCTGGAACTCTCGGTCCAGAGCAAAGAGATGAGAATGGTTGGTTTTAGTTAGGCCTGTCAATGGTAGACCGAAAATTCGCATTCGATCCGCATTCGGACCAATAATATCCGAAATTTCGGTTACGGATACGGATGTCTTATCGGATATTTATCGGATATCGGATGCGGATACGAAAAGTATGATATCCGATCCGATAACATCCGACCCGAAAATAAAAATAACATAATAATAATATAGAAAATATATGTTAATCAACTAATCCTAAGTCCCAGCTTCAACTTAAAAGGCCCAAGCCCAACTCAGCTGCTAGCCTCGTTTGGTTCACGGAAAGGAAATCAATTCCCATGTATTTTCCATGGGGATGGGAAAGTAGAATTCCTATCAAATTTCCTTTCCTATGTATGGTTGGTGTAGGAAAGGAAAAAAAAATATCATTGTTCCAACAATATCCAATGTCAACATAATTATAATGAAGAGTTAATCGGTAAAATAGATAATAAATCAAGGCTACTTTTGTCATAATGTTTGGTAATTAATGTTGGGAAAGGAGGAGGGAAAATAAATCCCATGGGTCATGAGAGGAACCATTTTCCCTCCTATTTTTCCCCATGTCAGGAAAGTGTTTCCCAAATTTGTGGCTACCAAACAAAGAAAAGGAACAAGTTTCCTTTCCGGATTCCTTGAATCCGTGAACCAAACGAGGCCTAAGTCCTAAGACTCCTAACCCTAAAAGAAAGAGCCAGAGACTCAGAGAGTCACCACCGCCACCAAAGCTCTCTCTCTTCTCTCGCCCTCTCTCTCTCTCGCTGCCTCGTCCTCTCTCTCTCGCGGCGGCACAGCCTCGTCCTCTTTCTCTCTCTCTCATTCTTCAGTGCCATGTCCGGATCTTCATTTTAGGTATTATTTCTTCTTCGATTTACTAATTTCAAGTATTTTCCTATGAAATTCGTGCTTCACTGTTTTTTTAATATTTATGATTGATTACTTTCAAACTTCATTCTATGAAATTCGTGCTTCACTGCAAATTATAACAATCTCTGAATTCTCTAAACAAATGAACAGTTCTTAGTTTTTGTCACCATTTAAAATTTATGTTGGTAGAAGAGATTCTTGGTCTTGTGGGATTCTTAGAAAATAGGGGGGGATCTAAGGATTTATTTTCCTTGTAGCAGTATTGGAAATTTAAATCCGAATAGTTACCAATTTTTCGTGCAGTATTTTTCTTATTGGTTCGGATATTACCCGATATCCGTTAAAGTTATCGGTAACGGATACGGGAGCGAATAATCCCATCCGATCGGATATCGGATGGTTATCGGATATATCCGATAGCTATCGGTTCGGATGTGGTAATACCAACATCCGACCGATAAGCTACCGTTGACAGGCCTAGTTTTAGTGAAACTTCACATATATGAATGAAATGGAAAATTTCACATAAGTCCTCCCACAAAAATGGCAATTTGCACAAAAGTCCCTCCCCTTTTCACTTATTGCAAAAATTGATAGAAAATCAGTTAAAAATTTACAAAAACTATGTGGGGACCACTAAGTTAGTTATAACAACTTGAAAATTCAAATTTAAAAGTTTAGAGGGAAAAATAAAATTGAAACCAAATTTCAATTGGCTCTTAATTAAAAATTGCAGTATTAAGAAACTGGTAAATCAATTAAATATTTAAACCATAAATAAAATATATCTAAATAAAAAAAATTCCAATAAATAAAAATAATAAATAAAAATTAAATATTTTAACTTAACGGCTGTCTGTGAGCCATAGGCTGTCTCGTTGCACGTGTCTGTCACACCTGTCGCTAACCATTCTTTCCTTTTTTATCTTTCATTCATTCTTTCTTTTCTTTCTTTCTTTCACTTGTTCATTCGTTCATTGATTCCTTCACGTATTCATTTATTCTCATATTCATTCATTCATTCGTTGATTCATTCATTCATACATTATGCAACTCCCCGTGCGGGAGTCGCCTTGGCGACCTATCGGTCCCGAAGTCTTCTAATGTTGCTATACTCTACTCGAAACGACTATGTCGATAGTCTTCCGTTTCATTGTTGTAAACCATTCATTGTTTCATTGTTGAACGCATAAGGGACTTGAACGTAAGCTTGTGCCTTAGCACGAGCGTGGAGCGCGGTGCGAGAGTTCTCACATTTTTCATATTCTTTTCCATATTCTATACAAGCATACAAGATGGAATTTATTTCCTTAGCTAGGTGCGTTGAGTCATTTATTAGCATGCACGGTGTTATCGCCTAGCGATTCTAGCAATAGTGTCCGTATTGTTATGTGTCTAGGCTAAGCAAAGACGGGTTCATCAGAGCCACCCACCTTAGCGATGTTCGTATCGGCCGAACGATACTCCGAGCACGCCTTTGAAAGTCTAAGTCTGGATTCATATTTGACGGGCCACTGTAAGCCTTGCATCGATTCTTTATCAGGTAGATGCCAACTCTTCGGGTCGACGGCTCGTTTGAGTCGTTGCACTTGCCGTTTGAATCGGCGTTCCGCAAGTGCGGAGCGGGTCATTACATAATACACCACTCAAAACAAATCTCGTCCTCGAGACTTCCTGAGTGCAGGTCATCCTACCGTTCCTTAACTCATGTCGTGTACGTATCTTAGATAATTCTTATCAAATGGCTTTATTGTTCGATGGCACCGAACTACACTCGATACCTTTCCAAGTTTTGTGTCGCATATGTTTGGTCGATTTTATTTAATGACTCTTCATTCATTTTAGAGTTGATGGTACTTATTCAATTGTCGTGTTTCTTCGACTTGGTTGCTATTACGCCCTATTGTGGGGGGCTGTAATGGTCACACGAGGTACGTTGTAATTCATCAAATACGAGGGTCGTAGGCTGAGGCAAACTCACTTTCGTTTATGCGCATCTCAACACCCACTTGCAGCTGCATTCGAGTTCATCATATCGCTGAGTTTGGATCGTGCATATATTCAAGGCGTCCCCTGAATACGTACATTTCAACCAAGCTTAGCGATTAGCGAAGTCGGACAAGCTACTCGTGATAGTTTTAATTTGCCGATCGTTTCGCTAACTTCGATTTAAAATCGAACTCATGTGCATCTCACTATCGTTTATCCCGATCCTCGAGATGATCTGATTTGCTTCTCAAGCGTTCTTGTCTACGAAATCAATACGATTTCTTCTTAGCGGAGTCGACCAAGTCTAAGTTATTTTCGTCCGATTCAAGACCAAGTATTGCAATATCATCGAGTACGTCATCCTATCAATGATTTAATTCGTTATCTCAACTTTACTTGTGCATCATCCATTCCTATCATTCACTTCGTTTGGGGCCAATCTCGTTGTCGTTCACACATACTCCCAGTTCTCCGTCCTACTCTAAGTCTTGTTGCCCCAAGTCTATCGTCCGTCCGGACGATACTTATAATGTCAATCACACAGGTTCAATCACTCGGCATAGGGTCGTCCACCTATCCGCTAGGTCATCTCACAAGGTCATAGGTACAAGTCAAGTTCTCGGCTCATCGTGTAAGGTCGTTGCACAACGCTCGCCCCAAATCCTATGGTCAAACTATTTGTTCGCTTGTACGGGAGTTTCTACCCAAGTTCGTTTCGCTCAAATTTCTAAACATCAAGCAGCGTTCACCCTATTCGCATCAACACATTCTCCGTTCCAAGTCCGAGTCCGTTTAGGAAAGTTGTCCTACGATAGGTTGTCCTCAACCAAATCCTCGACATGTTATTATCGCGTGTCCACACTAATAATTTTTGTAGTCTATCTCTTCAAGTATGTTTGATACAATCCACCTATCTATCCTATCCAATTTACGTAGTCGATCACAAGGTCGTCTAGCCTTGTAATATGTCGCGCCCTGATCTCACGTAAGTCTGATTATCTACGGCGGACATGAATCACCATGTCAACATTCTCGTAGAATAATCGTTCTCATCGTGACGTAACTCTTGCGTTGTGTCTAGACTTACTCATTTTCGATACGCGGATTGGACCTACTCAATCCTCAACTTTACTTCGTCGGCCATCATAAGTTCGATCAATCCTCCAATTTGCCTTCGCTTCAAACCACAAGTCGAAGTATTCAAAATTGACATGTCAAGGTATTTCGAGTTCGATCATTCCCGCTGGACATGAATCACCATGCCAACGCTCACGCGGAATGATCGTCCCAAATCCGACGTGACGTATGTGCGAGGCTGGAGTTGCGCTCACGCAAGACAAGATCGTTGTCGTTGTGGTTATCACCGAACAATCAAGTCACTTTCCTTCTTCATTCCAAACATTTATTTCTATCAAAATTTTCCCAACATAGTATCCTTCAAGACAATAACTTCTAACACGATCATCATTCATCGAATCAGAGTACCTCCGAGTTATCGTACATCGATCTTTGATACGCCTCAATACCATCGATGATGTACATAAACTGACGATCTTCCTTTTGTAACGAATTCTGAGTCGTGTAACTTAATTTCCTCAATTCACATTGTCTCATGCTAACTCTTCGTTGAGCAACATCTATTCCAATTCCTTAGTCATTCTCGTACCTCCAAATCAACGTTTCTTATGCACGCTATCTTCCGATCGTGCTATCGTCGATCTCGTCTGAGTATTTCGTCTTAACTCAAGTTTTAATCCATTCGACTACATTCAAAATTGCATGTACGATTCACTACGTTTCCTCGACCAAGACCTCCATTCGTTTCATCGTTCCGACTCTCTATTCAATCGTTTCGTAATTCGTACTACGCATTCTTAATTCGTCCGAACGATTTCTCGTTTGAGACTATCGAAGTCAAAACCAACTAAGCGTTACTCATTCTAAGGCTTGCGCGATGTCATCGCTTGCCGACATACTCGTTCTATCCGTATATCCTTTAGTCTCGCTCGAACAATTTCTATGTCGTCCATACACCACTCAGGGTTCGAGCCACTCGACTAGTCATTGATACTCACTCTTATTCTTCTTCGAACCTATCACATACACCACTCGGGGTCAAGTCATTCTACAAATCCTCAAAAGATCATTTGATTCTCAATCGATGTGTTCAATCGCGTTCGCCCGTTTCTCAAAGTCTAAGAACCACTTCTCGTGTTCGCTTTAGCGTTGGTCAAGCAGCGTCTCTATCAACATATGTTCTAAGTCTCACTTATTCTCGTCCGAGAGATAGTCGGTCTCGCTCGCAAACTCGTTCGCACCAGAAGGTCTAGGTGCGCGATACTCGGCACAACTTAGCCAAAAGGTTGCGTGCATCACCATCCCGTTCGAACTATACTTCGGTCTCGTGTACTCGTTTGCTATTTTCAGCATAAGGTTATTCAAGTACGCCTTGCGTTTGCTAACTCTTTAGCATTTTGGTTTTCTTTCGACTTAAGTCCGTCGTAGTTTGGCACAAAGGCCTTCGCCTATCGATCTCGTCCAACCGAGTACTCGTACGAGCTTTTGAAAAATATTAGACTTATTGTATGGAACATCCCAAGGCACAACGAGAGAGAGCGTACACTTCTTTTGTTTCAAAATGAGCTTTCAAAACTGAGAAAATCGAAATGAAGTTCAAGGACGTAAAGTCGTGCTCTGATACCAATCTGTCATGCCCCGCTCTCGTAGGAGCGATCGTCCTCGCTAAGGCGTGATGCTGTACGGGCCTAGGTTGCGCCCGTGCAAGGCTAATCCCAGAAACGGTCGATTTGAGCTAGGCCATAGAGTCGCACAAAGTGTCCCCATTTGTAGCGAAAAGTAAATGAACACAATTTGAAGCGAATTCAAACTCTTTATTAACATTCAAGAAGTTTACAAGCGGCGCTAAGCCGAGATTACAAATCGCTCAAGCTCTCTCTCTCTGAAACATAAAAGGCGTGCCAAGTGGCTTACAAGATGGAATGATTCATGGCGATGTTCTGATACATTATGTCCTGTATATGGTGCTTTAGCTCCTTGTAACACTCTAAGGCTCCAGAGTTAGCTCCACGCCTTAGCACGTTCGAGAAAAGCTCCGCACCCGACGACATCTTATGCGTCCTGCAAGCAAACTGTGGGGTTATCAGTACATTGTTATGCACTGGTGGGGAGGCTAGCTCGCCCACAATGCTATCATTACCAAACACGTTCTATTTACTTTTGTGCACCGTCTATCATTCATTGTCTTTCTAATCTTGCCTTAGGAACAGTTTCATGACATATTTCATGACCTGGCATATTTTATGACCTATTCCGTGTTGCCAAATTCAAGTGTTTGCATAGAAATACATGCACGACTTACCCATACTTACCGTCCGACCTTCCCTGTCCAAAGTAAACCAAGTTAGTCAACAATTCGTATAAACTTTCAATGTCAAGTGTGTGTCCCTGCCCCAGGTCCTAGCACGTCGTAGGCGTATTTTCTAACTCATTTGTACGAAGTACTCTCGATCATTTGGGGTGTTATATTCAAGCCTATTCAGAAGGTGTTTCATTCAGTTAACTTAGAGTACTTTGTTTCAATGCAAGGACTTGCACGTGGATTGCCACCAGCAAAGCCCACTTAATCTATATTCACCGGTCGCTGGCATGTCAGCCATCTGGACATTTCCTTTTGGTATTCTCATCTATCAAGCGTGATGGCTGGTACACCTTGATAGACTATTGAAGTACCGGCCCTACGTTTGGTTATGTGCCCAAGCCCGCACACATGTCCGCCCGTAGGCCATGATTCTGCCTAGGCCGGCCACAAAATCATCGTTCGTTGCCTTGGAATCCTTTCACTCGTGCACGAGTCCGTCCACGACCATTTCGTATTGCCTTATCGTTTTAACTTAACGACTGTCTTTGAGCCATAGGCTGTCTCTGAGCCATAGGCTGTCTCTGAGCCATAATGCATTATCGACCAGGTTGGCGTCCGTGCAGCACAGGTAGCGAGCCCCGTTGCACGTGTCTGTCACACCTGTCGCTAACCATTCTTTCCTTTCTTATCTTTCATTCATTCTTTCTTTTCTTTCTTTCTTTCACTTGTTCGTTCGTTCATTGATTCATTCACGTATTCATCATTCTCATATTCATTCATTCATTCATTCGTTGATTCATTCATTCATACATTATGCAACTCCTCATACGGGAGTCGCCTTGGCGACCATCGGTCCCGAAGTCTTCCAATGTTGCTATACTCTACTCGGAACGACTATGTCGATAGTCTTTCGTTTCATTGTTGTAAACCATTCATTGTTTTATTGTTGAACGCATAAGGGACTTGAACGTAAGCTTGTGTCTTAGCATGAGCGTGGAGCACGGTGCGAGAGTTCTCACATTTTCCATGTTCTTTTCCATATTCTATACAAGCATACAAGATGGGATTTATTCCCTTAGCTAGGTGCGTTGAGTCATTTATTAGCATGTGTGGTGTTATCGTCTAGCGATTCTAGCAATAGTGTCCGTATTGTTATGTTTCTAGGCTAAGCAAAGACGGGTTCATCGGAGCCACCCACCTTAGCGATGTTCGCATCAGCCGAGCGATACTCCGAGCGCGCCTTTGAAAGTCTAAGTCTGGATTCATCTTTGACGGGCCAATGTAAGCCTTGCATCGATTCTTTATCAGGTCGATGCCAACTCTTCGGGTTGACGGCTCGTTTGAGTTGTTGCACTTGCCGTTTGAATCGGCGTTCCGCTAGGGCGGAGCGGGGTCATTACACAATCTAAACAAAACTTATTAATTAATCTGGTTCGTCATCCATGTATGTGTGGGCTAAAGTGATCCATGTTTTGTTCATGTAACTTGACCAACAATTTAGAGAAATTGGGAGATGATCTCCAACTTGCTTTGTATAGAGAAGTAGGAGAGGGTGGATGAGGGGAGGTTATGATCCACATGGATTTGTCCCCAATGCCACTACTTGGCAGTTGTTAAGGGCATCAAATTTTTTTTCGGGTGCGATACAAATTTGACAGTCCTCTCATAAAGAAGTCTGTCTTCAGGGTAGCCCAAATTTTGACAGTCATTTTGCATAAGGAGGATTGTCAAAATTAGCGTCGCCTTTGAATTTTTTTTAACTATAAACCATCAATGGTGGAATCAGGTGTGAGCTGAAGTGGGCTAGCCCAACCAAATTTTTTTTTCTCTTCATACAAGCAAGTCCACACTCATTGTTCTGCCTCAGACAACCACCCTCCCTTGCCCTCAGTGCCTCCTCCCCCTTCGTTGTAGCTCTCCATACTATTCCCTCCTTATGGTCTCTACAAAAATGTCAAATTGATAATTTATTTAGACTCTTGTAGGAAGGAATTTGTATAGAAAATAGATTAAACTGTATATTAAAATAAGGTTAAACTATAACTTGATACCCTCAATTATTCATGTTTTTCAACTTGATATCTTCATCTTTGATAGGTATCAACTTGATATCCTAAAACAAAAATAATGAAACTACCCCTGCCCCTCCCCTCTCCCCTCCCCACCTGGCCGCCCACCCCCCTGCGTCGCTACCCCAACGTTGTCCCCCCCTCTCTCTCCCTGGCGGCAACAGCGGCAGCGCGTGACAGAGAGAGGGGGTTGGGTACGCCACGCAGGAGCAGGAGGGGCGTAGGTGGTGCAGCCGAGGGTATGGCGGTCGGATGAGGGGAGGGCTTTGGGTGGGGAATAGGGGTGAGCATCGGTATAATCGGTCGGTATTTGATCGATTTTTTGGGTATTTTTTAAAATCGGTATTTGAAAAATTAATACCAATATCGTACCATTTAGAATCGATTTTTTCGGTTTCGGTTAAATCGGTATTCGGTCGGTTCTTGTTCGGTATCGATATTTTACCAATTAATATTTGATCAATTAACATATTTAATATTGTAGAACCTCTTCACTTATAATATATATTTTTTACTTTTTTGGAAGCATTAATTTTAAAGCCAAGCCTCTACCAACCAAACAATTAATCAAAATTATTAGAACAATATGTAACAAGTCGCAAACACCTAAAAATAAGCTTAAAATATCAAACGCGGTCACTAAGTTTAATCTTTAGTATAAGTTTAAGTAACCAAAATTCACTTCAAAATTCTATGAGAACACAAAAACATAAGCTCAAAAGATCAAAAACTCAATTCTTAGCATTCTTAACATAAATTCAAGTCCACTAAAATCCATTTCAAGTTCTAGGAAACCAACCAAACAAAGATAAAAATGAAAATGAGTAGTGTAATATTAATCATGAACAACATTAAAAAGTGTGTGTGTGTGTGTGTGTGAATCGGTTCGGTTCGGTTCGGTATGGTATTACACTCAAACCGTTACCACTACCAATATACCATAATTTAGTCGGTTCGGCAATTCGGTATAGGTACATAATTTCGGTTCGATTTTTCGGAATATTTTTAATCGGTATTTGGTCGGTTTTTCGGTATCGGTCGGTATTTGCTCACCCCTAATAGGGAATGAGGGTAGTTTCATCATTTTTGTTGTTTAGGGTATCAAGTTGATACCTATCAAAGTTGATGGTATGAAGTTGAAAAACTTGAATAGTTGAGGGTACAAAGTTATAATTTAGCTTTAAAATAATTTATGACAACAACTTGTAATTCAAAAAAAAACTTAGTATGAAATTAGCAAAACAATTTGGGAAAAAAAAAAAGGAGCGAAAGAAAAAAACATAATACCCCCACAAACCTTTCCCAAACCCCTAACGCCTTCTATGGCCTTGAGAGGACTCAGAAAACTTCACTCCCTCCCCACATCTCGCACGCGCTCGACCCAATCTCCTCCTCCCCTCGCCCACCAACTGCTCGATGTATTCTCCCAACCAACCCACCTCCGCGACCCCTCCCTCCTCCTCCCCCTCTCCCAGCACCTCACCCCCGCCACTGTCGAGTACGTCATCAAACGCCTCCCCAAATGGAACCAATCCCACCAGTTCTTCCTTTGGGCCTCCTCCTCCTCCTTCCGCCACACCCGCTACACCTACACCGCCCTCGCCGGCGTCCTCTCCCGCGCCCGCCGCGCCTCCCTCCTCAAGTCCCTCGCCCACGACCTCCTCGCCCGCCGCTGCCCCGTCACCCCGGGCTCCCTCGGCTTCCTCATCCGCTGCCTCGGCAGCGCCCGTCTCGCCGACGAGGCCGAGCTCCTGTTCGACCGCGCTGCTAGCCACCTAAACTGCGTGCCGAATTCCTACACCCACAACTGCCTGCTCGAGGCGCTGGCCAAGGCCGGCCGCATCGAGTCCTTGGAGTCTAGGCTTAGGAGTGTACCCGAGCCGAACAAGTATACGCTCACCTCCGTCTTGCAGTGCTACTGCAATGTCGGGAAGTTCGATCGGGCTACGGACGTGTTCGACCGAATGATGGATAGGGGGTGGGTCGACGATCACGTCTTCACGATTCTTGCAGTGGGGTTCTGCAAGTTCGGGGAGGTCGATCGAGCTTGTGAGCTGGTCAGGAAGATGGAGGCGTACGGAACGAAGCCGAGCGAGAAGATGCTGGTCGTACTGATCCATGGGTTTGTTCGGCAGGGGAGAGTCGATAAGTCACTCGAGATGTTGGAGACGATGAAGGGTTTGGGTTTAAAAGGGGATTTGTCGCTTTACATTGTGATCATCGAGGGACTATGTGAGAGGAAAGAGGTCGGGAGAGCGATGGAGTTGTACTTGGAGATGAAGAGGGATGGCATTTTTCCAGATGTAACGGTGATCAAGAAGATGATCTCGGCAATGTGTGGTGAAGGGGACTTAGTCACGGCAAACCAGTTACTTGAGGAGTACGGGGAGAAGTTCAATGCGAGGTGTGTCCTCTCGCTTTATAACGCAGTTCTGGATGGGCTGGTTAAGCTTGGTGAGGTAGAGAGAGCTCATATGCTGTTAAGGGAAATGATGGAATCCAAAGATCTTGAAACCTCACAAGTGCGAGTAGATCAGCACGAGAGCGGCAAACTATTTAGAGTTAATAGAAGCATTCATCCTAATGTTACCTCGTTTAATTTTGTACTTAATGGTCTCTGCAAGACTAAAGAGTTGGATAAGGCTTTAATCCTTCTGAATGATATGGTTGGAATGGGTTGTAAAGGAAACTTGTTGACATACAACAACTTGATCAGTGAGCTTTGCTATGTGGACAGATTGGATGATAGCTACGAGCTTTTAAAGATGATGAAGGGATTTGGAATTATTCCCACCGAATTCACTCACAATTCGATATTTTACTGCCTCTGCAGAAGACGTAATCCTTCAGCTGCCTCTGGTTTGCTTAAGGAGATGCGATTTGAAGGTCATGTACCATGGATAAAGCATTGTACTACAATGGTACAGGGGCTCTGCCAGAATGGAAGAATAACAGAAGCGTCTGGTTTCTTGGATGAGATGGTTCACATTGGCTTTCTTCCTGACATGGTTGCATATTCTGCAGTTACAGATGGGATATGTAAGGTTGGTGATGTTGATGAAGCCTTGAAACTCTTCCGGACTATGTCTTCGAATTGTTATCTTCCTGATGTTGTTGCTCATAATATTCTCATAAATGGGTTTTGCAAGGCTGGAAGACTAACTGCTGCACAGGAAATATTCAATGAGATGCTAGAGAAGGGGCTCGTTCCTTCTGTTGTTACTTATAACTCGATGATAGATGGTTGGTGCAAGGCAGGTAAGGTTGATGAGGCACTCACTTGCTTTGCAGCGATGATTGGTGATGAAAGATCTCCGACAGTAGTTTCATACACCAGTTTAATAGATGGTTTATGCAACGCTGGAAGAGCTGAAGACGCTCTCGAGTATTGGAATGATATGAGGGAAAAGGGATGTCATCCAAATAAGATTTGTTACATTGCTCTTGTACATGGGTTGTGCAAGTGCGGCAAAGTAGATACTGCACTGCTCTATTTTGATGAGATGAAGGAGAGGGGACTTGAGCCTGATACTTTTGTCTGTTTACTGCTGATTAATTCTTTGATTTTGGGCGGAGAAACATCCAGAGCTCTTGAGATTTTGGAAGAGGCTATTCAGAAGTATAACTTTCCTAATCCCGAAGAGAAGAACTACCGGTTTATGAGAAAAGCAGCATCTAGATTGTATGAAAACATAAGAACTTTGGATCTGAAGGTACTTACTGGAGGAGGTTACGTCCCTCTCATCCAAATTGTTTATGACATTATGGAGGATACAAAGAAATAACACTTCTGGTTGGGAGTTGAACTTTTAACCTTGCCTATTCTGGATCTTGGTGGCACATTCAAAGTTGACATATAACTATTTCTCCAAGGTTAGACACAATTTTGAACTAGAAGACCAGTGGCTTCTTGCAGTTTTGTGGGGGATGTCATATGCAATTATGGCCCAGGTGTGCTCATTGCAAGAACTAACTAAAGATCTCATTTGCTTTGGTTTTATGACTTTCTTCAACGAATTAGTATGTTTGTAAGTTCTGGATGTGTAATACCCTACATTTTTTTATGATGTTCATAGATACGGGCTTAAGTTGATACTAGCAGGATACAAGACAAATATGGAGTGAACCCACTTATAAGTTTCTTTATTATGATTATATTAGGAATAATGTTTGAAGTCGGCTGCGAGACCAAGTTTAAATCAAGGTTATAAATTGGAGTTGGAATCATAGCTGAACACTATTCTAATGCCGGTATATTATACGGATTTGGAATTGGTTTGAATCATTTACTTTTTAATGTTAGATATATGGAATTATTTGTGTGTCGAATGCAGGTGCGAGATTGGATAAATTAAATAAATAAATAAAATCAAAGTTTGAAACGAGTTAATTGTATAATTGCCATGAAGTTCATTGTTGGCAAAAGAGGTATGGGAAAAGGGTTTTTTTCTGATTAATTGCTAATGTTTATGAAGTATGGATTTTTTGCAAAACTTGGTAAAGAGTCAAGTTTAGCAATAGTTGATTTCCGAGCGGGGTGTTAGGCAAAACTTTATGAAGAGAGAGAGAGAGAGAGAGAGAGAAATCTATGAAGAACAAGAAAAAGAGAAGGTTAAGGTAAGTAACAAAAGTTAATTCTCAAAATTTGAAGTTTATATTTGAGCAAATTTCGTCGGTTTCACTCAGACTTTGACATAGAAAAACTTGAAGATGGTTGAAGGATTGTTTTGTTCGATATAACAGTTGAAAGAATTTTGAGCTTCTTGGTACGAGCCCTCCCCCTGTCGCTTTCACACCGCAGAGTGAGCACTCCACTTTTTCTTCTTCTTTTTCACCTTCTTATTTATGAATTATATTAATAAGAATCTCAAATTATTTATTCCTTCTTAGTTCCTTTTTATGTTGCACAGACACGGATACAACATGACATTTTTTATGTTGACACAGATACCGCAGCCTGAAGGCGTGGACATGGATTGACTAAATGGGTCAAGCTATACTCCTCGTATCGGATGCTCTCGTTCCTCCAGGGCGATGGCGAAGTGATCAGGTCTAGGATGCACTTAGGTCAGTGTTTGCCTCATGGAGAGTGATGGATTTTTCTTATTGTTTTCGTAAGGCTTGCCATCATTTAGTTCCATGAAGCATGGGCACTCTATTGAGTAATGCGCACCCGTACCTGATATTGGTACTCCTTGGATTCTCATGTGTACTTACTGCAGACGTATCAAAAAAATTATTTATTTGTGTTTTCAGTTTTAATTTTGGGTACTCCGTAGGTACTTCTCTAGTAACTTGTAGGTACTTTCTAGTCTAAAAGTAATTGGATATCACCTTATCTTTAAAATATAGCTTTGGTAGTTTTGTTTAAGAAATCAAACCTTATTTATTTTTAGACTTAAACTACATAGTTTTCATACTAAATTTCATTTGATAACTACAATGAAAGAAATTTAGACTCTTAGTTTCCCTTATATACCCCCCCCCCCCAACCATACCTGTATCATGGATTTTTAGAAATTGTTGTATCGACGTATCGGATATGTACCTTACCGGATACTTGTACCAGTACCTATGCTTCGTATTTTAGTTCCACTGTGAGATTGTAGAAAATTGTGTTGCGGAACTTCCATAGGTCACCAAGTTTAGAAGTTCTCACTGGCTCTTGTTATAGATTGATTCTCTATGCATCTTATTTTAGTTTACGAGACCATTTAATGTTTTTTTTCCTAAAAGTAAGAGTTAATATTAAGGGAATTCTTTGGTTGAACGAATGACTTTGCTGTATCCCTTGCCTGATCTCTTTGTCATCGGATTAGTACCACAGGTTGGTTGTAAGGTATTTCTTAGCTATATAAGCACTTGGCTACCTGGTGATTTTACCCCGACCATGATAATTGTTATACCAGAGGTATTTCTCAGTCCTCTCGTACTAGGGATTCTACATACTTGATCTTCTTTAAATGTGAATAATTGCAGAGCCAACAATTTCCTTGGTAGTAGAAACAATTTCTAATAACAACTATTATTAGAGCCATTCTAATGATGATATTTTTGTACTTGAAGTGATGATAGCTGTACAAAGAAACTAGATTCTTCAGGGGAATACTGGGATCAGTCGACAGACATTCTTAAGTTCAAATTTAAACATGGAAATTTGTTGTAATCACATGCCAACAGCGACAAAGCAAGGTACGCAATTTTGGTAGCGGACCCTTCCTACGAGTATCGATGATTATCGGGATCGGCAGTATTGGCAGTATCGATGGTTTCGGATTGGAGTATCAGAATTTTTTATATCGAAAAACAAGTAATCATTAATAAATTATTAAAATTTTAGTAAAAAATATTTTATACATTTAAGCATAATTTTAAGTAATTTTTATATTGTTTCACAGTAACTTTGGAATTGAATGAAATAGTATTCACCCTTCCCGATTGGTTTACCTGCGATAGTTAAGTTTTCTCCTTTTACATTCTTTTACAACCTTGCTGATTGGTCTTTTTCGTTCAATTTTCTTTGTCGAATTGACCGAAAAAGAGACCCCCAATGTCGGTATCGGCCCGAATTGGATCGGGACATGCCAAATCGTATCGGTATCGACAGTATCGGATAGGTATCGAATGTTACTGCAAACTATGTGATAACGTGTACTCATGATAGATACATGATGATAATATATTTGGAGACTTATGATATGATCCAAGAAAGTTGCATATGTTAGGGGATAAGATAACTATGCAGGAGGCATGTATGGAATTCAAATGGTAGCTTAGAGCTAGAATGGTTCAGAGATCAAGAGAGTAATCCAGAGTGGATGAAGTAAACTTGAAACTTAGGGTTGAAGTAGAAGGGGTAGAGTTAGAATGCAAGCTCTTAGTTGGAATGTTTGTGGAACTTTGTGATGATATTTATCAATGTTAATGTTGATCCAATGTTTCCTTGATGCTAGAGCTAGAGCAAGCATCTAACACACTATTTTAGCAGTCATGAAGTTGCAACTCACCATAGGCATGCACCATGGGTTATATGTTTCTTAACATAATTTAGTAATAAAAATTGAGAAATGGACATGGCTGGATTGTTCCCTAAAATTCTCCCACTTCCAAATTAATTTCCGGACCTATTTATCTGTCTTTGTTGGATTGTTTGTGGTCAAACTGCAACTAACTGGAAATGCTATTTAAAAACCTCAAGTTGTCTCTAAAGTTATCTATTGTGGAAATTGGGACAAAAGATGATTAAACAACCAAGGGATTCATCAAGAGGAAATGATATAAAAGGGAGGGGAAAAAATTCTAACATCAAAGGATATCTTCTAGTCTATTACTATGTTATAAGACCATTAGTTCTTATGGATGCCAACAATATAAATGAATCTCAGGGTTGGGTTTCTAATTGCCATTCAGGGCCATGCCAGCAATCAAGCTAATAATTTTGCCAATTTCTTTTTCATGGCTTACCAGGTCATTTAGGCATATCACTTGTCCTAGTAGCACCTTCAAGGTTATACTCTCTCTCCTAACCCATGCACCTGTCCATCTTGTTCCACATTTTAAGAACCATTTCAAAGAATATATGCTATATTCATGACTATAGTCATTCCTTCTTCTCTCTTTCTTTAAACATGGTGTCCATCTCATAATTTTCATTTCAATCATCTATGAAATATTTTCTCGATTGCCAACGCTCGTCCTAAAGAATGGTTGTCCTTCCATCATTCTTCAACTACATGGATATTCAACGATGAAGTACACTTCCATCATCCTTCTCTGAAACTTTAGTTGCACGTCCCACCTTACCTAGTCACTGATCTTAAATAATGAGAAAGGTCTCTATGTTATTCTGATATCAATATTGCTCTATTGTCAACCAACCTTAAACCTTTCAATGACATATATCATAAATTTTGATCCATTTAATGTTATTTTTTCAGCAGTAGTAGGTGTTAGTCTATACTAAATGATTTGCCCACTTATCTAGTTACAACGTTTTTTCACCTTGGACGTTCTTAAAGTTAATTTAACTTTCATCTATTTTATTTGGGATTCAAGTGCTCTTGCCCATTAACAAACTGTACGTTCAAGTCATGTTTGATGCAAATTATGTTAGTTATAAAGTTGAGTTTGTAGCATGACAACTATAGCATTGAGAGAAGCAAAATATATAATGGGATTAAAAACTTTGTCCATTAACAAATTGTGATCTCATAACTGAAACTTCTTATATGCTCTTCAAGTTCTTGGTTGAATACATTCTCGATAACCAGAGGATCTTCAGCATTCCATTATTAGTTGTCCTTCACTGTCTTATCCGCTTGGCAATCATGAAACATCATCATACTCATGCCCTATGGAACAGTTGATTGCTCATATTTACTTGTGGTTAAGAAGCTGAAAGCTTTCATATCGATTTTGTGCAGTCTTTTACTCATGTAGGCCTCGTTTGGTTTGTTGAAAGGAAAGGAAAGGAAATAAATTCTTTGCTCTTTCCATGGGCATGAAAATTGCAATTTCCATCAATTTTCCTTTCCGGTGTTTGGAAAGACAAGAAATATAAGCCATAATACATATTTGAACAAGCATAGTTTAGTCTTAAATTTTTGTAATAAATGCAGAAAATTGGAAGGGAAAGTGAATTATTGGGGTGGGTGGGGGAACCATTTCCCCCCTATTGTTCTTTCCTTTGGGAACCATTTTTCTTTCCTCTTTCCTGCTCCTTTCCTTTAGCATCCACCCAAACACAAGAAATGAATTACTTTCCTTTTCCAAGACCCTGATTCCGCGAACCAATCGTGGCCGTAAAAGAATTCAGTCAGAACGAGACCTCACTGGTTGCATGTCTGACGACACTTAACCTTTCTCATCTCAGACAAGTTCCCTGTCTGCTAAATACCTCTGTTTATACAGCTTGTTCTGGTCATACATCCTCCAAACACATAAAAGCAAGCGAATGGACACATTATATCAAACATAAAAGGGGTTAAGTCTCCCATTCGTGACTATCAATGTACTGCTAGAAACAAGTCGACTACAATCCAATTAGGAACCCTCTCCTTGATGGGCCATAACAAATCTATACTAATGTATAATAGGAAAAGTTAAGTTTCACCGAACTTTTCTTTCCAAGTATATTCTTGCATATATTTACTAATTAAAATTAACAGGAACAGCTAGGTAATTACGGAAGTTGTCATGTGGTATTCCTAAATAGTATGCAGGTATAAAATAATATATATAATAATATTATAATAATACAAATATAATAATGAATTTAGAATAATTAAGATGTCTGGCTTTAAGTCTTCCTAAGTAGTCTTAATAAAGATTATAATAATAATTACTTATGCATGTGCATTTATCTAGTATGCAATAATGTCTACGACAAATTGGATGAGAGACCCATCCCGTCAGACAACTAATAGTCTTTGCGAAGGGATCTCACTGTTGTACCCAAGCTCTAAGCTGGTAATCTGAAGGTAACTTTGATTATCCTGCAAAATCTGGTTCCATATCCAATGAAGAAACCCTATGGAGTGACAATACCCATAGGAACTCTTGGTGATGATGCACTCTTTTTTGGGTTGCATCTGAGTGTTGCAACATCCATCTTGCAAATACCACTTATTGTGCTTCAGCTTTTGCCAGTGTCAATATTTTATGAGAAAGGTTCTGCAGGTGTTGCTGGGGAAGCTTATTACCCAGACTATATATGAATTCAGCATAGCTTGATGTTCAATTTGATATAGTTTGCTGGAAAATCTTTTATTTTTCATTCAATTCAGCATATAGTGTTGAGATATTTGATGTATAAAACTAGAGATGGCTCTTCATAAATTACTCTTGATGGATATAGTTGGATTGTAATCCTTCTCCTTTCTGGCTCTCTATAAGGCTATAAACCTGTGCATACTTAATGCATAGGAGTGACAGGCTTCACACATGACCAATAATTTGCAATCTCAATAATTGTACTAAATGCATACAGGTGACATGCTTCGTACCACCAATAATAGCATGATGTTCAATTTGATCTAGTTTGTTGGTAAATCTTTTATTTTTTCATTCAATTCAGCATAGAGTGCCTAGATATTTGATGTATAAAACTAGAGATGGTTCTTCATAGTTGGATTATATCCTCCTCCTTTCTGGCTATAAGCCTGTGCATACTTAGTAATGCATACAAGTGACAGGCTTCAGACATGATCAATAATTTGCAGTTTGTACTAATAGTTTTCCTGCTCTCTTCTCTCTTAACTGTAGTATCTTTCTGTTCTATGTCAGGAGAAACCAAGAGAAAACTTGAGAGCGTCTACTCTACACTGGTGGGACAATGTAGTGGTCCAGTTCTCCAGTACTGGAATTGTTGTGGCTCCGAGGATCCCTTCGACGCAGCTCCTCCATGTTCTTACGATTAGGGGTGAGCATTATTTTGTTTTGAACCGACGAAACGAATAAGAGATTCGGTTCGGTTTGGAAAAAAAAAAGGGGTACGGTTTCGTTTAGAAAATACTATAAAAAAAAATCAATTTCTGATCCAAAATCAAATGAGACTTGTGTAATTATTAAATATCCTCAATTTTATGTATATTTTATATTAAATTTCCGTAAGGTTTCGTTTTGTTTCTCCATCTTGTTGTATTACTCCTTTTTTCCAATGAATTTAATTACAAATTTTGAATTACTCTTTAGGTTCTTGCCACTTCACTGCTTAGCTTAACGGGTTGCAGATTCTTAATTATCAATGTATTAATTTTGTTAATGCCATCAAACAGTGGAGTCAGGAAAGTTTTTGAGGCTTGGTAATGGATTTTGGTTTCCTGGAAATATTGTTTATATGTTTTGTTTGGACGATAATGTCCTTCATTTACTTTCAAAATTTTAACTTTTATACTAAATATGTGAATTTAGATAATAGAAGCATTATGAAATTAATGAAATATTATTTATGGAAAATTAAATAAATTAAGATATCTATTTCTATTTGAACCAAACATGTGAATGAAAAAAATTAAATTTTCAGGCTACATATTTTCAACCTAATCAAACATGGGTATGGAAATGTTAAATTCATTTCCTACTGCAAAGAAATATAAAGTTGATTCCTAGAAAAACAAAACATTCATCCAAACGTCTCCTAAATGGGGTTGTCTTAAAATAAGGCTAATTTGTACTTAAATACCGTACTAACACTGGTAACTTACTATCTTTTATTATTTCTATAAGTATTTTAATATCCCAATTAGAAATTATAATTCTTATTTTGCCCATTTATGTTTGTCATCATATGTTAACCTCCACTAGATTGATGGATTATTTATATTAGCATTCCAATCCTGTGGGATGTACTTAAATAAATAGTGGTGACCATAAATTACTTAAGGGGCGTTTGGCACTCGGAATACTATATGGCAAAAAAAATTTATTTTCAAAAATCAAATTTTGGTAATATAATTTTCTTTAAAAAAATATATTTCTCATGCTTGGTAAATATATAAATATTTTTGGGGAAAAAATAAATAAAAAAGGATTAAAAAAACTAAGAAAAAACCAAAAACCAACCAAAAAAAATGAAAAAGCAAAACAAAAGATCATTCTTAAAAAAATAAAAAATAATAATAAACAAAAATAATTCTTAAAACTTGAAAAAAAACAGATTCTTAAAAAAAGACTAAAAAAATGAAAAACAAATTAAATTAAAATTTGGATTTTCAAAAGTCAAAATTGTATGAAATTGAATTTCCTACAACATGGAAGGATTAGATTTCACAAATTCTAAAATTTGATAGATCAATTCCTCAAAATACTTGAAAATAAATGGGTTTTTGGGAACCAAAATTTGTCTGATTCCACCAAACTCAAAACAAACAAAATATAAAGTTAGGGGTAGGTCACCTATACCATAAATGACTAACTATTGCAAGAGAAAACCAAGGTATCGCAATCGATACCAGATTTCTCTATGGTATCACACGATACCGACCTAGAAACCTAAATCTACTCAAAATTAGCAACCAAAACAAAAAATGTCACATCTAAAAGATGTAAATCAAAAGGTTCCTCCTGGCAAGGGAAGAAAGAAGACAGGCTCTTCCAGTCCGGCCTTCTCGGCCAATATTGCAAGGAGACCCTCATCTGGGGGTTCCTATCAACCACATGGGGGTGTCTATTTAGGCACTCGATCCAAAAAGAAGCTTCCGGCACCCGGGGGTGCACCTTCGGCCTTCTTGAGAGTAGATGAAGCTGGGGGTAGCAGTCCTCTTAATGTATGCGACAACCCGGTGTACCAAGAGCACATACAGGGGGTAGAGACTACATGCATGTTCGAAGTATAGTTTAGCATTGTCGTAAATTTTGGGACATTATGTCGTATCTAGGTATGTTTAGGTTACGCGTATCAGAATCATATAAATACCTAAATATACATGTGATAACATGATGTACGAGACCCACACGACGTAATAGACAGTAGCATGGTACGTGGTTATTGGCATGTTGTTCAAGGCCACGCAACTGGTGATCGTTGGCATGAACGTCACCATACTGGTTGACGTTGGGCAAATGATCATATTCTTTTTATATTAATTGAATTAGATTGTGTGTATTGATTATAATATGTTATAGTGGGACAACGTGGATCCGCTGCACCTCCAACTGAAGACACCAGTCAGACGACACCGCAGCAGGCAGCAGGTAAGTGTACCTTGCCTTGGTTATAGATTGTTTTTTCTATTTTCTTGTTTATTTTGTCATCACTATCATGCCGTTGGATTGTTGATACTTAGTGTCCATCCCGAAGACGGGTGCCGATGTCATATTTTTGACACCGAGTACTGACACTAGGCAATATGTGTATTATGACGTGTCCATTGACACGAATGACCACAGGACACCGACACATTCATGTTTCGAGGTTACATGATTATTCATGGTGATGACTTCGCATTAGTTGATAAAGATGTTATTGTTCTTGTTTTTAGATAATTTATGATTGACTGGACTTACTAGATTCTAGACATGGGGTTGGAAGAATGTAACTGCAGTATCAGACTCATTTCTAGTTGGCATGTTTGTTCTAGTGTGTCATTGTCTCTGTATCAGAGCTTTGACATTTATTTTTTCTAGTTTGCCCTTGGTTCCACGACACGGTGCTTGGGGCAATAGCCTGCTGAGGAGCTTGTGAGCGTCAGTGGCAAAGTCTGATATTCCAGTACATGTTCTCACTTGCATAACATGTAGACCGGATATACTAGATACCCTTAGTTCATATTTTCTTTTCTGTACATTGGCAACTTGTATGTACCTTGTTATGTCCCCTGAGGACCTGGTGATCTATCCAGGTATTCGACTGAGCGGAGTTGATTGCTGATCATGATGGTTGCTATTTACTATTTCATGTATCTCTTACGGTTACATATTTATCTCTATTTATTTACATTCTGCTTGTTAGCCTAATATTTGTAGACTCAAGTTATTCTTTCGAGTCTATTCAGACAAATATAGCATGGGGTGCACACTATGTTATATCTTGTTCATTCTTGTATTTTATCTTACTGTGGATTGAGACTTAGATATTATTTATTAGTATAGATAGTTGGTCGTTACTCCAGAGCTTATACGTATTCGAGCTGGGCTGGAGTCTACTTGATATGTAGTTGGCATGTGTACGTATTCCTAGTCCTATGAATTTTGGGACTTGAGCATTACATATTTTTGTGGTGGCTCATACAGGTTTGAGCATATCGTTTCAGTTATGTTACTGTACCGAGCGAGTCTGCAATAGGATATTGTATTAGGATCTCAATCCACAATTGCTTTGAAAATTCTTTTGTTTTTATCTGTCGCTCTTGGAACTCATAATTGAAGTCGATCATCCTTCTTGAACTCCTTGTCTTGGCCTCTCGTCTTTTCCTATTTTGAAAGGACGAATACTCGTGCTTGAAGAACCAATTGGATTATGTTCTATCATAGCCTAGAAGGTAGTTGATAGAGTATTTTAAAAAATAATTAGTTATCTAAGGTAGTAAGGGTTTGGATAGATGCCTCAACTAGATAGATCGAGTGGATCAGACTGGCAAATAGAATTCTTATAGGAGACTTAACCCTAACGAGAGATTCTAGCATCAATTGGCTGCACCCATTCTACCATCCACCTATGATATAGAGATGTTGTATAGAGATGGGCTAGAGGTATAGCACAGTTTAAGTGAAGATTAGTAAGGAAGGCAAGTTATGTTTCTCATTCACAATGAATGAAGTGATTGATAGAATATATGGTAGAATTTTAGAGTTAGATAGGATTTTCCAAATAGAATATGATCACCCCATTGAAAGACTGTAGTTGAAAGAATTCGAAAGTCTTGTTATGGATAAGATGATTCGATAAAGTACTGTAGAATCCTTAAAGACACTTTAAGGTTGCAATAAGGTTTAGAAAATGTTTATTTGAAGGATATAAAAAAACATGATGGTATACATATGTAAAATTACCACAAATAGTGACTTGAAGGATCTTTACTAGGGAGATTCTTATCAAGAGAATGAATAAAAATGATGCGTGATGTAGGTTATGCCATGTGTCGATCTAGGAATATTTGTTTGAAGAATGGCAAAGACGATATTAGATTAGATATACTACTATGTACATATGAGGAATAGCTTGAAAGGACCTATTAACAACCATGACTAGAAGATCAGTCGATAGGTAAGTATTTGTCAAGGTATCATATATAAGCATTGTCTAGCATTAACATCCCCATTACCTATAGTAGACAAGCATAGAAGGGTTAGGACATAGCAGACCACATTTTAGCGTAAAAATACCATATTGCTAGGAGAGACGATTGGAGAAAATTCAAGCCACGGAAGTGGGTGAACTGGTTGGAATCAAGATATATGTCCTCTAAGGAAGTATAAGTTAGAACATGACTTTAGAGATTAGCTAGTCTCATTCTTAGGAAATCTTAATAGATAGTTTATGTTTTAGAATGAGTCGGTGGTCGCCATCTTCAGACTGATTGGTCATTTGAAGCCCAAGGTCGCTCTGGTAACTGAAAGTGTAATTCGCCATCGACTGGTTCGACCGACTTAGCTTTGACGCGTCAAGACATGGAGTCCTTAGCTCTTCGAGGCGAGCTACCGCATTGGCGTTCGAACTTGCAACATGAAGATGTTTGGTCAAAGACTAATTGTTGTTTATAAAGAGGCATAACGTATGGAATAATGTAATCCTTTGTGAGCTAGAGAGATCATGAACGTTGTAGCCAGTTGGCATATTAAGTTTGGCTATTCAAAACCTTGTAACCTCAGTTCATTATTAATAAAAGATATTCTTATTGTATACTTTATTTCCTTCCGCTGCTTATGTTATCAATTTGAGATAAACTTACGCGAACATGTTATCTTACCTTGCACGAGCGCAACTCCAGGCTTGTGCGGCATCATGTCCCAGCGAGAACGATGATTCGGATGAAATCTAGCGAAGACGAGGAGTAATAAAGTTTGTAAAATGAAAATTTAGGGTAATATAAAAGAAGATGATGAAGGAACATGCATGAGGAGAAATAAAGTTTGGTAAGTTTCTCCACACACACACACACACACACACACACACACACACACAAACCCCCCCTCATCCCAACCCAAACAATTCTTTATTGTAACTTACACTGATAACCTTTAGTAATTATAATTTACTTACAAAAGTATATATATATAAAAATAATATATATATATATATATATATATATATATATATATATATATATATATATTGTTTGCCATTGATTGTAAAAGAACAGAACAATTATCGGAGGACTGAACTTAGACTCACAATACAAACTCGCTCGTACAAAGAAAGCCTAGGGACGAAAATCTAGGTACAGCAGACTAAGTACGATTGTTTATTTTTGATTCTGGGGGTGACGATAGAGGTTCGGGAAAGCGACGGCCGCTCTGCCTTACTCCTTGGACGATCAGTATGTAGCCTTGGCTCGGGGAAGATCTGCTTGGCGTTGACGAAGAAACGCTCTTCTTGCTCTCCTCGGATTGCTCTCCTGGCTTCTCTCTCTCTGTGTGATTATCAAGAAGGAAGGGGGAGCTCTCTCTGTGTAGATCTCTCTCTTCTTATTTCTTTTGGTGCCGACCTCTCTCCCTCTTCTTCTTTTTTTTTCACAAGGGAATGATGTTGGCTATTTATAAGAGTGGGGGGTGATCATTAGGGTTTGTTAATGATTATCTGTTTGGAATGTCGGCGCTCCTTCATTCTATCTGAACCCTTGATCCTGATTATAGTGAATCTCGGCCATTAATGCGGATAGCATCGTATCTCATGAGCGATTAATGTTAGCTGCTTTAAATCCTCGTGATTGATTATGCTAATGTCTGATTGCTCGCCACGTGTCCCATTAGTCTTGATGATAAATGATATGCCCTGATCTCAGTAATTATGACGATGATGTCAAATATATTTGTTGAGATTCGGTTAAATCTCTTATTGATCCCATGCCACGTGTCTTAATTGTGAGTCCTGTCAGAGCCGCATAGGATTGACTATCCTCGAACCGCAGAGAGATACTCTTCCTGAGCCGCATGAGACAATGCCTCATCGAGCCGCAGGGGACGAACCTTCCGTGAGCCGCATATGCATAGCCTTTGCGAGCCGCATGAGCTAGCATTGTATTGAGTCGTAGGGATTGAACTCTCGGTGGGCCGCATATGGCTGATTTCTGCTAACCATATAGAGTGACTTCTTCGTGAGCCGCATGGAGCTGTTTTCCATTTAAGCCGCATGAGAGTTGCCACGTGGCAACCTAGGATTTCTGACGGTTCGGGTCAGAGATCTTCTTCCTTTCCCGAAAAGTCTGTCATTATGGCAGAGTCATTATGACACTTTATGTCAGAGCAGTCACAGTCGCCAAGTCGTGTCAGAGCATTAAATGAGGCCACCCCCCCAAACGACCAGCTGTAGGGAAGGATCACACATGGCATCCATCGAGCCGCATGTGCCTTGCTGAACCGCATACGCTCCCGAGCCGCATGCGATTTGAGAGTCTTCTTTGAACCGCATAGGGCCGCTCCTGTGTGAGCCGCATAAGCTTCTTACTCCGAGCCGCATGGATCATTATTCTAATATTTTTCATGCTTCTACAGGACCCCCTTCAAAGTTTTCAATTTGTAAAAATTGGAATACTTTGAACAAGAAGCATGGCCCCGTTCATGCCGCATAGGATTTTTCTGTCTGCCTGAGCTTCCTAGCCGCATAAGTGCCTTAGCCGCATAAATTCATCTGGCCGCATAAACTGGTTGCCACGTGTCCTGAACACGTGTGCAAATCTTCATTAAGTGCCTTTGATTTGATTTAACGCCGCCTTTTGGGGGAGGATCCCAAGAGTCGGTTTTGCCTTGACCGAAGCGTTTTGCCTTTATTCTCTGGGGGCGGCGCGTAATCCGAGGCATACTCCGAGACGTCTGTTCGTTTCGTGAGTCTCTTTTGCCTATAAATAGGAGTCTTTAAGCCTCTTGGGGCTTTTCTTTACCTTCTCTCTTTGCTCTGAATCTCTATTTGCTGTCTTTGCTCTTCGTCTTTTAGCAACCGACAATGGCTCCCAAGAAAGCTGCAGCATCGAAGGCCGCTAAGGGTAAGGCAGTTGCTTCTACGGCGACTGCGGCGGCGAACGTGGTCGCCCCTCCGCCGGTCATTGCGCACTCCATCCATCCCGATGTCCACCCGTCTATCGCTGGTAAGAGATCGTCTGAAAACCCTAACTGTCGCCATGGCTCTGCTGCATGCTTTATGCACAAGCCACGTATACGGGGCTTTATCGATGGGACTGCATGAGCCCTTCGTCTTATGGGGCCGCATGAACTTGTTTATACCCGATCTGAGTTTGCATACGTGTTTTTGATTTGGGCCGCATAAGCGTTGTTCACTTTTTTTGAACCGCAGAAATTCGTCTGCTCACGTCAGCTCGCATAAATCTGACTCTGTAGGCGTGCTTAACTTGAACCGCATGGATCTATAAGTTCATCTGGACTTGAGTTGTATGAACTCGGCCAACTCGGGGCCGCATGAGGCTATGATGCGCTGAACCGCATATACGTATCTAATGCTGAGCCGCATGAAGCTGTAACGAGCCGAGCCGCATAGGCTCAGATGACCTTTTCGATGTTTCTGTTTTTTTTGACTACCTTCTAACCTCGTTTCTTTCGTATTTTTCCAGTGAACTTGCCCGTAAATCCTGCTGGAGAGCTTATAGTGGGTTCGAATCAATTCGCCCTGGGCGTGCGTCTTGACGACTTAATTAGGCATGTATCGAATCAATTCCCTACTGATGAGCCTTTGGAGAGGTTGAAGGCTATTGAGAATCAAACCCTTCATTATCTCCGTTCCATGATGAATACTGGGAAGCTGGATGGAAAATACCTGAAGCCTTTGTTCCTTTTTGGTGATGCTTTAACCATCAAGAATCCTCGGGTCTTAGAGATTTCTGAGAACTGGGATTTTTCTTTGGATGGGGTGGCAATCCATATTCCTCTCATGGAACGTCATTATCCTTTGTCATGGTTCAATATGGTGTTGCTGGACCGGAAGATGGTGTGTAACCTAACTCCCACTCAATCAGGGATGTTGATGGGCAACATCCATTATAATCCGAATATGAAGTCGGCGTATGCAGGTAAGGATTCCGTCCTCCGGTATATGATGGGTCTGGTCCCGGGCTCTTTTATGAATGTATACGGTCCCAATTTCACACTTACTCAAGCTGATACTTTCCTGAATTGGCTTGTTCGCAAGAAGTCTTATCCTGTTGGTAGGCTGGCACTGCCGAACTGGATAAACCCCACCTCTACGTGGGCCCAATTGACTGCTTGGGTTCTACAGACTTATGGAGCATTTTTGCGGGAGGTGGGGCTTTACCATGCCATTCGGGGCACTTGTCACGGGCTTCCCCTTAATAAACCACTGTTCGTAGCGCTCTTGGAGATGTACAGCCAGCGAACAGGGACATTCTTTACACCAGTAGGGGAACTGGGGCTTGCTCTTCACGAGATGTATACTGTCTCTAAACTTCCATGGGGGAATGAGCCTTTCGAGGTGTATACCCCGTCAAATGAGGAGTTCGAGGCCTTGGACAGGCAACTCCCAGGTTTTGTTGCGGTGTATCGGGAGTTGTTGTGTCACCATAGTGCTTGTCATCAAATGGCTATAAAAACGGCGGATAGCTCTGAGGGGACCGCTCCCCATACCACATCCTGGATTAATTATCTCTTTAGGGTTGATCCTTCTGGTGAAGTTACTCCCCGAGCCCCTCGAACGCATGTAGAGGTAAGGGATCTGATGTCCAATGTCAAAAAGTCGCGATCCAAGAGTGATATATTCGGGAGTCAAGCTGACTCTCTTAGTTATTTTCACTATGGGACTATACAACTGTCGGAGAAGGCGTTTCTGGCTGGATTTCTGATGATATGGCTACGGAACTGCGTAGTCTCAGGCGGAGCGGGCTCTATCGAGAGGATTGGTCGTCATTTCATCCTCCCTGCCGTTAAGCTAGTTTTCGGAGTTAGGCTGGCCCTCCTTCCTGCTATGGTATGCAGCATACATCATGGTCTGCGGACATTCTCGTCCAAGGTTATTGCTCGCAAGAAGACTTTGGATTTTGAGCGCGTAGAACTGCCCTTTCACTACCTGATGGGGTGGTTGGCGATGCACTATAAGTCTTTGCTGGGACCTGGGATAGCGGAAGATGCTACGGCCGAGGACGCTTTCCTCTTCAAATGCCATCACCGGTCTTGGGAATGCAACACTATGCCAGCTTGTCGGAGGGCGTTGGCGAGAGTGGATGGGTGTGATCTCTTTGTGTCTGTTCCTCCTTTTTCTGATAAGGAAGTGAGGAAGGTACACCTTGACGGTACTGGACCTTCTCATTTTCTGTCTCCGGATATGCTTGCTTGGTTGCACAATATCCGTCCCGCGCATCTGGTTTATCGCAACCGGGATAATGTGTACTTGGAGCCTTACCTACCCAGTAGGTTTTCCCGTCAATTTGGTTATAGCCAGTTGTTCCTTGATTGTCCCAACCCTTGTTTGGGTTTTGAAGGTAGTGTTCTTGACGGCGTCCGAGCGTGGAATTATTATGACGCTTATCATACTCGGGCCAGCTTCTCGGTTCCCGATGCCAATGCGCCGAGGGAAATTCTGTACGTGGCCGCTTTGTATCACGTTATGGCGAACAAGCCTCCTGTTAACTTCGATTCGAGTACCAGCTTCATCGTAGGTACTGGTTTAGAGGAGAAGCCTAAGGGGGCTAAGGCTAGAAAGCAACTGGCGCTCCAGATTCCTCTCCCTGAATCAGAACCTTCCGAGTCGGCTGAGGAGGAGGATGATAGCGAAGACTTCCTTTCTGGTGGGGATGAAGAAGTGGCGGATCAACCGCTTCCCCCACTTGATGAACCGACGGAAGATCTGCCGCTTATTACATAAGAGAGAGCAGTGAGAGAAGAACACCCTTCAGCTGTATCCGGTCCCTCGCGTAAACGGGTCAGATACGAATCTCCTGACAGTAATGCGACCTTTTCCGTGAAGAGAGCTGCTGTTAGGTCTCGTGGGACACCTATCACCGAGAAGGGTGAAGGTGCAGACGATGTTCCGGAGGTAAGTCCAAGTCGGAGTTCTATCTTTGTTGTAGCTTTCTTTCCTCTCGGGGATATGACTTGATCATTTTTCTTTGTAGGCGTCTGACGAACCAGGCTCTCCTGAACCATCTGCTGCTTCAGTAGTTGATCCGGCCCTTGCCGCTTTGATTAGCGACATGTGTGCCGCGGTCCTTTCTGCGGGGGCTTTCTCAGCGGCGGCTAAGGACTCCCAAGCTGCTGAGGCCCCAGCCCGGGGTAACGAAAGTTTCATTGGGCCCGTCTCCGAGATTTCTGAACTTTGGCGAGATGACGCCATCCTCGGTGCATCCCCTCCCGAGGAAGCAGGGGCGGATGAGTCTTTTATTCCTGACTCGGAGGCTGTTGGTGAAGAGGTTGTGATGGCTGTAGGCGAGCCTCAGCCTCCATATTCCTCCACTGGTAAGCTGAGCCACATATTGACCACCGAGGGGGCTTATTTGCTCTATCAGCATATCCTTCAGGTCAAGTCGATTCATGGTTGCCTTGGCCGTGCAGGTCCTGACCCTTTATCTCCTGTCGCTGATGTTCTTGGGGAAGGCCCGGTCCACCGTGATCTGGAGGAAAGGAGCGTTTCCTCCCCTTCGTCATCGCATGTTGAGGGACATCCTGCCAGCTCTGGGCAGATGGGGATGGAGTTGGTGCTGGCCCCGGCCTCGTCTTCGGCTGCTTATACGGCTCCGAAGATTGACTTCTCGAACCTGCCGAGCATCCAAATTCTGCGGGCCGCTGAAGAGGAATTGACCGATGTTCAAGCGTCTTTCCGTACGGAGTTGGTTTCTCTTGTGGCAGGAGCGGCAGATTCCATCGCGTCTTCTTCCGTGCTACCAGCCACACTCCCGTTGACACCGGCTTCCTCGGAGGCTCTGAACGAGGTGACGCAGGATGTGGTTGACAGCTTCTATCGTCACTTAGGGAGGGGTGTCAACGCTGCCGTGGAACGGGGGATCCCTTTTTCTCTGTCTCTGCGGGGTGCTCGGGGTCAAATCGACACTCTGAAGGGTCTTCCTGGCGGGGTGGGGTTAGCCGCGTTCCTGGAGCCTAAGCTTACAGAGGCTGACCAGCTTGTGACCCAACTGCTGGCAGTACGGCAGGCTGGCTTGCCTGCTGCGATCGAACGAGAGCGGGGCTTCCTGGTTGCTGCTCGGGACAGGATCAAGCTCGCTCGAGAAACTGTCGGGCCGGCTGTGCAGGGGGATCTTGACAAGTTCTCCGTCTCCTATGACCGACTGGGTCGTCGGAGTCAGGCTTGTAGGGCCCGGGAAGAATCTGCCTCTCGTGGAATAGCTGGCACGAAGGAGCGGATTCTCGCACTCCAGAAGGAGTTGTCCTTCTTAGAGTCAGAGCGGGAGGCTGCTCATGCGGAACAGGAGTCGATTGCTCGGGAGGCCGAGAGGGTTTCCCGATCTTCTGTCAACCTGGAGCGGGCCTTCAAGAAGTTTGAGGACAACTGGCAAGCCCATGCTCATCTGGAGGATGCGGCGGTGCTGAACCAGGAGGCGGAGCGTCGAGCCAAACAGAGGCTTGAGCGGTCGGTTGCCTTGTTAAAGGACCGTCTCATGGCGTTATGTGCTCCAGAGCAGTGATCCGTCCTCTGTCTTCTCTTTTTTTTTTCTTTTCTCTTTTAATTTTTGTAAGGGATGTGATCCCCGCTGATATAGCCCTTTGATTTTTGAATACATGAGCATGTTTTAACTCATCTTTTCTTTCTTGTACTTGCGGTGTTTATGGAACCGGATTTACTGGGGGATTATTTGTGGACCTGTTATCCTAGGCGTACCTTGGTTTTAGGTACGGATAACAAGTTTGATTAGGATGTCCGGGACAGCCACGGCAAAATGGTCATGGATGTTCTCGGTACTGGGGGAAGGAATGCCGTAGAGCAGCTGGGCTCCCGGGGCATGGTAAGATGGTGGATTTATGCTAAGAAGCTTAGCAAGGGATATTTGTGGGCCTATTATCCTTGGCGTACCCTGGTTCAGGATACGGATAATGGGATAAAAGGAAACCAATCACATTTGCTCAGAGGTTATGATGACATGGCAAACATGAAGGTTTTATCGTAAAATCTTCCTGCTCAGCGGTAATGAGAACATGGCAGGAGAGACTTTACGGAAGCTATTTGTGGTCAACAGAGGACATTTGTGGTCAACAGAGGACATTTGTGGTCAACAGAGGACATTTGTGGTCAACAGAGGACATTTGTGGTCAACAGAGAACATTTGTGGACCTATTATCCTTGTCGTACTCCGGTTGTGGGTACAGATAATAGGTTAAAAGGGGATCGACATACTTGCTCAGAGGTAATGTGGACATGGCAAATATGACGATTTCTTCGACGGAGCCTTCCCACTCAGAGGTAGTGAGGACATGGCAGGAGTGGGCTCAATGAAGATTGGGTACATAGAACGACTTAGAGGTAGGAGTACGTGGAAGTTCTATGCGAGGGGGCGGTTTGTTTTTGGTGGAAGTGAAGACGACTCAGAGGTAATGAGGACATGGTCGTTTCGGAAATTGGTGGATCGACTACCCTTTTTGTGCACTGGGAGTGCGGGTAGTGAATCCTGAGGGAGGATCTCTGACAGGAAGAAAGTTCAGAGGTATAATCATACTTGACTTACTATCTGAAAGAGTGACCGAAATGTAAGTTCAGAGGCACCAGCTGGTACATAACTTGGTAATTTGGACTATTGAGGGAGTGAGAGTACAGCGGCACCAGCGGGTGCATGACTCGATAATCTGAAATAGGGTGGACGAGAGTTCAGTGGTACTAAAGGGGTACGTGACTCGATAATCTGGAGAATGATGGATGGGAGTTCAGTGGTACTAAAGGAGTACATGACTCGATAATCTGGAGAATGATGTTCAAACATAGTATTTCTTCAGGAACTTGCCGTTGACGGGCAACATGAGCAAATCTCCGTTCGGCTTAGCGAGGCGGTAGGTGCCGTTGGAGAACACGGTCTCGATGACAAATGGACCTTCCCATTTTGGCTGGAACTTACCGGCGGTCTTGTGAGCCATGACCATCGGTCTCCGGACTGCCAGAACAAGATCACCCACTTGGAATGTTCTGATTTTAACTTTTTGTTGAAGGCTCCTGAGATGCGTGCTTGGTATAGCTCGATCCTTTGCTGAGCTAGGAGGCGCTTTTCATCTAAAGCCTCCAACTCTTGTAATCGTCGTCGGTAGTTATCATCCGTTGTCAATTGATAAGTGAGGGCAACGCGGAGTGAGGGGATCTGAGTCTCCAAAGAGAGGACTGCCTCGCTCCCGTACACCAGAGAGAATGGTGTATTCCCGGTGGCTGTTCGAACCGTGGTGCGATAAGCCCATAAGCACTCGCCGAGCTTCTCGTTCCAGTCGCGTTTGTTGGAGGAGACGAACTTCTTGAGGAGTTTGATGATTGTTTTGTTGAATGCCTCTGCCAACCCGTTTGCTGCCGGGTTGTATGGTGTCGAAGCGACATTCTGAATGCGGTGCTTATTGCAGAATCGGTAGAATGCATGGCTTATAAACTGTGGACCATTATCATGGATGATTCTTCGTGGTAGTCCAAAGCGGTAGATAACGTGATGCTTAAGGAAGCTGATCACGTTTGAAGTTTTAACTTCTGCGAGTGGGACAGCCTCCGCCCATTTGGAGAAATAATCAGTGATCGCAAGTATGAAGCGGTGTCCTCGGGAGGAAGGTGGGGTGATTGGACCAATGATATCCATTCCCCATGCTTCGAATGGCCAGAATGCCACCGTTGGATGCAGAAACTCGGATGGTTGATGAATGAAATCCGCGTGGACTTGGCAGACCTTGCATTTTCTGGCATAATCTATCGCGTCTGCCACCATTGTGGGCCAGTAGTAGCCCATCCGGCGAAGGCGGTCCTGTAGCTTAGGGCCGGGTTGATGGGCCCCACAGACACCGTCGTGAGCTTCTCGTACAGCTTCTGTAGCTTCCACGTTCGACAGGCACCGGAGCAATAATCCGTCGTAGGAGCGGCGATACAACATTTTCGTCTCTGTATCGTAGAAGAATCTGAGAGAACGCCGTCTGATAGAGGTAGCTTCCTTTGGATTCTCTGGGAGGATGTCGTATACGACGAAGTCGATGAACGGCTGTCTCCAGTCTGGTGTGTCGTCGACCGTCTGGGCGGAATAACTTGCCATGGCTTGAACGTTGTTCTTGGGACAGACCAGTTCGTGGCCTATTACGTCAACCGAATGATGAGCTTGGTTCGGCACTGCTAAGGAAGCGGCAAGGCCGGCTAGGGCATCGGCTTCGATATTTTGGAGTCTGGGGACGTGTTCGATGAAGAATCCCTCGAATGATGAGATAATGTTGATCGCAATTTGATGGTAGGGGATCATGTCTTCATGGCGAACCTCGTACGAGCCCCTGATCTGATTGACGATTAGTTGGGAGTCGCCGTATGCTTCAAGGTATTCTACCCCCAGCTCTTTTGCAAGTTGGAGGCCAATGACCAGAGCGTTATATTCGGCCACATTGTTGGAGCAGGGTTCCGTGAGGGAGTAGGCGCGATTGATCACCAGCCCAGTAGGAGAAATTAATACCACTCCGACCCCGACGACGATGTTTCCCTTGGGTCCGGTCCTTGAGGCGCCATCGAAGAACATTCGCCATATGTTATCGTGGATGGCTGTATTCGAATCGGCGACCTCGTCTGGGATCTCTTCATAGATTCTAGATGACTTCGATCCTGGGTGGGCTGCCAAAAAGTCTGCTAGGGCTTGACCCTTAACAGCCTTTTGCGGAACGAAAATCATATGATAGGGGGACAGCAATATTGCCCATGTGGCGAGGCGAGAGCTGAGGGCCCCTGGTTTAGTCATGAGGACTCTGAGGGGGTTGACTCGCGAGATCACATATATGGTTTGCCCTGTGACATAGTGTCGCATCTTTTGAATAGCGAATACCAGGGCGAGACACTCCTTCTCTACGGCGGTGTATCGATGTTCTGGCCCGATCATCATTCGGCTGAGATAATATATGGCCTGCTCGTGGCCTGTATCATTATTTTGTGCTAGCAGGGCACCAAGGGAGTGTTCCATCGCTCGTACGTAGAGCAGGAATGGTTTTTCGGCGACCGGGGCCACCAGGACTGGGGGATTCGACAAATATTCTTTGATGTCGTCGAAAGCACGCTGGCATTCCTCGTCCCATACGAATGAGACTCCCTTCTTCATGAGGTGTGTGAACGGTCGGCATCGCCCGGAGAGGTTGGAAATGAACCTCCTGATGTAAGCTAGCCTCCCTTGGAGGCCTCTGAGTTCGCGGAGATTTTTCGGGGGACCCATCTCCATGATTGCCTTCGTCTTCTCAGGGTCTACATGGATGCCCCGTGCCGTGATGATGAAGCCTAAGAATTTCCCGCTGGATACGCCCAAGAATGATTTCGTAGGGTTCATCTTCAGGTTGTGGGCTCTCATCAGGTCGAATACCGTTCTCAGGTCTTGCAGATGATCTTCCTTATGGCGACTCTTGACGGCGATGTCGTCGACATAGCATTCTACTATTTTGCATAAATGTTCTCGAAAAATGATACTCATGGCCCGCTGATATGTAGCACCAGCATTCTTTAGACCGAATGGCATGACTGTGTAGCAGTATGTACCAATCGGCATTCGGAATGATATGTGCTTTTCGTCGTCGGGAGACATCTTGATTTGATTGTACCCCGAGAATCCATCCATGAATGACATACGTTCAAAGCCGCATGTGTTGTCGATCATGATGTCTGTGATGGGGAGGGGAAACTCGTCCTTCGGACATGCCTCATTCAGATTACGGAAGTCGATGCAGATTCGGATCTTCCCATTTTTCTTAAGGACCGGCACTATGTTGGCGACCCAGTCAGGATGTTGCTCTTCACGAATGAAGCCGCTGGTTATTAGCTTGTTGACTTCGGCTTCAATTGCGTCCATGACGCCTGGGCGGAAGCGTCGTTGTTGCTGTTTGACTGGCTTTGCATCTGGCCGTATATTGAGTTTGTGGAGAGCGATGTCAGGATTTAACCCCGGCATGTCTTCATAGCTCCAGGCGAACACATCGATGTATTCTCTGACGAGTACTAACAGCGATTCTCGTTCTTCGTCAGTTAGGCTTTTACTGATAAAGATCGGTTTTGGAGAAGCTTCGCTGCCGAGATCCACTTGTATGACCTCATCTTCGATAGGAGGTTCTCTCAGTTCGAACCGCTTTTCCCATTGTGTGTCTAATTGCTGGGCCCATGGTTCTAGCTCAAGGATTTCGGGGATGTCTTCGTCTTCCTCGTAAGCGTCAGCGAACGCCATGTTGACTGACATGATTTGTCTGAACACATCTCCGATGCTCGTATCTGAGTCGGAAGTCGGTGATCCGGTTGAATGTGACTGCCAGTCGCATTCTTCATCTGAGCTTTCAGGGGTCGTAGTAGGCGTTACATACCCTAAACCGCATCGGGTTTTGTTATAGTAGTTCCGTGGTTTGCCCGTCGGGGCTGGCGTCTTCAAAGGTAATCGTCGTCCAGTGCAGTAGTTCAGTCCTGGCGTTGTCTCTAGATCATACCCCTGTTTCTGCATGAGATATTTGGATTGAGGGCTATAGAGATACAGAGGCAGTCTTCCGGCATCTGACCCTAAGTCGACTTCTTCCATAGCGGGGGGATGTGGGTTGTTCGTCCGGCCGAAGATGATCGGGTGGTCCCCTCCCTCGACTATTCGGTAAATGTCTTCTACTGGAGTAAGTCGGATGGCGGTGTACACGTTTGTCACCTGTGTATGTAGGTGAGTGCCTATACCGTGTTCCATAGCGTATATTGTACATAGCTTATTGAGCTCGGTGTAGTTCAAAGATAACCCTTTATTGATGAAGTAAGGTATCTTTTCTAGAGGGATTACATCATCTGCGGAGGGGGTATCGGAGTGGGCAGCCACATACTTGGCCAATTCTGGTTCTTCTTCGGCCACCCCCTGTATAAATGAAGACTGGGAGGACGACCTAGTCAGCTTGATCTTCAGAGGCTCAACTGGCGGAGCAGATCGTAGAGTTGTTGGTAAACTAGCAACCCCCAGTTTGGTACTTGATGTGAGGCGAGGGGTGGCTGGTTCGCTAGAAGTGTCAGACCTCGCATCGGGGTGAAGAACCTTCTTGGGAAGGCGTATTGTGAGCGGTCTGTCGGAGGGATTGGGCTTCTCCGTTTGGAGCTGACCGACTCTCGGTAGTCTGATGGTAAGTGGCCCTGTTATGGGTCTCGGCGCTTGGCCGGACTTTGGCAGCCGGATTCTCATCTGTTCTTCTTGTGCGGAGAGACTGGTTGCGTCCTTACGCAGAGTGGCCGTAAGGGGTACGGAATTGCCCGGTTTGCGAGCCTGAAGGTGGATCGTTAGAGGTTCTTCTGATCCTGTAGCCGTCTTGTTGTGAGTTTGCACATCTTCTTCGACCAGATGCTTCTTTGATTTTTCGTATAGACAGGAGTCTGAGTAATAAGATTCGACCCCCTTGAAGGGATCGATATCGGCAAACTCTGTCCTCACGAAGCCATGCTTATCGACATATTTGAAGCACTGGTGTAATGTGGAAGGCACGATCATGTAATCGTGTATCCAAGGCCATCCCAGAAGGATATTGTAAGAAGTGTCGGCATCTATGACATAACATGTGACTTCTGATTGGAGATCGCCGATCTGACACTTCAAACGGATCTTCCCTATTGGGTAGCTCCTGCCCGAATTGAAACCGCTAATGGCGGTGCTTGTAGGTGTCAGGCGATGCATCGGAATGCGAAGATGATGTAGCAGACCCTTCGGAATGATGCTTATAGAGGACCCAGGATCAATGTGCATTCGGTCCACCTTTACGTCTCCGATGTAGCCAGTGTAGTATAGCGGGCGATCATGCAGGTTAGTTTTGATGAGCATATCTTACGGAGAGAAGACGATATTGGGCATTGCTCCCGTACACGCACTATCTTGGAGCTCTGCAGGTTGGTTATCTTCCGTAAGGTTGACCTGGGCCAAGTATGCGTCGGCATTTTGGAGCGCCTCACTTAAAGCCGTGCGGACATCCTTTGAGAGCCTGAGGAGTTCATATAAAGACAATTTGGCCGGGGTGTTAGCTAATTGCGCTAAGATGTCGAAGTTGTAGGGCCTCTCCAGCCCCTGAGGTGTCTCCTTCCGGAGGGACTTGTCGAAGCGAGTCTCCTTCGGCCTAGGCTTGTCGGTCGTCGAAAGCTGAGCCGGTCTCGGAGCATCATTGGTAGTGGGCGGATGATCATCAGTCGCGCTTTCGGTCACCGGTTGGGCTTGTGTTCCGGATCGAGTAGTGACGGCCGAGACTTCCTCTTCTTCCGCTGAGGCAGTGCGACAGGATCTGACTTTTTCACTTTTCCTTTTAGAAGGTAGAGAGGGCTGAGTTACCTCGTGGACTAGGTCCGGATGGACCCACATGATTTTCCCTCGTGATGTGGTAAGGGGTACTAGACCAGCGGCTTGATCGCGAGCAGGCGGCAGATTAGCAATCTCTATTGTTGCCAGAGGGATGGGTATAACCCCGTCCTGAGTCTCTGTTGGAGGGAAGCTGTCGAATTGTACGGACACCATGTTGGCTGCCACGGTTACCTCTTCGAAATCGATGGCCAAGGCGTTCGAATCGATGAGGTTTTGGATATACCGTTTCAGTTGATAGCAGTCGTGTGTAGCATGGTGGACGTAGCGATGGTAATGGCAGAACTTTGGGTTCTCCAAATCAGCCGGCCGAGGCTCCCGTCTTGGTGGAGGAAGCTGAATCCTGTCTCCTTGTATAAGCATGTCCAAGATAGGCTTGACGTGACCGTCTTCAAAGGAATAAGTGATTTGAGGCCATTGTTTGTCTGCTGGCTGTGGCTCGGGCTTCTGGGCTGTATCGGTCACCATAGCCTGCTTGCCTTTGTTGTCCCGGTTGTTGGAGGGGCTACCCCCATTGTCGTTGCTGGTGTTGGGATGCTTGCTCTTGTTCTCTCCCTCCGAGATATGCAACCCTAGTTGGCGAGCCTTCTTCAATCGTTCTTCAGCACTTGTAGCACTGATGAAAAAAGCCTTCCAATTCTTGAACTGACTTTCGCCCATCCAGAGACTAATTGTTGGAAGTAGTCTCTTTTGGCAAATTTCAATCAAAGAAGAGTCCGGGTTGCCAGATGGTAACTTTATTGCGGTTTGACGAAACCGCTCAATGTAATTTCTCGTCAGTTCTTTCTCTCCTTGAACGACGTCCATGAGGGTAGACATCGTCACGTCCTGTCCTACATCATAGAACCTCTCTAAGAACAAGCGTTTGAAGCCAGCGAAGGAGTGGATGCAATTGTCTGGCAGGTTGCGGTACCAATCGAAGGCGACTCCTTCCAATGCCCCAATGAATAACCGCGTGAGGATAGCGTCATCATGGGGCAGATGGTCGGTAGTGACCTCAAAGTAAGTGATGTATCGACTTGCTGAAGTCTTGCCATCATATGGGTTGATGTTGAACGGCTTATATCTTGGCGGAAAGGGAACATCCCTCCATTCAGCAGGATATGGTTGCCGTATTCTGAGGTCTTGAGAGTTTTCTCGGGCGTGGAACATTGCTCGGAGCTCCTGAACCTCTCTTCTTACTTCTCGGGCCTCATCTGTAGCGGTAGGGGCCGTTATCTCGGGAGGATTATTGCCCTGGTTTGGCGCCGCTGAATTTGAATCTATGTTGATTGCGGGACCCGTGCTTGTCTGGCCAGGTGTCACTCCCTGCAGAGTAGGAAGTGCCGCTTTGATCTCGTCTACAGACTTGACCAAGACATGCAATATGGCCTCCAACGTGTCGATGCGCTGGCGATCGCCGGAACCGCCTTGATTGCTGTCTGTCATGAATACCGTCTTCACATGAGGAGTGACGGAGGGAGTGGTGGAGGATGTACCCTCTGAGTCGTACCCATGCGTCGAGAAATCATCTGGATATGTGGGGATGTTCTCTTCAGGTTCGGACTCGGAAGGAACACTACCCCCAGCTTCGGAGCTTGCTTCGTCTCGAGAGTCATGGATGTCCTTGGGGACATCAGCATCTGTTGTACCCGATGGGAGGGTTGTTTCTCGGGGTTCGTCTTCCTGAAACGTTAGATTGTTGTGGACGTTCGGAGGAGTACTACCCCCAGCTCCTACGACCCCCAGGGTCGGGGACGATGAGTCTCCTGTTGCAGCAGATTTTGTCTTCGAACGGGTGTGTTGGTATACTCCGGTAGAGGGCAACCGTTTAGCCGACAATTTCTTAGCTGTAGTGGCTGATATCTTTGGACTGGAGATGCTTGTCTTCTTCCCTCTCCCCTCGGCGGGGACCTTCTGAACGGAATTGCAGAAGACAACAGGAGGTGCCTCATCTTCTGAGTTCGGGTGCTGTAGTCTGTGGAAGACGGACGGACGATCTTCCGTCACTGCCGCGTTGTTGCAGCAGCAGTTGACGATGATCTGGGTGCAGTGACGTCCATGTGAGGATTCTTTGCACGCCGAGGTCCCTTCTCTTTCCTTGCGTTTGTGGAGGATCGCCTCACGCAGGTCAGAGGAACCACTCTGTCCGTTCGCCGCCGGGGATTGGACTTGAGCGGTTCTGTACAACTTCCCATCAGAGGCCCGTGTGATAATCAGCGGGACGCCCTGATAGTCAGAGGTTGGGGCAGCTGTCTGGGCTTGATGAGCCCGTGCTGCCCTAGACTTCTTCTTTCTAGCATTCGTGGGTGCATAATAGGAAGAGTCCAAGTTGAACATCACAGAGTCTGGCTTATCATCTAGAGAGTCATCAGGGTTCAGACCGTACGAAAGACGGTCGAAAACTGATCGGGAGGAGCATGGAGCAGGTGCTATGCGGCTGGGAGCGGAAATCGTGCAGGCTGTCTGCATGCGGTTGTCTCCTGTCGTCGGACGAGTTCTTATGCGGCTAGGGGTCACGACCGTGCAGGCTGGCCGCATGCGGTTGGCATCTGTGGCCGCATGGGTTTTCTGCAAACGATTGACTTTACTGGCCGCATGAGTCTCGTCCATGTTGTTGGGAACTGTAGTCGCATAAGTTATGCGGCTGACAGAGGTAGCCGCATGAGTTTTCTTCATGCGGTTGGCGGATGTAACCGCATGGGCTTTCTCCTTGCGGCTAATACTCTTCTGCGGTTCGGTCCGCGTAGAGTCCCTCTTTGTCCCTGCAAGTCCAGCATCATAATGTTTTCTTCTGCCGGACTTGGGGACAGCAGAGTTGTCTACGATCTGAAGTGGGACCGCAGGAGAATCCTTCTCGCCGTCTTGAGCAACAGAGGGCATCCCATCGAGGGCTTGAGGAGGAGCAAATGACTTCGGTCTCCATTCTTTGCGAGCCTTCGTGGTGCGGGTGCGCTTCTGGGCCGGGCCAGCGCTGCCTTCAGAGAGCATCTCTTCGAACGCCTGTTGGTCGAAACGGACGACCATCTTCTTTTGTGTGGAGCCAAGTTTGGCTGCATCTGATTGCGTCACCAACTCCTCAGCCGTGGAGAAGTTAGTCCCCAGCAGAGTCGCCATCGTGTTTGCCATTGATTGTAAAAGAACAGAACAATTATCGGAGGACTGAACTTAGACTCACAATACAAACTCGCTCGTACAAAGAAAGCCTAGGGACGAAAACCTAGGTACAGCAGACTAAGTACGATTGTTTATTTTTGATTCTGGGGGGTGACGATAGAGGCTCGGAAAAGCGACGGCCGCTCTGCCTTACTCCTTGGACGATCAGTATGTAGCCTTGGCTCGGGGAAGATCTGTTTGGCGTTGACGAAGAAACGCTCTTCTTGCTCTCCTCGGATTTCTCTCCTGGCTTCTCTCTCTCTCTGTGATTATCAAGAAGGAAGGGGGAGCTCTCTCTGTGTAGATCTCTCTCTTCTTATTTCTTTTGGTGCCGACCTCTCTCCCTCTTCTTTTTTTTTCACAAGGGAATGATGCTGGCTATTTATAAGAGTGGGGGGTGATCATTAGGGTTTGTTAATGATTATCTGTTTGGAATGTCGGCGCTCCTTCATTCTATCTGAACCCTTGATCCTGATTATAGTGAATCTCGGCCATTAATGCGGATAGCATCGTATCTCATGAGCAATTAATGCTAGCTGCTTTAAATCCTCGTGATTGATTATGCTAATGTCTGATTGCTCGCCACGTGTCCCATTAGTCTTGATGATAAATGATATGCCCTGATCTCAGTAATTATGACGATGATGTCAAATATATTTGTTGAGATTCGGTTAAATCTCTTATTGATCCCATGCCACGTGTCTTAATTGTGAGTCCTGTCAGATCCGCATAGGATTGACTATCCTCGAACCGCAGAGAGATACTCTTCCTGAGCCACATGAGACAATGCCTCATCGAGCCGCAGGGGACGAACCTTCCGTGAGCCGCATATGCATAGCCTTTGCGAGCCGCATGAGCTAGCATTGTATTGAGTCGCAGGGATTGAACTCTCGGTGGGCCGCATATGGCTGATTTCTGCTAACCATATAGAGTGACTTCTTCGTGAGCCGCATGGAGCTGTTTCCCATTTAAGCCGCATGAGAGTTGCCACGTGGCAACCTAGGATTTCTGACGGTTCGGGTCAGAGATCTTCTTCCTTTCCCGAAAAGTCTGTCATTATGGCAGAGTCATTATGACACTTTATGTCAGAGCAGTCACAGTCGCCAAGTCGTGTCAGAGCATTAAATAAGGCCACCCCTCCAAACGACCAGCTGTAGGGAAGGATCACACATGGCATCCATCGAGCCGCATGTGCCTTGCTGAACCGCATACGCTCCCGAGCCACATGCGATTTGAGAGTCTTCTTTGAACCGCATAGGGCCGCTCCTGTGTGAGCCGCATAAGCTTCTTACTCTGAGCCGCATGGATCATTATTCTAATATTTTCCATGCTTCTACATATATATATATATATATATATATATATATATATTATATATATATATATATATATATATATATATAATATTAAAATATTCAATATCGTAGAAGCTTTAACAGTAAGATTTATACTATCCTATAAACTTAATAAAATAAAATTCAGAATAAAGGTGTAAATTACAAAACTCATATATACATATATATAACATTATTTTCATTGAGAATAAGTCTATAATTTATACCTATTCTATTAAGCGTACCCTATATTATGAGTAAATTAAATTTAGTTTGGGTTATATAAATCTATAGGTGTATATAGCCATATACGTTAATTAAAGGAAATTACATTATAATTTTATTTATATATGTATATAATATTAGGGGTGAACATTATTCAATTTTGGACCGAAAATCGAACCGAATTGAAAAAGAGAATTTATTATATATATATATATATATATATATATATATATATATATATATATATATATATATATATATATATATATATATATATTATATATATATATATATATATATATATAATCGGTTCGATTTCGGTTTTGCTTATTCGGTTTTTGCTCCAATTCGGTTTCCGATCATTCGGTTCGGTTTGAACCGAATACTCACCCCTACTTGTCAAGGTATCAGAAGTTAGTGAAACTCTTTTACTAAGGTGTATAAAACAATCTCATTTTTTTTCTTTATACTCTTGAAAAAAAATTAGTTCCTCTAAAAGTTGTCCTTGATATTATATGAAAAGCACAACTCGTGCATCTTTCCATAACTTTTTCAAAGCTTGGATCTTAAGCATAAATAAATGACGATTCACACTGGACAATATGCTTTATAAGTTCTACTTTAGGGGCTATTTGGTTCTTGGTAGGTGAGCCCCCTTTGATGCATTTGTGAACAGTTGGCTGCAACTGAGGAGACTTTTTCAGACTTCAGTCGTTTGGTTGGGGATGCGTATGAGTTGAAAGTGGAGAATATCTGACTCTTGGCATAGTCTTGTCCCCTCAAAAATGAAGTTCTCAGCTATCTCCAAAAACTGGAGTAACTTTAGGGAAGCTCGGTGAGTTGTGCTCACTTGAAACTCATTTATTCTCCATAGGAGTTGTGGTCACCTCCTTCCGCCATTGTCACGACCCGCACCCACTGTGTGGGCACGAGAACGTAACTACGTCCAGCCTACGCTGCAGTGTCGGCAGTAGAACGCTGTCCTAGGTCAATCATCTAACAATATAAAGGTACCTGTACAGTATATACACTCCGAATGGAGGTGACATAGTAATATACAGTCTCAATCACATCTAACGCAGAATGAAAGATAGGAAGATAGATAGATAAATATTGGAATGAAGGAAAACCACATAAATACAACCAGAGAGTCTAAGTGTCTACTGACATAACAAATCAGAACATCCAGCTCAATACAAGACTCTAGTACTGAAATGAAAGAATATATACAATCTAGATCTCAAATGACATAAAATAGAAAACCTAGACTAGGGAGCCACAGTCTCTAAACTAGTGGATCAGGCTGGAAATCTGGGTCACACAACCATGGGGGTCATTCCTATGGGTTCAAAATAGACCTATATGCATGAGGAAATGAAAGGGAGAAGGGATTTATACCTCCCGGTAGATCGAATCGAAGAAAAGCCTTCCCGGAGCGACACCGACACGTAGAGATTCCAAATGGACACAAACGAGCTCTGAATCCTTCCAAACTTGAGGAGCTCCTTCCTTAGATAGAATGGAGAAGGAAGGATGAAGGTTTGGTGAAGAAATGGAAGGATTTGGGGATGATTTGATTAGGGTTTGCTCTCAAATCAATTTAAGAAAGAACAAGAGAGAGAGAGTGGAAAAAGGAAATAATGAAATGATGGAGGAGCCTATCCATATGTCATGGTCGGCCACTAGGGCTGCTATGGCTGATTTTGCAATGCCTAAAATACCCCCCTCTCGCCTATTAACAATACATTACAAAGGGGGGGTTCAAGTCTGGGCTAGTTTGGTCATTTTAACACATTAATCAAACAAATCCTAATCCAAATAAATTAGCCTAGTCACTAACTAAAATAAATGACATGTGGGCCATGGCTAACTAGTGTGTGGGTCCACTAGGGTCAACACTACCCCGGGTCCCCGTTTCAAGTCGGATTGAGCTGAAATTCGAACCCGACTCAAATAACCCCAAAATATTACAATAAATAAATAAATAATTTTAAAACAATAAAAATGAAAAAAATGACAAAAATACTCCTGTTTCTGGAAACTGGGGGGTGACAAATCTATCCACCTTAAAAGAATTTCGTCCTCGAAATTAAAACCAAACCATAGTAAAACATCAAAATCACAAGTCATGGCTAAAAATTAAAATGATCAAAATCTCAAAAATCAAGGCATGAATTTAAATGACTAAATTTATAAACTTTTAAAATTACACTCAAATAGAAGCTACAAGTCTATCCACCTTAAAAGAAATCATCCAAAATTTTAAAACAAGGTAACCACAGAAAATTATACAAATCGATACTCGTATGCGTCTATCCAATCATCATGATACTCAGAATCTCTGGCATGCCAGTGAGCAAGGCTACGATAATCACAGAGTCCTCAACTATGGTACATACCTCTAGAACTATGGTATTTAAAATTTTCGCATTGCCACGCGCTTGGCAGCAAAAACCTTAAATTCCCACACCCGAGAAATACGTCCATAGTCCGACTATATGTCCTCACTATGCCTGCTAGCATGACCCTAGAGGATTCTAAAATCTCATAATCGAGGCGACCTAGCCAATACGACTTATCTCAGAAGAAAAATTAAATCATAAGGAAACACCAGATCAAACTTATCAACAATGAAGAAGCAGATAGGAATAGATGGAACTGAATTTTTAAGGCAGTAATTGCAGAATTGAATCAAAGAACGGAACCTGCAACTAGATCTCCAACGGGCTGAGCATCCTCGGCTGTCATGGCGAAAGCTCGCCCTGGCTGGCCTCCCCTGGCTTGCTGTTGATGCTGGAAAAACCTCTGCTGCGGAGTCTGCAATGGTGGTCCCCTCTGCTGCCCTGCCGGAGCCCTAGCTCCTGGTGCTACCTGAGCCAATGGTGTCGGATTCTGGGGACACTCTCTACACTGATGCTCTGCTGACCCGCAAAGTAAACACATACCCAGTCTCTTCCTGCAATCGTTCCACCAATGGCCTGGCTTCTTGCAGAAGTTGCACACGGTGTCCTGCTGATACTGCACCTGTCCCTGACCCTGATATTGAACAGGCCTCTGCTTTAGCTGATGTATCTGAGCCCTCGGCTGCTGGTACTGCTGCTAAAACTGTATGCCTGGCATCGGCTGCTGATACTGATGCTGAAACTGTATGCCTGGCATCGGCTGCTGATACTGCTGCTGAAACTGATGCTGAACGTACGGCCTCTTGGCCGGTCCTCCGCTGCTGGTGCCTCCAACTGGGTATCGCCCTCTCTTGAGCCTAAGCTCAAGATCATCCTCAGCCAGTAAAGCTCCCGTCAGAATCTCCTCGAATGTGGCATCCCTGTTGCCCTTGGTCAAGGACTTGACTTCCTTGACCAGACCCTTCCGGAACCTCTGGGCCTTCGCTGCCTCGCTCAAACCCTCCACGAATCTGCTGAGGCGGCCGAACTCTCCAGCATACTCCTCCACTGAGAGGCTTCCCTGGACCAAGCTCTCAAACTGCGACTCTAAGGCTCTAACTGCTGAATCTGGGAAGAACTTCTTCTTGAAGAAGCCCTTGAACTCCTCCCAAGTCTGTCCGGCTACCCCCACCCTGGGGTCTGACTGATACCAGGTGCGAGCAAGATCGCGTATCCGGCTAGCTGCGGCCTCGATCTGAAGATCTGCTGGAATCCTGGCCAAGCGGAAGATCTCCTCTATATGCTCGATCCATTCATCAGCATATAGGATCCCCTCTGTCCCCATAAAGTCTCTGGGGCTCATCTTCTGAAACTGCTCGATCCCCGGTGTCTTTGGCTGCTGCACCACGGGTCGGGCTGCAACTGTCGAAATGACCAACTCCATGCCTCTGTCCTGTCGAGCCTGCTGTCGGTCCATGAACTACTGGAAATACGCGAACATCTGAGCTGCGTCCATGTTTCATGTAGGCGGCGGCTGCTGGAACGGTACATCTGGAATGACTGGGTCCTGCCTCCGAACTGGTGAAGGCATACCCTCAGCTGCTGCTGCTGCTGAAGTCCCAATATGAGCAGAGGTGGCAGGAGCTGTAGCCTCCCGACCCTGCTGAACTGGCTGAGAGGTAGCAGTCCCCTCTACAGTATCTCCATGAATGGCACGCTGTGATCGCGTCTCCACCATCCTGAAGACAGATCAAACAAGGGTATCAATTGCTGAGAAAGAAGCGATAAGTCAAGGGAGGACAGTTTATTTCAAAAGAAAGTATTAAAGTAGCAAGAATTTGATAACAAGATTCAGATTAAGAGCTTTTCCTAATGTGATTGAGTACCTCCAAAAATATCCTAATCCAATTGCAGGCTGTAGTGATACTCTAATTCGAATACCACTACATAAACTCGACCTGCATGGGCCACCACTAAAAACGTGTCACGACCCGCACCCACTGTGTGGGCACGAGAACGTAACTACGCCCAGCCTACGCCGCAGTGTCGGCAGTAGAACGCTGTCCTAGGTCAATTATCTAACAATATAAAGGTACCTGTACAGTATATACACTCCGAATGGAGGTGACATAGCAATATACAGTCTCAATCACATCTAACGCAGAATGAAAGATTGGAAGATAGATAGATAAATACTGGAATGAAGGAAAACCACATAAATACAACCAGAGAGTCTAAGTGTCTACTGACATAACAAATCAGAACATCCAGCTCAATACAAGACTCTAGTACTGAAATGAAAGAATATATACAATCTAGATCTCAAATGACAGAAAATAGAAAACCTAGACTAGGGAGCCACAGTCTCTAAACTAGTGGATCAGGCTGGAAATCTGGGTCACATAACCATGGGGGTCATTCCTATGGGTTCAAAATAGACCTATATGCATGAGAAAATAAAAGGGAGAAGGGATTTATACCTCCCGGTAGATCGAATCGAAGAAAAGCCTTCCCGGAGCGACACCGACACGTAGAGATTCCAAATGGACACAAACGAGCTCCGAATCCTTCCAAACTTGAGGAGCTCCTTCCTTGGATAGAATGGAGAAGGAAGGATGAAGGTTTGGTGAAGAAATGGAAGGATTTGGGGATGATTTGATTAGGGTTTGCTCTCAAATCAATTTGGGGAAGAATAAGAGAGAGAGTGGAAAAAGGAAATAATGAAATGATGGAGGAGCCTATCCATATGTCATGGCTGGCCACTAGGACTGCTATGGCTGATTTTGCAATGCCTAAAATACCCCCCTCTAGCCTATTAATAATACATAAGGGGGGTTCAAGTCGGGGCTAGTTTGGTTATTCTAACACACTAATCAAACAAATCCTAATCCAAATAAATTAGCCTAGTCACTAACTAAAATAAATGACATGTGGGCCATGGCTAACTAGTGTGTGGGTCCACTAGGGTCAACACTACCCCGGGTCCCCGTTCCAAGTCGGATTGAGCTGAAATTCGAACCCGACTCAAATAACCCCAAAATATTACAATAAATAAATAAATAATTTTAAAACAATAAAAATGAAAAAAATGACAAAAATACCCCTGTTTCTGGAAACTGGGGGGTGACAGCCATCTTCAGCTTCCCTGCAGGTAATTTGTTTTCCTTTTTATTGCTCCAAACGTCCAGATCAACAGCTTCTCTACAAAATATCTTCATATGTGTGGTTGTGTAAGTAATTTTATTTCCTTTTCTTTGCTGCAAACGTGTCGAATATTTTTTTCCTTTTCTGTGGTTGTGGTAAATTTTTTTCCTTTTCTGTGGTTGTAAATATTTTTCTTTCCTTCTTTGCCGCAAACTTGTCGATCAACAGCTTTCCTATAAAATATCTTCAAATATGTGGTTGTGTAAGCAATTTTTTTCATTTTATTTGCTGCAAACGTGTCGATCTTTAGTTTCCCTACAAGTTTTCTTCAGATCTGTGGTTGTAAATATATTTCTTTCCTTTTCTTTGCTGCAAATGTGCCGATGAAGATCTAGATCTAGAGAAAAAAATTACGTCTGGATTTTAAATTTGTAGATCTGTGAAATTTTTCTTTCTATAGAAATTAATATTTGTAGATCTGTTAACTTTTTTCTTTCTACAGACTAGATCTAGAAATTTATTTTGTTTCAATTTTATATTTGTAGATTTGTGATATTTATGTTTATTTTATCAAGATTTAGATATAGAAATAATAATTCATATATGTATATTTGTGAAATTTCTGTTTCTACACACAAGATCTTGATCTAGAAAATTTAATTCATGTTTGTACATCTGTCAAATTTTCCATGAGAAACATTATTTTCCATGATGTGTTGTCTATTTTATACATCTGTGATGGGTTGTCTGTAAACTCCAATGGGTCTGTTTTACACACAGTTTCTGTTTCTACACACAGTTTTGTAACACTTCTAAAACTCCTTCTTGAAATTCATTTTGATGTGCTGTCTATTTTGTTGATGGCTCAATTGCTTGGGTGGTACCCCAACTTAGCGCCTAATAACAATAAAGTACTCTATTTATTATTTCTTACATAAAAGTAACATACGTTTCAATTAGTGAGTACTACAGTCACTGTGCTAACTTCCGTCCCCGTCCTAACAGAAATCTGACGTGGCCTTTAAATTTAGGATTTTCACTGACGTGGCCAGCCATCCTCTCCATCGTCTCCAGCCTCCTCTAGAAGAACTCCGACTATGTCTCCTTCCTCCTCGTCTGCCGCTGGTGGTGCTCCTCCTCCCCCTCCTCCCGCCCGTGTTGGAAAAGAAACGCGGAAACCTTTCCCCAAACTGGAGAGTACCTGCGAGAGGACCGAGCAATACAAACGCACGAACCCAAAAACAACCACACAAAACAATCCACGCAGACACAAAATTTTTGACGTAGAAAACCCTTGCGGGAAAAACCACGGGACGATCGGAGTCCAACCCTGAGAAGCCTCCACTAATGGAATAGAAGAATTACACCCTCTATAAACTCCTCCCGATCCAAAACGGATCCCCACAACACTCAGAAGTAAGAACAATGATTACAAGGCTACGAAGAGCGAGAACGACGAGTAGAGATTACCCGAAACACGATCTCCTTCGAAAATGACCTTCAATCCTTCGTCTTCTCTCCCGAAGTTGTAATGGCACTCTTGCCTCCTTCCTCTCTCTAAGTTGTGTTCTCCACAATTGTGTTGCCTATAAAGTTAGGGTTTGGAAATCCCAACTTAACTCCCTAATCCCGCAACAAACCTGGACCGTTTGATTAGATCCGACGGAGGATTGAAGGTCGTTTTCGAAGGAGATCGTGTTTCGGATAATCTCTACTCGTCGTTCTCGCTCTTCGTAGTCTTGTAATCATTGTTCTTACTTCTGAGTGTTGTGGAGATCCATTTTGGATCGGAAGGAGTTTGTAGAGGGTGTAATTCTTCTATTCCATTAGTGGAGGCTTCTCAGGGTTGGACTTCGATCACCCCGTGGTTTTTCCCGCAAGGGTTTTCCACGTCAAAAATTCTCTGTGTCTGCGTGGATTGTTTAGTATGGTTGTTTTTGGGTTCGTGCGTTTGTATTGCTCGATCCTCTCGCAGGTACTCTCCGATTTGAGAAAAGGTTTCCGCGTTTCTTTCCCAACAGAGTGGTATCAGAGCCAGGTTCTGGAATTCAGAAGGAGTATTAGTAGTTGACAGAGAAACCAGAGAGGAGAGATGGACGCGAAGCCGGTGTGCATGGTGAATCTAAATGGTACAAACTATCATTATTGGCGGAGCAAGATAAAAGATTTACTGTTCGTCAAGAAGCTGCATCTGCCTGTATTTGCATCCGAGAAGCCCAGTGATAAATCCGAGGAGGACTGGAAATTCGAGCATATACAGGTGTACGAATACATCAGGCAGTTCGTTGACAAGAACGTGTACAACCACGTTGCCAATATTGAGCTCGCGAAGACGTTATGGGATAAGCTGGAATCTCTGTACGCAAAGAAGACCGGGGTAAACAAGTTGTTCCTGATCCGGACGATGATGGGTCTACGGTACAAAGATGGGGCGTCTATTACGGATCACTTGAGTGATTTCCAGGGCGTGGTTGACCAGCTATCTTCTATGGGAGTCAAGTTCGACGACGAAGTTCAGGGACTGTGGCTGCTATGTACTTTGCCAGACTCGTGGGAGACCGTACGAGTATCTATGATCGCTTCTGCTCCAGAGGGCGTGGTCAGTCTGGAGTTTGCCAAGAGCGGGGTATTGAATGAAGAGATGCGGAGACGTTCTCAGGGCACTTCATCCACATCCCACCACTCAAAGATACTTGTTTCAGAGAGCCGCAGAAGGGGCAAAAGCAGGGGTCCAGGTGGTAGCAGAGACAAGAGCAGAGGGAAGTCCAAGGGTCGTTACGAGGACTCAGAGTGTTACCATTGTGGTAAGAAGGGCCACATCAAGCGAAATTGTTTCGCTTGGAAGAGAGAGAAGAAGGGCGACAAGGGGAAGCACGAAGAGAACACTACAGCGGCGGCCTCGATGCATGGAGGCGATGTGATCGTCGTAGGTGATGAGATCATTACTAACCTCGCCTGCGATGACAATTCTTGGCTGGTGGACTCAGGGGCTTCAGCATATGTATCTCACAACAGGGCACTATTTGCCACTTACACAACAGGCGACTGTGGAGTGTTGAAGATGGGCAATGGAGATGTATCGAAGGCGGTTGCCGTTGGAGATGTGCATTTGAGAACGAAGACGGGTGCGGTTCTTGTTCTCAAGGATGTTCGTCATATCCCTGATATCTGTTTCAACCTGGTGTCGGTTGGAAGGTTGGATGACGAGGGATTCTTCAGTCTCTTCGGGAACAGTGAGTGGAAGCTTTCCAGGGGTTCGATGGTGATTGCCAAAGGAAGCAAGAAGTCCGGTCTCTACTATATGGAGGGGAGCGCACAGGGGGCACAGGAGGTGAACGCAGTCAGTGATGCGTCTACCGAGTTATGGCACAGGCGACTCGGTCATATCAGCGAGAAGGGGATGAGCTACTTGGTGAACATGAAGGTGATTCCGGGGCTCAAGTCTACAAAGTTGGAGAAGTACACGCACTGCTTAGCTGAGAAGCAAAATAGGGTGTCTTTCCAAAGTCACCCAAGTTCAAGGAAGCCGGCGTTGCTCGAGTTGATTCACTCGGATGTCTGCGGTCCTATGAAGGTAAAATCTCTTGGTGGTGCTTCTTACTTTGTAACCTTTATTGATGACTATTCTAGGAAGGTTTGGGTCTATGCCTTAAAGACCAAGGATCAGGTGCTGCCTACTTTCAAGGAGTTTCAGGCCTCTGTTGAAAGAGAGACGGATAAGAAGTTATTGTGTGTTCGGTCCGACAATGGCGGCGAATACATCGGTCCCTTTGATGCTTATTGCAGAGAGCAGGGGATACGGCACCAGAAGACTCCGCCAAAGACACTTCAGCTCAATGGTGTAGCGGAGCGCATGAACATGACACTGATGGAGAGGGTACGGTGTTTGCTGTCAGAAGCAAACTTGTCGGGTAGTTATTGGGGTGAGGCTCTTCTCACAGCTGCTTATGTTATTAATTTATCTCCTAGTGCTCCTTTGCAGGGTGATGTGCCTGACAAAGTATGGTACGGCAAAGAGCCGTCATACAATCACCTGTGAGTGTTTGGCTGTAAGGCCTTCGTGCATGTACCGAAGGACGAAAGGACCAAACTTGAGCCGAAGACGAGGCGATGCGTCTTTGTCGGCTACGGTCGGGATGAGTTTGGCTATAGACTCTACGACCCGGTGGAAAGAAAGCTCTACAGAAGCAGGGACGTGGTGTTCGTCGAGGATCAGACTATGACCAACACTCAGGATTCCGAGACGCCTTCTAAGGCTGAGGAATTGCCTGAGTTAGAGTCATTTTGCTTCGAGCAGTTTCCAGAGGACATCGCAGAGGATCCAGTTATGGGAGAGCCAGTACATGGAGTAGCTCCCAACCTTGATTATCAGCCTGTTGATGGTGGTCAGGGTGTCCCTCAGGAGGATGAGCATGCCGGAGAGACAGTTCCTGAAGGGGAGGAGGCTGTTGGTATACAGCCAGCACCAGTGGTTCCTTTGAGGAGGAGTGACAGGGATCGTCGACCATCTACGAGATACTCACCAGATGAGTATGTACTATTGACTGACAGGGGAGAGCCCGAAAGTTTTGCAGAGGCTATGGAAGACGAACATAGGCAGGAGTGGATGGAGGCTATGCAGGAGGAGATGAGTTCCTTGCATACCAATTCCACTTATGATCTGGTGCGGTTGCCAAAGGGCAAGAAGGCTTTGAAGAATCGATGGGTGTTTAGAGTGAAGCAGACGGATGATGCTACTCACCCTCGATACAAAGCGAGGCTGGTAGTCAAAGGCTACGGTCAGTGGAAAGGCGTGGATTATGATGAGATCTTTTCGCCTGTCGTCAAGCATTCGTCTATTCGGGTGGTGCTAGCATTAGCAGCCAGTCTCGACTTGGAGGTCGAGCAGATGGACGTGAAGACGGCATTTCTCCACGGTGATCTTGAGGAAGAGTTGTACATGGAGCAGCCAGAGGGATTCTGTGAGAAGGGCAAGTCATACCTGGTCTGCCGGTTGAGGAAGAGCTTGTATTGTTTGAAGCAAGCTCCGAGGCAGTGGTACAGGAAGTTCGAGTCGTTTATGGGGGAGCATGGTTATCCACGGACGACGTCGGACCACTGTGTATTCGTGAGATATTTTGTCGATGATGATTTTATCATTTTATTGCTCTATATTGATGATATGCTATTAGTGGGTCGGAATGCCACTAGGATAGCGGAACTGAAGTGCCAACTGGGCGCGGCCTTCTCTATGAAGGATTTGGGCGCTGCGAAGACTATTCTTGGGATGGAGATCAGCCAAGAGAGAGTCCAAGCTGCTACACTTGTCCCAAACGAAGTACATTCACCAGGTACTTCAGCGTTTCGGGATGGACGGGTCGAAGAAAGTGAGTTCCCCCCTCGCGGCTCACTTTAAGCTCACTGAGGAGCAGTGTCCATCTACCGAGGACGAAAAGGAAGATATGGAGCGGGTTCCATATGCCTCAGCTGTGGGAAGCCTTATGTATGCTATGGTGTGTACGAGGCCAGATATTGTTCATGCAGTTGGTACGGTTAGCAGGTATCTTTCAAATCCTGGAAGGGTACATTGGAGTGCGGTCAAGTGGATTCTACGATATCTTCAGGGCACTGCTAGTTGGAGACTTTCCTTTGGTGGTGACGAGCCGAAGCTGGTTGGGTATACTGATGCTGATATGGCTGGAGATGTAGACACGAGGCGATCGACTTTGGGCTACGTGATGATGTTTATGGGAGGAGCGGTATCGTGGCAGTCGCGGTTGCAGAAGTGTGTTGCCTTGTCGACGACAGAGGCATAGTATATTGCGGCGACGGAGGCTTACAAGGAGCTGTTGTGAATGAATAAGCTGTTGCAGGAAATGGGACTGAAGCAAGAGCAGTATACTTTGCTTTACGACAGTCAGAGTGCTATCCACCTTGTGAAGAATCAGACGTTTCATAGCCGGTACAAGCACATCGAGACTCGGTATCATTGGATACGGGATGTGGTTGAGAAGAAGGACGCGGCGCTTCAGAAGGTTCATACAGATGACAACGGAGCTGATATGTTTACGAAGATTCTACCGAGGGGGAAGTTTGAGTACTGCAGGCAGATTGTCGGGATGACGACATCCTCCTCATAGTTGTGAAGGAGGAGATTTGTTGGAGTGGGTGGGGTTCCCAACCTATGTGGAGAAGACCCCGGAGTGCGACGAGCTCCGTTCGTGTATCGAAGAAGCTCGGGGAGGAAGCGGGGCTGCTGATAGAGCTACAGGGAGCTGCTGGAAGCAGGGGGGCCGAGTTCGGGCCGAACTCTGCCCCAGGCAGAGTTCTAGCCGAACTATGCCTCCCCATTCCAGAATGGAGTCGGCCAGTGCTGGTTGCTCGACACAGAGTTCTGGCCGAACTCTGTGTCGTCGTGGCTGAAGCGGGTTTTTGGGTGATTTTTCACCATCAGATCTAATCAAACGGTCCAAGTTTGTTGCGGAATTAGGGAGTTAAGTTGGGATTTCCAAACCCTAACTTTGTAGGCAACACAATTGTGGAGAACACAACTTGGAGAGAGGAAGGAGGCAAGAGTGCCATTACAACTTCGGGAGAGAATACGGAGGATTGAAGGTCATTTTCGAAGAAGATCGTGTTTCGGGTAATCTCTACTCGTCGTTCTCGCTCTTCATAGCCATGTAATCATTGTTCTTACTTCTGAGTGTTGTGGGGATCCGTTTTGGATCGGGAGGAGTTTGTAGAGGGTGTAATTCTTCTATTCCATTAGTGGAGGCTTCTCAGGGTTGGACTCCGATCGTCCCGTGGTTTTTTCCGCAAGGGTTTTCCACGTCAAAAATTCTCTGTGTCTGCGTGGATTGTTTTGTGTGGTTGTTTTTGGGTTCGTGCGTTTGTATTGCTCGGTCCTCTCGCAGGTACTCTCCGGTTTGGGGAAAGGTTTTCGCGTTTCTTTTCCAACAGCCCGCCCCCTCCCTCCTCTTCGCCTACCCCTCCCCCGACGACTCCTCCTGCTACTACAAGCACCGCTCCCCCCTCTCACAATGCTCCGGCCCCCTCTTCCTCTTCACCCCTTCCCCCGTCGCCGGCCGGAACCAGCGCCACGTCCCCTTCCCCGACTCCGCCTGCTCCACCGACGGCTTCCTCGTCCTCCGTAAGAAGCTCCAGAGGAACTCAGGCCCCCCCTTCACCGTCTTCCTCCTCAACCCCTTCACCAAGCGCCGCCTCTCCCTCCCCGCCCTCCCCTCCCAGTGGCCCCCGCGCAAGATCATCCCCTCCTTCACCCCCGTCGGCTCCTCCTCCTTCATCGCCGTAGCCATCATCCCCCTTGCCTCCCCCCTCTTCTTCCACATCCGCGGCGAGAAGTCCTGGCCCCGTCTCCCCCTCCTCCGCATCTTCCTCGACGTCGTCTTACACGTCGACCGTATATACGCCACCGACGATGCCGGCCGTATGTACTCCCAAACTTAGTTTGAAGACCTGTCTGGCCACGTCAGATTTTTGTTAAGATTGTGACGGAAAGTTAGCACAGGAACTGTAATACTCACTAATTGAAACGTATGTTACTTTTATGTAAGAAATAATAGATAGGGTACTTTATTGTTATTAGGTGCTAAGTTGGAGTACCACCCAAGCAATTGAGCCGTTTTATACATATGTGATGGATTGTATGTTTTATACATGATATATGATTATAATATGGTTTCTGGTAGATGGATTTATCGAATCTCAATGATCCGCTACTTAATGCCGCAGTCGCTAGTATAATTACTGTCATAACTATAATTATGACTTTAATTGAAAATGAGGGCAATGACCGACAAGGCATTGCAAAGGAATCATCCCTAATTAGAGGTCAGTGGAGACAAGCACATATGTATCGAATTTTGACGGTGGGACCAAATAATTATGTCCATTATCTAAGGATGAGTAGCGTTGCTTTCTATGGTCTCGCAAATATTTTCCATTCCAATGGGTCGCTCCATGATGCGCAACATGTTTGTGTGGAAGAACAACTAACCATATTCCTTTATATGCTGGGACATAAGGCAAAAAATAGAGTATGCGGCATTGAATTCATTCGATCTGGAGAAACAGTCTAGGTATTTTAGTAAAGTCCTAGGTGCAATCTGTTCTATTCAAAAACGATTTGTGAAGCAACAAGGTCTGAAACTCTAATGGAATACGAAATTCAGTAGAATAGTTTCTGTATTCTGAGGTAAAAATATATTTTATATAAATTCAGTTTATGTTATACAACCTACTAGTATTATACGTTAAATATGTGTTTCATTGAACTGTAGGATTGTATAGGGATGATAGATGGCACCCACATCCAAGCTATCCTCCCAGCCTCTATAGTAGTGAGGTTTAGGGGTAGAAAACAAGTAACACAACATGTGTTAGCAGCTTGTACTCCTGATAAGAAGTTTATGTATATCCTGACAGGGTGGAAAGGTTGTGCTAATGACATGATAATTTTAAAGGATGCCCTTTCTAGGCCATCTCCACATGGCCTAAAGGTCATAACGGGTAACTAGTTTAAAGCATTCAAACTTTATAATCTAACTTTTATGCATGTAGCTTCTAACATATAACAAAGAATTAATCTTACAATTTTATGCATGTCACTTCTTTACGTATAAGAAAGTATTACTTGGTTGATGCTGGCTACTAGGGGTAAGCATCGGTATTTGGTCGAACTTCTCGGTATTTTTTAAATCGGTATGTAAACAATCAATACCAATAGCGTACCATTTAAAATTGGTTTTTTTAGTTTCGGTTAAATCGGTATTCGACCGATTTTTGTTCAGTATTGGTATTTTACCAATTAATATTTGATCAATCAACACACTTAATATTTTAGAGCCGCTTAACCAATAATATATTTTTTTACTTTTTTGGAAACATTAAATTTTTAAGCCAAGCCTCTATCAACCGAACAATTAATCAAAATTATGAGAATAATATGTAGCAAGTCGCAAACACCTAAAAATGAGTTTAAAAGATCAAACGCGATCACTAAGTTTAATCTTTAGTATAAGTTTAAGTAACCAAAATTTACTTCAAAATTCTATGAGAACACAGAAACATAAGCTCAAAAGATCAAAAACTCAATTATTAGTATTCTTAACATAACTTTAAGTCCACTAAAATCAATTCCAAGTTCTAAGAAAATGACCAAAACAAAGATAAAAATAAAAATTAGTAGTATAGATTAATGACAAACAACATTCTAAAAAAGTGTGTATATCATACACACACAAATCGGTTCGGTAATTTCAGTATGGTATTACACTCAAACCGTTATATCATATTTTAATTGGTTCGGTAATTCGGTACCGGTACATCATTTTGATTCGATTTTGCGGGATATTTTTAATCGGTATTCGATATCGGTCGATATTTGCTCACCCCTACTGGCTACACCACAATGCCAAATTTTATTGCCCCTTATCATGGAGTTAGGTACTACTTCAATCCTAAGAAGGATCTGTAGGAACAATGGCACCTCTAGAGGAGGGTGAATAGAGCGCAGCAGAAATATTTAGAAGTAAAAAATTAACTCTAAGCAGGTGAAGCAATATATTAAATTTAAATGCAAGTAAAGCAGTAAAGGTTGAGGCGAGAATTCAATACGCAGAGACAGCATGTTTATACTGGTTTCCCTCTGTGAGGACCAGTCCAGTCTCGAGTACTCAACCCGATATTGAATCCACTATTTGAAATAGAGATTATGCCATGTATTTTGCTCCGAAGAACACGCCAACTTCAACACCGTCGTATTTTTATTCGAAGCCCATGATCAAACTTCACTAATCACTTTTCTGAGGTAAAAGCTTTTATATGCCAAGCTTGTACAACTCGAAAACTTCTAATCGGAAACCATCGGCACTTAGAAGAGTAGAGTTGACTTGGATATCTAAAGATTGAAGCTTTGAAAACTGAATAGAAAGTTTTAAGAATAGATAGAGAAGATGAAGAAGGAATGAGTAAATAAAAATGACAAAATCTTCTCTATTTATAGGAATTTTTGAGACAGAGTTTGGGCAGAACTCGGTAGGGGTAACGTTTATAATTTTGAACGTTGCAGATCCAAAGGAATAAGAATTTGTTGCTGACCAGAAGAAATCAAGTTGACCGAGTTTGGGCAGAACTCTAGCCAAGTTCGTTCCCTTTGGTTCTGGTTTAACCTAAGTTGGTTTTGGTTCAATTGGCTTTGGTTTGGTTCAAGTAATGAATCAAGATAGGTTTTAGATAGACTTCTAATTGCCAGTAATCCCGGCTCACAAATAATCTAGACTCAATAAATAGAAAATTGCAAAATAAATATGAAAAACTCATTGGTGATGAACTATGCATTCTTCGTTTCTTTTCATATCAAGATCGGAGTTAAAGTCAATTATCGAAATCGGTTTGACTATGGCTAAATGTGCCAACAATCTCTCTCATTTTGATAATGCGATATAACTACAATTGATACTTAAAGAAAAGGTTCAGCTTGGATTGGAAGTAGACTTGATGAGTACTGAGGGTACGGTAGCAGCTTTGGCTCGTCAAATTATGGTACAGTATAATGCTCCCCCATAATGTACGGTCAAGTCTTGTTACTTTCCCGTAACAAAACATTTATGCTGAATCTGCATCTGTAGAGTCTAAACCAAATTTTCTTCCAAACCAAATTAGTAACAATAAATAGAATCACAGAATCATATCTTTTTCAAATTATCAATCTTATTATCAATCTTATTATCAATCTTATTACTCCCCTATTTTGTGAAAGTAGCAAAATGGTGTGATAAAGAACTAACATCGTGATAAAATAGAATACATGCATGTAATAATGGAAGTACTAGCATAAACTGCAAACTGATAAACAAAGTGTTGCATACATAACTCTAAAGTAAACTAAAACTAAGATAACTGATAATGCTGGAAAGAAGCATTTATCACTAATATAAACAAACATAACTACTGAACTATCACGAGGAAGGAGATCCTCAACTATCATCCTCATCATCATCAGCTGCAGCACCAAAAGCACTGGAAGAACCTTTTATGGTAGCCTATGCAGGTCTGTTTTTGCAAAAAATTGCGAACTTGTGGTAGTACTTAAGTTAGTCATACTACTGCAAGCCTGCGACTAGGATGCTCATTCACAATTAGTTTTGATTTGATTTTATGAGAATGAATAGGACTAGGAGTCCCTTATTCAATTTAACCCTTGGATAGTTAAGATTGTTAAATAGGCCATGTGATTTAGCCAATGATTTATTGAAGTCTAGGCATGGATAAATCGAAGAATTTTTCTAAGAGAATATGTTATTTTATTTTGACATGTTGGTAGGATCCAAGGTGGGTAGAATATATATTTGGTAAGTTAGGCCTTCATAGAATTCAATTTCTAATTTATATCATTTGTGCCATTTTATCTTCTGTCTTCTCTAAATCTCGTTTTATTTTTAAAACTATTTTTCGGTCGTTTTATTTTCAATTCCTAATCTTGGTTCAATTATCTATATATTAATTCAAGTCATCTTCGTTCATTTTGTGATCATTTTGTTTTCAAAACTGATACTTTTACTAAAGGACATATACTTATATTTTCTTATCATGATCGACTTATTTGAATTCATTGAAGTTCCTTTGAAATTATTATGGATATAGTTAAAATAATTTTCGGTGACATACAATGGTAAGGTAGATGTGCACTGCCCCCATTTATTTGAATTATGGAGACTTCGGGTTCACTGCAGTCAGCAGCGCACTAGCGTGGCATGACCCCTAAGTTAAAATAATTTTAAGTATGCGTAGGTTGTCGAATAATACTAAAACTACATCATAGTTGTATTATTGATCTTTTGATTTATTATGTCAATATTGGGTAGAGTTGATAAAGTGTTCGATAACATATTATACTTGAGTCATGAAACCAAGGGTTCACGGCAGCCAGATGTACACTGCCGAGGCATGGATTCTCGGTTAAATGACTTCGAATGTACTTATTATTTTTGAATATCACAGCGACTATATCTTTTATTGGCATACGACTATTAAATTTTTCAAATTTATTTGATGTCTTATTTCTTGTTACCACCTTCTCTACAACTAGTAGTTCTTTATTTCTCTCATATTTTTCTATTTTTGAATCGCATCTTTTAAACCTATTTTGATTTCCTTCCACTATATTTCTAAAACGTATTTAGATTTTGATTCTATACGCATGATCAATTTCGATCATTCATCACATTATTTTCTTGATTATATTTTTTGTCGTGCTTATTCATATCGATTGGTCATGTCATATTTTGATGATATTCTTGGTTGTGCCTATTTGTATCTTTTAAAATTTTGAGGACGAATTTTTTTTAAGGTGGGTAGATTTGTAAGCCCACTTCTCAAATTTTTAATTTTTTAAATTTTATTTGTTTATGATTAATTATGGACATTGGGAGTCATGTCAAATCTTGTAGGTGGGCCATGACCATATTAAGGTCATATGACCTCTAGATAGCTTATATATGTATTATTTAGCTATTTTATATTTTTCTATAATTTTTGGATATTTTTAGGTATTTAATATTTAAGGTTTTATTATTTTTAAGGACTTTCAGGATTTACTGTAAGGTCATATAGGGGTATTTCTGAACTAAATATTTTTATTTGGGCTCTAAATGACTAAAAATATTTTCTAGAATATTTTAGAATTTTTTTGGATTTTTTAGAATTTTTGGGAATTTTTATATAATTAAAATCTATAAAAATTATATTTTATAGGCATTAAAAATTTATTGTGAGGTCACACGATGATATTTTGTGTTAAAATATTTTATTTAGATTTTATACACTTAGAAATATTTTCTAGAATTTTTTAAAAAATTTCTGGATTTTTCTGCAATTTATTTTGATTTATTTGGACTTAAAATAATTTTTAAATAATTTTCTGAATTAAATAAATAATTGCCCAGTCATCCACCCAGGGAGGGGCCCACCTGTCGGCGCCCGCTACAGTAACCGCCTCTTTCTCTCCTATATATATGCATATATATTCACAAACCCTAATTAATTATAGCCTCCTCCTTTGTGGTTTGATTTTGGTGATTCCTCAACTTTCCGAGACGATTGCGGAGAGCCCCGACCTCGGATTCACGTGCCGTTTTTTTTATCGGATTTGTCTCGAGGTAAACTTCCTGAATATGTGATTTATTTTCATCAAATCTAAATCTTAATTTCTGTAAAATTCGAAAAGTATTAGTTGCCCGAAACTTGACACGGTTTCGATGTTTTCGAGATTTCGGGAGAACCAGAAATCGAAATCACGAACCGTTTGAATTAGGAAAGCTAACACAGAGTTCTATGACATATATTTTTTCCAGAAATTATTTTGTTCATCTAGTATTTTTGTTATTTTGTTGAATTCAGAATTGATCGGTTGATCACCATTTTGGTCACGATTAGCCATAACGACAATATCTTTTGACCAAAATGTGATTTTGTGGCACGGTTAATTTCAGCACACTCATGGCGCTAAAATCTACCAAGGTGGACTTTCAAAATCTAGAGTTCATGATGTTTGACAAGATAGTCAACGGCACGCCTCGATTTACATGTTATGGTTTCCAAAATTGGAAACATGACTTTTGATGGCCAAACTTACATGTTTAGATTATATTTAGATTATTATTAGGTTAAATGATATTTTTAAGTAATTTATTCCAAAATTAACAGTTATTAGATTAGTAACCCAACTAGCCACTATTCCATGAATTTAGAACCAGAACCTTAGAATTGACTTGTGGTTTTCGTGCATGGTTCGTGGTACGATGTATGTTATAGGTTGACAGCTTCTAGATTAGCAATCCCCTCATCCTCTACTTGTGATTATGGTTTGTGCAGGGATTCAGGCAAGTACAGTATTGCATTTATGTTTTAGTTCATTATAACGTTTTCTCTATCATTTTCTTGTTTGATATCCCATTGAGACATTGTTTGATATTTCGTTGAGACAAGATTGTGACACTGTAGTTATTGTACCCTTCTTAGTGTATCATTGACCGTTATTGATTGTTAGAGAGTCGGAAGGGGAAATACTTGGTAAATACGTGAACAAACCCAATTATTTTGACTATGGATAGCTAAGTCATACACCCCACGTATGAGTTAGCCGTACCATATTATTGTGGATAGCCATCGTATGATGTACCGTATTAGCCCAGCCGTTCATGTATTAAAAGGTATTTCACACACACATGGGTGTTACTACTTTTCCTTTATCTAGTCAATTATCTTGTTAGTTCACATCTTGCTAGTTTACATCTTGCCAATTCATATCTCGTTAATTCATGTCTTGCTAGTGCTAGTTCATATCCTGTTAGTTCATCTCTTGCTAGTTATGTATATACTCTTTGCCATCATGGTTTTTTGTTGTTCTAACTTATTTTGGACTAACAACATTAATTGCAATGTGGTTGTACTCTGCTCCTTTCCTGACTGGATCGTTGTTATAGGTGAGTTTGACGTGCCTACTCTTGCGCTATGGACCATACGAGGGGGAGATAGAGACTCAAAGGCCAAATCATAGAAGACTAGTTAATTGTGTGGTAATTTTCTATAAATGTACAAGCTTACATTCTTCTTCAAATATAAAACTTCTATATTTTGTAAAGTTGATTTAGTTGTTGTGAATGAGCAATTAGCATTTATGAGCACTTGTTTATTGCGGGCTAGACAACGTACTACCTCCGATACCTCGGCGTAGGCTGGGCTTGGACACGCACTCGTATACCGAAAAGCGGGTGTGGGTCATGACAGGACCGGCCTCAACATATCGGTTGGGGTCATAGCGAGCAGCCGCAGGGTCGAAGTAACGCTGGGCCTCGCGATCATCAAGGCGATAGCCAAGTCTGGTAGGATCACGAATCATAGGGATAGGGCCACTAGGGTTGTGATCAAGGCTATAAGACATATCCCAAACCGAGTTGGAGATGGCCTGAAGCTGGAGAGTAGTACGAAAATCCATAGCACGGAACAGATCCAACATGAGAGTCTGAAGGGACTCAAGTGTAACACCAGTAGGAGGATGAGTAGGTGGCGAGTTAGTAGACGTAGGGGCAACTGCAGGGGGTGGAACCTTAGCAGGCAGAGCAGGGCGACGATGCTCATGAAGAAAAGTAAGAGTACCATCCTCAGCACAATCCTCAAGACTAACATCAAAATACTGAAAGATGTAAGGGAGGTACATCGCGTATAGAAGACATCACGAAGAGGTTTTGCGACAGCGTTCCATAGCAGCGATAATAGTCTTGGATAGACTGAAAGGGACATGGAAGTAGAGTTGATAAACAGCTGAGAGCTCTAGGTAAGAAATCTTACCAGTAGCAGTGTTCTTTGGAAGGATTGTGGAGAACACCATGCGATGGAGATCATAGAAAAAATTGTTCAAATGCCTAGGGCGAAGAGTACCTTTCGGTCGAAGATTTGGTTCACATAGCGAATCACGAAAAGAATCAAAAGTGGTCCCTTCGGAAAACTGGACAGAAATAATATCGATGACTGCTTCCCCGTTGTTGGTTATATAAAGAATGATCGATAAATCATCAGCATCAAACTCGATATCAATTCCACCAACTTTTGATTTTACCGTGCCGTTCGTGATCGAGAAATTACAGTAAAACATGAGAATGGCATTGGTGTAAACGGAAAAAGTAGATTGAAAACTCTAGTAAATGATGATACTCAAAAATGTTAGAGTGATCAGGAAATAAAGTGAAGTTAATTGGAGCACCCGGATATTTTGCTTTTATAAAAATCCATGAACCAAGAGTACGAAGTATCTTGGGACACAAAAATTAATTCATCAAAGAAATCTTCGTCGGGTTTCGAAGGAGTGTAAAGTGAAAACGAGGCTGCCTCATGAGGAGACGAGGACAAACCTTCGTCAACTTTCCTTTTATTTTTCGAAGAAATAGAAATTTTATGAGCCATAGGAAATTGAAAAGGAGGTAAAAGAAAGATATATACTGAAACTAATGGTAGACAGTGGAAGTGAGCCTCGATAGAACTCTGGCCCAAATTTTGAGGGCTTGAAAAGCTTGGAGGAGGGAGAACAAGGAGCTTAGGGTTAGGATTTTCGGTGTGGTAATGCTGTTGTGATGGAGAAGATGATGGCAGGAGAGGGTTTAAATAAAAAGATCTCGGTTGTCCAGCTTCTGTTTTGAATTCCCCTGACCGAGTTCGGTCTGAGTTCGGTTAGAACTCTGACCGAGTTCGGTCACTTGGGATTCAGGACATCAGTTGGAAAGTATGTAATTATTTTTAACATAAATGCAAATTTAATTAGAAATATCTGTGTTGAATTAAATAATTTAATATTTATTAATTAATAATACATAAATTGCTATAAATATTTTGGGTTAGCTGTAGGGGCCGAATCCCAGCTAGCAGTAGTCCGAAGACTAGTACACCGTGTCGCTTCAGGTTATTTACACATGTGTGACAGAAGGGCCCTTTCGACTTATGGCCAAAATAATTTTAGCTAATTCGTGTTTATTAAAAAAATAATATTGAATTATATTACCTCAACATCCAAAATCTCTAATTCGCTTCGTATAAAGTTAAAACGATCTTCAGCCAAAAGTTTATTGAAAATGTCAGCTAGTTGATGTTCAGTATCAACAAACTCTAAACTAATATCACCTTGCAAAACATGGTCTCTTAGAAAATGATGTCTAAGTTCTATGTGTTTAGTACGTGAATGACAAATAGGATTCTTAGTGAGATTAATAGAGCTAGTGTTATCACGGTAAATAAGAATATGATGAAAGAATAATTGAAAGTCCTCTAAAGTTTGTTTCAACCACAAAATTTGTGCACAACAACGTCCTGCAGCTATATACTCAGCTTCAGTAGTTGATAATGCAACTGAATTTTGTTTCTTAGAAAACTAGGAGACTAATGACTTTCCTAGAAAATGACATGTTCTGCTGGTACTTTTACGATCGACCTTGTATTCAGCAAAATCTGTGTCCGAGTAACCTATCAGGTCAAACGAATCAGTTTTGGTATACCAAAGACCAGTTGTCAAAGTTCCTTTAAGGTATCGCAGGATACGCTTAACAGCGCTTACATGTGATTCTTTAGGACAAGCCTGATACCGAGCACATAAGCATACAGAAAATATGATGTCAGGACGACTAGAAGTTAAGTACAGTAAACTACCAATCATACCTCTGTACTTACATATGTCGACTGGTGTACCACTTTCATCTGTATCAAGCTTTGTAGACGTCGCCATTGGAGTGCCAATAGGTTTGACATTATCCATATCAAATTTCTTTAGCACGTCTTTTGTATATTTGGCTTGATTAATGAATTCCTTGTGAACTCTGCTTAATTTGCAGTCCAAGGAAGAATGTTAATTATCCCATCATGCTCATTTCGAATTCACTCTGCATACATTTAGCAAACTCGTTATATATCATCTCATTAGTTGATCCAAAGATTATGTCATCAACATATATCTGCACTAATAAAATATTTTTGTCTAAAGATTTTATAAATAAAGTTGAATCAACCTTCCTTTTTGAAAAACCGTGTTCAAGTAGGAAAGAACTAAGGCGCTCATACCAAGCATGGGGTGCTTGTTTGAGACCGTAGAGAGCCTTTCGAAACTTGAATACGTGATCAGGATATTTGAAATCTTCAAAGCCGGGAGGTTGTTTTACAAAAGATTCTTATTTTATAAAACCATTTTAAAAGCACTTTTAACATCCATTTAAAAAAGTTTGAAACCATGAAAACTTGCAAAAGCACAAAGCATTCGAATGGACTCTAATCTAGCAACCAGAGCATATGTCCCATCATAGTCAATGCCTTTTTCTTGATTATAGCCTTGAGCTACTAGACGTGCTTTATTGCATGTGACTGAGCCATTCTCATCTAACTTATTTCGGAACACCCACTTAGTACCAATGATCGGATGATCAATAGGTCTAGAAACAAGTTTTCAAACTTGATTCCGTTCAAATTGGTTAAGTTCCTTTTGCATAGCAGAAATCCAAAATTTATAAGAAAAAGCTTCTAAATCATTTTTAGGTTCAATTTTAGAAATAAATGCAACATTTGCTATTACCATTTGTTTTGAGCTAGAATGAGTACCTACGCCTCTTAAAATATCACTGATTACCAGTTCTTCGGGATGGTCTGCTGAAAATCTCATTCGTTTCGACAGACTTTCCAGATATGACGTAAATGTGTAGTGCCCCGCTCCTCGCGGTCCACTATGTAATACCCACGACTTGCTAACTCAGTCTCGAACTGAGTATTTGGGGAAACCTTTGCTGGTATCCATTGATCACAGATGAAATGCAATGAACCTTTCCAACTGATGGATCGGCTTCTATTGAAATGAGTCTAATAGTTTTTGTCGGATGTTTTCTTTCGCTGCTTGGTTTTGATGAATGCGTTTTCGTATTGGTTTTCGATGATTGGTTTTCATTGTTCGCTTTCATCGCATATCGCATTCATTCCGAATCTTGAGAGAAAGAGACCGAAGTATGCTAATCAAATATTGGTACCTATGTAGGGGGACGCATAGACATACACAAGACGTGAACAGCGCGTGAAGTCCCTCATTCTCTCAACTAAGATTCATCTTGGTGACTTGTTTCAATCGAACAAACATTGATCTGTACGCCCTAATAAAAAATTATATCTAGTCCACTCTTTTGTTGTGTTCCGCTGATCAACGATTCCAAACCAACAAAAGGTAATAAACAAAGAATTGAACTCAGATGCTAAATCAAACAACAGATGCCTTCCTTATGTTCAATATGAATGATTACAAGTTCTTATTTTGCTGTAAGAGATTGATGTAAATGTTGCTAAAGTTACATGACAGAGATGATACGGCTTGCCGTATTGAGAACAAAGAGTAAGACGAAAATACTGAAAGTTGCATATGTTGTCATAATAGAGATTTATTTGATAGAGTGCATTCATGCATTTTGGTCTCGAACAACTTGTGTGCACATGGGCAATCCTTACGACTAGTTTGGGGGCGCCTGAACTGCTCAGCCTAGGGGGGATTAGAGTAACGCCATGCGGTAAAGAAACTAATGGGTGTATAGACTGTCCTTAGCGACGAGCTGAACCAAAGAGTCACAGCGGCTAATCACGGGGAATGACCCGTGGACCAAAATATAGTTAGGTACATTTATGAAATCAGAGTGCATTGCAATCCTAACAAAAGATGCAGAGTTAAGCAGTATGCCTTTATATCATATGAAAATTGTGCTAACCTGTCTTGTGCAGGGATGACTGTCGGCGATGGTAAGATTTATTATTCAAGTGTTATCATAAATAAAATATGCATGATTTTCGAACAAAACCTAGCACTAACACTTCTGCTATTCCAGAAGTTTTATCATAAACAAAATATTTATTTTTAACAAAATTTATTCCATAACCATGATTAGTTAACTGGCTGATACTTAGCAGGTTATGTTTCAATTCTGTTACTAAGCATACATTTTTAATAATGGGTGAGGAAGAGATACCTATGTCACCAATTCCAATGATATGTCCTTTAAGGTTGTTTTCAAAGGAGACATAGCCTTCTTTCTTCATCGATAGAGTTGCGAACAATTTATCGTCACCTGTCATGTGTCTGGAGCAACCACTATCGAATATCCACTTACTTTTAGTGGGAGGAGGAAGGTCCACCTACAACACAAGTTGAAGATGTAACCTTCGGTACCCACTTTCTTGAGGGTCCTGATGTGTTAGCTTTTGGAACCCATATATGCACATTCATATCTACTAGCTTTCTAATCTTACACTAAGGTGACATATGTCCTTTTAATCCATAATAATGATATAGCAGAAGTGTTAGTGCTAGGTTTTGTTCGAAAATCATGCATATGAGTTTTTGAAATAGTGTGTGCATCCTTGTTGTGTGGAAACATATACATGTAAGCATGATTTCTAACATTTCTAGAAGTGTTGTTAGTGTGGTGTTTGTGTTTAGCCTTCTGACTTGTGTTTACCTGAGCTTTTGGTTTAGCAACTTGTTTGTCCAGTTTAATCTCTTAACTTTTTAGAGTTGTCATTGGCTTCATCTAATTTGGTCGTGAGTGCATCTACTCTTAGAATATCAATTTTATACTTCTTTTTCTTTAGTTCAGAAAGATCGTTAAGTTTTACATTTTCTTGATTTGCTTTTTCAAGCTTTTCAAGAGAATCATGTAAACTTAGCTTTAAAGAAGTAATCTCATTGGTGTCACTAGAAGAATCTTTAATATCTTCTAACATTCTAGATTGCTTGGAAGATTTAGACTATACAAATTTTAGCTCTTTCTTAGCACTTTTGTACATATCTATCATTTTCTTCTGATCGGCCAATAGATCAGAAAAAGCATCACACAATTCATCAAAAGTAAATTCTTCATAGAGAGGGTTTGTTATTATCTTAGCATATGTAGCCATGAAGCATAGGTTTGCTGAGTTTCGAGAGTTGTCTTCATCTTCAGAATCACTAGCTTCACTTTCACACCAGATACTGGTGTTTGTATAGTTTTTGGTTGTTGACCTTCTCTTACTTGTCTGATCATGTCTGTATGTTTGATCGTTTCTGCTTCCTCTCCTTATAACAGGGCAGTCCTTCTTTATATGGCATATTCTTTTGCAGATGAAACAGATCGGTTCTTCATCATCTTTGAAGTCCTTCTTCTTCTTTTTTGACTTCTTATATCTGAGGAATCGCCTGAAGTTTCTTATCATCAGGGCCATTTGCTCATTGTCTGAGCTGTTTGTCTCACACTCATCGTCAGACATTGTCTTGTGATTTGTCTTGAATCCTATTATCTTCTCTTTTGGTTCATCGAAGTCCTGAAGATCCAACTCATGTGTCATAAGTTTTCCTGTAAGGGTTTCAAGGCTCATTGTTGTAGGATCATTTCCTTCAATAATGGTTGTTGCCTTTGGATTCCAGTTCTTTGGTAGTCCACGAGGAATCTTCCGGATCTTTTCATGACTGCTGTATTCTTTGCCAAGGGAAGATAGAGGATTAACAATAACTAAAAACCGAGTAAACATCGCTGTAATAGTCTCATTAGGCTTCATTTTGAATATCTCATACTCTTGTGTAAGTCGTGAGATTTTGGATTCCTTCACTTGTGAAGTACCTTCATTAGTAACCTCACGAAGTTTCCAAACCTCGTTGGACGTGGCATATGTAGAGACTCTATTGAATTCAGTTCTATCAATAGCACAAATAAAGCATTGATGGCTTTTACATCATGACTGGCTTGTTTCTTTTTATTGTCGGTGTATTGATCGAATGGTTTCTCAACTAAAACACCTTCTACTCTAATAGGTAGAGGTTTCTTATAACCATTGATAACAGTCGACCATAAATCGAAATCAAATTACTTGAGGAAAAAGCTCATCCGTGTCTTCCAATATGTGTAATTTGTGCCATCAAATAAGGGTGGCCTATTTGTTGACTGACCTTCACCATTGCTTGGAAATAGGGATGCCATATTTCAAGGAGTGTTAATTTCGACAAGAGATAACCTGCTCTGATACCAATTGTAGGAACAATGGCACCTCTAGAGGGGGTGAATATAGTGCAACAAAAATATTTAGAAATAAAAAATTAACTCTAAGCAGGTGAAGTAATATTTTAAATTTAAATGCAAGTAAAGCAGTAAAGGTTGAGGCGAGAATTCAATATGCAGAGACAACAGGTTTATACTGGTTTTCCTCTATGAGGACTAGTCCAGTCTCGAGTACTCAACCCGATATTGAATCCACTATTTGAAATAGAGATTACACCACGTGTTTTGCTCTGAAGAACACGCCAACTTCAATACCGTCGTGTTTTTATCCGAAGTCCATGATCAAACTTCACCAATCACTTTTCTGAGGAAAAAGCTTTTATACGCTAAGCTTGTATAACTCAAAAACTCCTAATCGAAAACCACCGGCACTTAGAAGAGTAGAGTTGACTTGGAGATCTGAAGATTGAAGCTTTGAAAACTGAATAGAAAGTTTTAAGAATAGATAGAGAAGATGAAGAAGGAATGAGTGAATAAAAATGACAAAATCTTATCTATTTATAGGAATTTTTGAGACAGAGTTCGGGCAGAAGTCAGTAGGGGTAACGTTCATAATTTTGAACGTTGCAGATCCAAAGGAATAGAAATTTGCTGCTGACCATGAGAAATCAAGTTGACTGAGTTCGGGCATAACTCTGGCCGAGTTCGGTCCCTTTGGTTCTGGTTCAACCTAAGTTGGTTTTGGTTCAATTAGGTTTGGTTCGGTTCAAGGAATGAATCAAGATAGGTTTTAGATAGACTTCTAATTGCCAGTGATCCCGACTCACAAGTAATCTAGACTCAATAAATAGAAAAATACATAATAAATGTGAAAAACTCAATGATGATGAACTCTACATTCTTTGTTTCTTTTCATATCAAGATCAGAGTTAAAGTCAATTATCGAAATCGGTTTGACTATGGCTAAATGTGCCAACATGATCGTCACCCTACCAATGCTAAGGAACTGTTCAACTATAGGCATTCTAAGTTGCGTAGTAAAATTAAATGCGCATTTGCCACCCTCAAGAATAGGTTTTGCATCCTAGAGGAGAAAAAGTTCCATGACTTTCTATACAAGTTGATATTGAACTTGCTTGTTGTATGTTGCACAACTACATACTTGGAGTTGACCGTAAAGACGAGTTAGTTGTGGATGAACCGTATTTAGGTGTGGGGGAAGTCATGGAAGACAATTTGTTCGAGTATGAACAGTTCCCCCAAAATGGTATGCAATCCAACGGAATGCGAAGAAGGCTCGGGAAGACATGTGTGATCAGATTGCACAAACATATGTCATGATTACTGTATTGGACATGGTAGGGTATAATACCTTTGGCATATGTTGTAGCAGTTTTTGTTAGTTTGAATTGATATTAGTAGCAGTTTTCTTTTTGTAATAGCTTGTATGATATCTTTGGCATATATTGTTTGAGGCAAATGGACTTTGTAATCTGTCTTTTTCTTAAAAGAAATATATAGTTTGTACTCTTGGGCAACAATTTTCATTCTAAATGTCAACAGGTGAGATGGGAGACAACTTTTCCAACTACCGACACTTCCAATAACATGCGGGTAGCCCTTTTGTATCGCCTCAATCAAAGAGGAGGTCATTTGGTACTAGTACATGAAGTCAAGGCCACAAAATTGGACAAGAAGAGGGACAAGAAAGGGTGACACAACCGAGTCTCATTCGTCCACTTGTAAACCCAATGCCCGACATAAATTGGGGTGGTAATATTGATCCTTTTATGGATTCGTATTCCTTTGTTGTTAGTCAAGGATCTATTCTACAAGGACATAATGAGGACCAAGCTGAATCTCATCAAAAGAGCAAACCCAAGAAGCCATCGAATAGTACGGGTAAGAATGTTCAAAAAGAAGGAGGAGGAACGCCCAATAAGCATTGAGAGGATGAACATACAGATGAACTTCTAAAGATTCTTGCTAGGGAGGCCGAAGAGGGGGAAAATGTTACAAAGCCTTCAAAAATTGTTCCTACATACTTGTGGCCAAATTAGTGAATGCAATGTTTGCTACTTCCTATAACATTACCAATGTTACCAATCATTTGCGTGGTTGGAAGTCCAAGTGGCTAGATATTATAAAGGCTAAAGATTTTTGGGGTTCGGATGGGATGAAGATCTAAGGATGGTTGATTATGAACGAGGAAACACATGATGACCTTAAGAAGGTAACTATTTGATTTTGACTATAGATTTATTATTTTCAGATCTGAATATAACTGAATACTGATTATTATTTGCGTAGGCAAAATCCAAACTAGCCCGATGGGTGAACGTTCCTATTAGGAACTTTGATTTGTTATGAATTGTATGTGGAGATGACTATGCAAGAGGGAACCATAAGAAGGATCTCAATACAAAATGGGGAGCAAGAGACTACGTCGATGTAGATACTCCTCCTCCTTGTGGCTCACAACACGATATTGCAACTTCCCAATCTATAAAATCCACGGGTGGGAAACGCCGTAGAGAGGCTAACGTGGAAAATGAAACAATAAGTAAATGGTGGGGAGTGTTACTTCTATGGTCGAGGCACTTAGTACGGGGTTTAAGAGCCAAATTGAGAAGATGGGTGCTAAATTATTTGCCTTAGAGGGATATGAGTCAAATATCCTGATGAATGCCTATAATTTCCTTTGCACGGATAACTTTAAGGCCAATAAGTTTATAGGGTTGCCCGAGACATTCCAAAGGGCATGGCTAGATAACTTCATGTAAGATAACTAGTCTTGTAGCTATGGATAACAACAGCTACTGTTGTTTTTGTAATATTTTGTAGTTTGGCCTGTAATATTTTGTTCTTTGGGTACTACTCAAACACCTGGACTGTAATATTTTGTGGAACAACATATGCTGCTATTTCTGTAACATTTCTTAATATTTGGACTGTAATATTTTAGGGAACAGCAGATGCTGCTATTTTTGTAATACTTCTTAACATTTGGACTGTAATATATCAGTTGTATAACTCTCTACTGCAATTTCATAGTTGTCAAGCTGTATTTTATGAGCCTATCAGTTGCATACTCTACTACACTTTGATATATAAAGCTGTATTTTATGAACATATCAGCTGTACAGCTCCCTGTATATAGCTCTCTACCGCAATTTCATATCAAGTAGCTGTATTTTATGAACATATCAGCTGTATAGCTCTCTTTATAGCTTTCTATTGCAATTTCCACTTTGACATATCAGCTGTACAACTCTTGGTTATTTGACTGAATGTTTGATATATTTATAGCATATCATACTACGTAGTTTTGAAAGGAAGAAAGCCATGAGTGTATACAAGTTGGCCTGAATGTTACATGCAAGTGAATGGATTTAAAGACGCTTATGTTTTTCAAGTGCCAAGATTATGATAAGGCAATGGGTTATTTCCATTCGAATGATAAGAATGAAAGAAGTGAAGTTAAGGGAAAAGTTGTTGTTAATGGCCACCCAATGCCCACTATTGTTTTTCTTGGTTTTCTTACGTTACTTGTATCAATTATTGTCTGGTCCTATATTATGTAAATTTCTTTATTGTAGAACCAAGTCTGTTTTGTAAATGGGGCCAAATATGATGCCTCATAAACCTCTTCTACCTATGTAACGACAATATTTATGTAATGTTTCTTTGCAGGGGATTGTCTTTGAATGAAATATGGAGGTGCAACCTATATTAGAAGCTAAAGTTGATGCCTCCCCTACCAATTTGGTGATGGATGGAGGTAGCCAACTTTTAGCCAAATTTCTGACTATGATGAAGATGGTGCAACCTTTGAGTCTAAAATATTGATCCCTCACGACAATACAAATGAGGAAAAGATGGATCTCCCACGGCTAGAAGCCAAAATGGATGGCCTCCCCCACCAACTTGGTGACGGATGGAGGTAGCCAACTTTTGAGCCTAACATTTTCAAATTGGCAATGATGAGTGGGATGGAGAATCCTTTGAGCCAATTACTACAACATTTGTTGTTCTTGCTTCATGAATCCTTCGAGCCCATTTGTTATTTAAATGATGTTTTTGGAGTTAGTTTTCAAAGTTGATATATTTGGGCTATCATGAGAAGGTGAATTCTTTTCTTCTTATGCTTGCAGTTTAGTTTTTGTGGGCTATACGATATTCTATTTTGACAGTATTTAGACTATACTTTTTACTAATGTAGGCTCAGTTTTTTGGTTTAGTTTGCATTTGCTTCAACCTGGCAGTTTAATGTCTTTTTTAATAACAGGTCAATTACAGGAATTTGGTTCTTTAAAATTTGGGTATCCTATTTCATTCCTTCCAAGATTCAACTTGAATTATATTAAGTTATACAAATTCTTCTTATTATTTTTGTCATCTGGGTCTTCTTGATTATGTGGAAAGCTGGTATTTATGGTTACTGTGTGTGCTTGGTACTTGTTTGCTAATACAATGCAGACTGAATTTTTTGATACACTTCTAATTACTGGATTTCTAACATACTACTAATACTATGCTGATACACTGCTACTGATACTAAACTGAACAGGCCCTCGGGGGTATCAGCACAGTATCAGTAGTATGTCATACTCTGTCACGTTTGTTTGTTGGTAGGAAGCCAAAGGAGGGGAGGGATGAATGTGTTTATTTGTATGTATATACACTATTGTTCGGTTCAGCTTTCAATATGAGGAAGAAGAGAGCCTTGAGTGGTGTCACGATCTGCTACCCAAATTGTTGGGCCGGATCGAGTCATGTCCAGCCTACGCTTGAGATAAAGCGTAGTAAGTTGTTCTAAAGATACCAAGATAAGACTAAAATGTGCTAACAGTTCTAAAAGTAATAAAGAGACAGAAATGTTCCAAACACAAAAGTCATCTCGTATAATAGTAAGTTCCAAGTACAAGTCCAAAGTATAAAGCTGGATACAGGTCCAGTCACAAAATACATAGTCTAATACATGACTACTCTCAAAAGTCCAAAGTAAATAGACAACTAGATGAGTTTTCCCGCAGGTACATCCTCGTAAGATAAAGCCTGGTCCTCGGCAGCAACTCCATAATAGGAATCACAAAGCAACTCCTCCTCAGTAAGTATACCTACAACGTTATCCTGTCAGGATGGGAGCAAGTACTGAGTCTAGCAAACTAAATATACGAAACATAAAATGAACAGGAATGTAATAAACTGGAATCATGGCATATTATGATTTAATTGGTTCTTTTTAGAAATGGCAACATATATTTGTTTAAAAGTTTAAAACCGTAGCATGTACGTGATCGGTCAATAGGTAGATAGGATATACAGTGGTACATATCAAGTTTTTCTGGCATGCACATACGTGCACGAACGGTATCGATGTATATCCATACACAAATGCGGGATCAGAACATACGGCAAAGTTACATATAGAATGTTACCGTACGCGGTAAATACATACGGAGAAGGGGGTCATGATCACGTACACTACTAATAGTTTCTCCTTAAGTCGTTGTTTAAACATGTAAGAGATATAAAAACTGTCCTAAACATGGTAGAGACTGAAAGTAATACAACATGTAAAGTTTTAACTTGCTACCCCAAGGATCAGCATTTAACATGGTTGGAAATCACAGTTCATTGATGTAACAGTATGTAAAGTTTGTAGAAGTACTTGCCTTTAGCAGAGTAAAGCAGCGATAGAAATGCTATAGATGCCTGATGACTCGTCACTGTAGAAATAATACATAAACTTAGTTTTCACACTAAGTTAAACACTAAGACACTAGTTGTGCAACACGACTTTCTGACTGGACACCTAGCCAAATGGTAACTTTAGCATAGGAGACCAATGTGGGGTGACACAATACCCAAACTAACTTTCTAGGGCCTTTACACTAGTGCGGGGTGAGATCCAATACTATAATAACTCAAAACAACACAAATCATTGTAAGTCGTAACTATTCAATAAATAAATCAAACTGTACACTGTGTTCCAATAATTTTTGAGATAGACAAAAAGCTCAAATTTACATAAAATAAAGTACCATAATGATCCTTGTTAATTATAGAAATTTATATTAATTTTTTTGGAATTTATAAACCCTCATAGATATTTATTAAAAATCAGTAAACCTATGTATCCTGAAAATGAGTTATGTTTTCCTATTTTTATAAAATACCAAAATTACTTATTAAATACTTAAAAAATTATAATAAATTAGCTAAATTAACATAGTATTTAAATACAATTTTTCTCAGATTTTTACAGCATTAAAATATATATAAAAATTCAAAAACGGCAAGCAACAGTTTCTGGAAAATAATTAATTATGTATTTACTATTTTGTCCATGTATTCGAAATTGAACCGAAATCCAGATACAGGACCCAAAGCCTTGAATCAAGTCCAATATGACTTGTACAGACTCTGAATGTATTAGGCACAATTGGACCCAAAAATTCATGCTAGGTTTGGATATCAATTGGCCATAATTTATAAAATACAGGAATTTAAATACAAATAATACATTTTAAAGTGGTAAAATATACAAATCATAAAATTACCTAATAACTTGTGAATCTATACACAACAATATTTTATACAAAATAGAATTTGAAATACATATATAAATATACAACAACAATATATATATATATATAGATATTTATATATAAAAAATATATAATATATATATATATATATATATATATATATATATATATATATATATATATATATTTTATATATATATATATATATATATATATATATATATATATATATATATATATATACAAATACAGTATATATATAAAAGTATATATATAATAATATATATACATAAATACATATACATATATACATATATATATATATATATATATATATATATATATATATATATATATATATATATATATATATATATATATATAAATACATATATAAATATATATAAATACATATATATAAATATATATATATATAAATATATATATATTTATAAAAAAATATATAAATATATATATAAAATATATATATATATATATATATATATATATATATATATAAATATATATAAATACATATATATAAATACATATATAAATATATATAAATACATATATAAATATATATAAAATAAAAAAATATATATATATATAAATACATATATAAATATATACTTATATATAATAAAATAAACTAAAAACAAAACAAAACCAAAAGAAAGGAAGGGGGCTCGAACTCGGCCAGGGGCAGGGGGGTTTTAGCGCGCTCGAGCTGGCCAAGGGGTCAGCTCGAGTCAGTTGTTAGGGTTAGGTTAGGGTTAGTTATATTATGGTTTTAGGTTAACGGGTTGTAAACCCGATAGCATATTCTTCGTGTCCTGACAGTTAAGGACACGAAGAACGGTCGAGTCCAAGTGTCCGGGTCGTGCACGACATGCACGACTCGAATTAGACATGTCCAGACTTACCACGAGACTCGTCGAGACTCGACGAGTCACATATGTGAATACGAGTCGAGTCGGAGAAGAAAAGCAAAGTGACACGTACGTGTCCGACTTCGGGTCGACGAACGGAGCTGTTGTAGGGCGGAGGAGTTGTCGTGGTCGACGGCGAAGGGCGGCGCTGAGTTCGTCTTGGCGAGGTGAACAAAGTGGCGGTGGTTGGGGGCGTCGAAGTGGGTTGTAGGCGTCGGGGTGGGTAGGGGGTGATCTCCGGCGAGGCTGGTCGGGGAAGACGAAGTGAAGGCGGTGGCTAGTACGGCTGTGATGGTCGTGGGGAGTCTAGGGTTAGGGTTTGGGGGTCGGGGGCTATTTATAGGAAAGTAGGACGATCGAAATTAGGGTTTGAATTAGGATTAGGGTTAGGTCTTAGGCCGGGGTTAGTCGGGGACGACGATAGCACGGCGGTCGTCGGGGGTGGTTAGGGTTAGGTTTTGCAGAACCCCCCCAAGATTTGTTAATTATAAATAGGCCCACCGCCTTGTATAAATACAAATTCCAAATTGTAAAAACACTCCTTTTGTGGTTCTGTGCAAAATTCAATTTGCACAGATAAGTCGAATATTACAAATTGATATTAAAATAATTAAAATAATTACAAAATAATATATTTGGATTTAAAAATTATTTAAAAATCATTTAAAAATTCTAGAAAAATTCCTAATAATTATAATAATTTATTTTAAGGATATAAATATTTAAAAATATAAAAATAATATTTTAAAAACTACGGGCTTACAAATCTTTCCTCCTTGAAAAATTTCGTCCTCGAAATTCACAAGGATAGAAGACTCTACAAACATTCTAATATAACAAGCAATGCAAAGAATGACTAAGGCTATTATTAAGACTAACCTCTAAGGTATCAAGCGGGAACGGGTGGTTCCCTCGCAGCTGTTGGGTCGAACAAGTAAGGATATCTCCCCCTCATGTCCGACTCCCTCTCCCAATTAGATTCACCCGGAGAGTGACGGCTCTAAGCTACTCGTACCAAGGGTATAACTTTGTTCCTCAGCCTCTTCTCCCTCATGTCTAATATCTCCACTGGCTGCTCAGTGACTGCAAGGCTCGGTCCGATCTCCAACTCCGAATGATCTGGCACATGGCTGGGGTCCGGAACATACCTCCTCAGCTGAGACACATGAAAGACATCGTGAACTCTTGCTAGGTTGGGTGGAAGTACAATCCTGTAAGCTACCTCTCCGATCCTACCAGTATCTCGAACGGCCCGATGTATCTGGGGCTCAACTTGCCTCCTCGTCCGAACCGGATTATCCCTCTAGTAGGTGATATCTTCACTAGCACCATATCTCCGTCAACGAACTCCATCGGTCTGTGACTAGCATCGGCCCAGTGTTTTTGCCTGTCCTGAGCGACTCTGAGCCTGTCTCTGATCATCCTGACCTTCTCTGCTGCATCTTTGATCATCTCTGGCCCAAGCATAACTCTGTCCCCAACATCATCCCAAAAGAGCGGTGTACGGCATCGTCGTCCATATAGTGCCTCGAAAGGAGACATACCGATGCTGGCTTGGTAGCTGTTGTTGTATGAAAACTCTACTAAGTGCAGATGGCTCTCCCATGATCCGCCAAAGTCCATCACACAAGTCATCAGCATATCCTCTAGCGTCTGTATCGTCCTCTCGGACTGCCCATCTGTCTGTGGGTGGTACGCAGTACTGAACTTGAGCCAACTGCCCAACTCTTCCTGCAAGCTCCTCCAGTAGTGGGACGTGAATCTGCTGTCTCGGTCCGACACGATGCTCACTGGTACTCCATGCAAGCGAACTATCTGCTGCATGTCTAGCTCCGCCAACTTCTCGGTAGAAAGCCCCACCTTGAAGGGTATGAAGTGTGCACACTTCGTCAGCCTGTCCACGATGACCCAAATGGCATCCTTCCCTCCTTGGAAACGAGGAAGCCCTGAGACGAAGTCCATCGTAATGTGTTTCCACTTCCCTCGGAAATGGGTAATGGCTGCAATAGACCAGCTGGCCTCTGACGCTCCGCCTTGACATGCTGGCAAACTAGGCATGTCGAAATGAAACGTGATACATCTCTCTTCATCCCGTGCCACCAAAGATGTTCTCGCAAGTCACGGTACATCTCGTTGGCACCAGGGTGAATAGAATATCTCGATCGGTACGCCTCCTGCAAGACTGCCTCTATCAGATCTCCCTTCGGCACGTATAACCGGCTGCCATGCCTCAAGGATCCATCCTCTGCTACGGTGAAGTCATCCAGCAATCCAGCTAATGCCTGGGCTCGAAGTCTGCGAAGGCTCTCATCTGTAGACTGTGCCTCCTTGATCTGCTCCATCAAACCTGATTGAATGTCAAGCACCATCATATGTATCACTGATCCTGGTCGAACTATCTCGATAACGAGCTTCTCCAGATCTTTCCGCAAATGCTGATCTATCATCAGATACCATGCCATCGGATGCCTGCTCAGCGCATCCGCCACCATATTTGCCTTTCCAGGATGATACTGTAAATCGATATTGAAGTCCTTCATCAACTCCAACCATCATCTTTGCCTCATGTTCAGCTCTTTCTGTGTGAACACATACTTCAAGCTCTTGTGGTCAGTAAAGATTTCTATACGCTCTCCGTATAAGTAGTATTTCCACAACTTGAGTGCAAAGATCACCGCAACTAACTCTAGGTCATGGGTAGAATAGTTTCACTCATGAGTTCGTAATTGCCTAGATGCATAAGCAATCACTTTCCCGTGCTGCTGTAGGACACATCCTAGCCCCTTTCCCGAAGCATCGTTGTATATGGTAAAACCTCCAGACCCTGAAGGTAATATCAGAACTGGAGCGGTCGTCAGCCTCCTCTTCAGCTCCTCAAATGTTGTCTGGCATTCCTCTAACTAGATGTACTCTGCGTCCTTCCGTGTCAGTTTTGTCATGGGTTCAGCTATTCTAGCAAAGTCCTGGACGAACTTCCTATAATAGCCGGCTAAACCCAAAAAGCTGCTGATCTCTGAAACTGATGTCGGAGCCTTCCATGTCTCAACGACAGCAATCTTCCTGGGATCCACCGAGATCCTCTCTCCAGTAACTACATGACCGAGAAACTCCACTCGGTCCAAAAAGAACTCGCACTTCGACAATTTGGCATACAACCTCTCCTGCCTCAGAATCCCCAAAACTGTTCGCAAGTGCTCTGCGTGCTCCTCCGGCGTCTTCGAGTATATCAGGATGTCATCGATAAATACTACGACAAACTTATCCAGATACTGGTGAAATGTCTTATTCATCAAGTTCATAAAGACAGTTGGCGCATTTGTGAGACCAAATGGCATCACCAGAAACTCGTACTGTCTGTACTTCGTGTTGAACGCCGTCTTTGGGATGTCTGCAGCCCTGACTTTCACCTGGTGGTAACCGAATCTCAAATCTATCCTGGAAAACACCTTCGTCCCACTCAAATGGTCAAACAAATCATCTATCTTCGGCAGAGGATATTTGTTCTTAATGGTGATGGTATTCAATACCCGGTAGTCAATGCACAATCGTCCTTCTTCGGCACAAAAAGTACTGCCGCTCCCTATAGAGAAGCTCTAGATTGAATGAAACCCTTTCTCAATAGATCATCAATCTGCTCCTTCATCTCTACGGCCTCATTGGGGTTCACTCTATAGCAAGCCCGAGATACTGGTAATGAACCCGGTACTAAATCTATAGTGAACTCCACATCTTTGTCAAGCAGAAGTCTTGGAAGATCCTCTGGGAATACATCCATAAACTTCCTAATGATAGGATGTGGCGGTGCTATCTCCCTAACTGTCGTACAACAGTTCGGCTCTAGGCTGATCTCCGGCCCTATCCTCCTAACACTGAATGGTGCCGTGCCTTGGGGACTGAACAGAATACTACCCTCATGACAGTCTATAGCTGCATGGGCATAGCTAAGCCAGTCTATCCCTAATATGATATCATACCCGGGGAGTGGTGTTTGCAAAAACAAAAGTTGATCTTTATTTCAACAAACTTTGTAAAGAAGATTACAAGAATTCTGGGAAAGTACAACTATAGGAATCCGATCTGAATGACGATCGCTTTATCCCTTGGACGATGTGAACTTTGAAGATGGTAGCCTCTGAAGATTACAGCAGCACTTTGGCAAGAACTCCTGATCTCTGGTAATGATCTCTGATCTCTGTATGCGTATGTGATCCCCTCTAGGAAGGACTTGAAACTCTATTTATAGAGTTCTGGAAATAACTAACTTTTAGTTATTCTGGACTGTGCAAGCTGGATTGCGCTGCATTGGACCGCGCAGACATCAGACTGCGCTGGCAGTTACTTGATCGTGGGACAACTGTATTGGACACATGGCATTATTTGATTGAAATGCGCATGATCATATACAGACAGTTACCACGTAATGAGTCATTGATGGCATGAAGGCCACGTGTACTTTTGTCAGTTGTACTGATGGAGTGCGCCAACTGAATTATGCTGGCTTCGGATTGTGCTGGGATGGACTGCGCTGGGATGGACTGTGCTGCAGGCAGATTACGCTGTATGTACAGCTGTCCTCGAGCGCTGTGCTGCACGATAAACGAACAGTTTCCTCGTTCTTCGTGCTGTCAGCTGTCAGAAGATCTGATTCTCTGTCAAGTAATGATGACGAGACCACGTCAGCATGCGCACTTGGATGAGTGCGCAGTTCAGCCTGCACAATCGAATTGTTGCGCAATCTGTCTTCTATGCAGTTCAATTGAAGGATGTATAATTTGATTTTGATGAGTTTGTTGATGGGTGCAACTTGATTTTTATGACCTACAAGACCCCCTTCAAAGTTTTCGAAGTTTGAAAATAGTCAAAGCTTCGAAATACTTTGAATTTTAATTTTAAAATCAAGTTGCGCATATAATGACCTGTCTGCGCAATCGGAAGAATTAGCTCCTGTTTATCCGGCACAATCTGAGGAGTCTGTTCAATCTCGAAAACTATAGATAGTTCTCTTTCTCTTATCTGTCATTCTTTACTTGCTTCTAATCATCTGAAAGAAAGAATTTTCCGAGCTCTCCCGACTCTCCTTCTTCTTCTTCATCAACCTTAATGGCTCCAAAGCGCTCCGCCGCCGAGAAGGGCAAGGCCCCCGCCGAGTCTTCGGTTCGGGTTGCATCGCGCCTTTCTCGACATGAAGTTGTACATCCCGCACTGCAAGGTAGACATCCGATTGAAAACCCTTTTTAGGGTTCTTCGTCATTACTGCACCTTCAAACCGATCTCTTTTTAGAGATTTGGTTACATTGTGACGCCCTGTTTAGGGTTTCGGTTGCACAAAATCCAATAATCTTTATTTTTATGAAGACTATTTTCTTGCGTAATCGGTCAGAACGCGCTGACAAAAGTCAGCGTAATCTGCTGATTTGCGCAAGGCTGTCCAGCGCAAACTGATGCTTTGCGCAAGTCATTCAGCGCAATCTGATAGCTTGCGCAAGTGGATGAGTTGGCGCCACTGGACAGTTTGCGCATAGAAGCTATTGTTGTGCAATCTGATGCTTGTGCAATCTGATGCTTGCATAATTTGCAGACAGAATCTTTGATTTTATTTTGTACTGAATTCTATTTTTTCTGTTTGATGCAGTTAACATCAGTGAGGACCCTGAGTATGAAATATTTGCAGGGTCCCTTGCTGAGCCAGAATTTAAAGAAGATTTGTCCCATGTGCTCTTTCCACAATATGCTCTGCCATCCTCCCGCCAAGCTATCTTGGTAGCTCAGGATAATAAGACTTTGTTAAGTTTGATGAATGGACAGCCCCTGCAGTCTGCTGACGCCATCACCCATAAGAAACCCATGTTTTTATTTGGTGAAGCCATTGACAAGAGTTCTCAGCCAAGGCCCCGTGTTGAGCAGAGACTCTTCCAAAGAAAGGAGAAACTAGTCTTATTATCGAACATTGCTAGATGCCTCCCTCTGGCCCGCTATGCCCATGCAAGCCATCCCAGGAGGATGGACTGAGATATTACTCCCCTCCAGCACGCAAGGACATGAAAGATCTGTGTCAAGAAAGGCCCAAACAACAGAGACATGTTCTATAGTTCATCTGAGCGTCATTGCACTTTGCTTAGAGGGTTGAAGCCAGGTTGTATCCCTCCAGAGAACTCTTTTTTGCAGCTGCCGGTGAGGACACCAATCTTTGCTAATGAGTATGCAAAGGCAGAGGGCAGATACCCGGATCAGGACATCCGGCTGACTGGTATGTTGAACCCGAAGAACAGAAGGTGGAACTGCATAGCCAACTGGATATTGGCTCAGTTTGAAGACAAACTTAAAGAGATCGAGCTTTATAATACGGTATATGCTACCGTGTATGACTTCCACCCAAACCCTCATTTGTTTCTGGCCTTGGCAGAGAGGTACAATTATAGGACACGGACATTCATGACACCCTGCGGGGAGATTGGATTACCCCTTCATGAGATGAAATACATCTCATGCTTACCAACGGAAGACTTTCCTTATGAGGAATATGTTCCAACAAACGATGAGTTAGACCGACTTCGTCGAGAGAATGCAGAGATGGTGGCCGTTTTCGAAGAACTACTGTGCCATTACAACATATGCTCCCTATACTATAAGAGCGGCTCTTCCGGCACCTATTATTCATCGAAGTGGTTGCCGTATCTTTCTCTTAACCATATCATTGAGAAAAAGACCAAGGATCATGAATCATGCAACCCAACTTTCTTCCAATCTCTCAACCACAGTGAAGTAATAAAACTGATGGAAGAGAATAAGAAAATAGATATCAGAGTTAATGATGAACACCAATACCCTCCGCTCAAGACCGGAGATTTTGTTGAAAGCTTTATAAGAATGGGCTACAGGTCCATGTTAAGAGAAGCCCAGCTGGCGGGTTTCCTGACATACTGGCTCCATCGATTCGTCGTACCCGGAGTAAGCGCCATGGACCGCTTCCACCGTGGTGTACTCTTTGCTACAGTCCGGTTAGTCTTCGGTTACCGGATGGATTTGCTATCATCGATGACCTGTAGAATAAATGCAGGTCTTCGTCTGTATGTTGACTCTATGATCAAATGGAAGGGTGAGAAGGGGAACTTCCCTCGATTGGAGTTGCCCTACACCTATCTATTTGGATGGTTGCTTCTGCACTATCCGTCCTTGATAAACCCCGACATGGGAGCAGTTGGCGGAAGCTTTCTGCGGAGATTCTCCCGGGGCAAGTGGGTGTACATTAGTCTGAAGGATTGCAGACGTGCCCTGAACCTTGGAAAGGGTTGGAATTTTTACTGCTTTGCCCCTCCAGCTGGTTATGAATTCATGGCAACAAATCTTGTTGACCTTGGGAGGCAACCGCTGGGTCGAGCAGCTTTTGACTGGCTGAAGGCGATCAGACCATCGCATTTGGTGTACAGATTTGAAGAGGAGTGCTATCTGGAACCATATCTGCCGAGCCGCTTCGCTCGTCAATTTGGTTACGACCAGTTCCATGTGGGCAACGCTATAACTTGCCTACAAGGAAAGGGGTATCTGATTGATGGTGCCAGAGCATGGGCCTACTACAATGCTCGAGACACAAGGACAGTGTTCTCGATGCCAAACAAGAATGATAATGGCCCTAGAATATTATATACATATTCACTGTTTTATACAGCTGTAAATACTTTCGCCGAGAATTTCAATCTGGTGGACAGCTTCGCGACGGCGACGTATTTGAAGAAAGGAGCAACTGCTACACTAGCTCCAACAAATGATGAACAACATGAACCAGTGGATGATCCCTTGGAAGCCTCAAGGAAAGTTAACTTCCCTGAGGAGGTTAGTGAACCACTGAGGATTTCTTTGAAAGTTGTTAAGTTCCCGGCCAGAAAAAAGAAAAGAAGGATTAATGAGCCTTCCTCTCCGGTTGCCAAGAAGAAACTCCTCTTGGACCCATCAGAGAAAGTCACTACCAGGTCGCAGTCTCGGCAACTGGCCGAGTCGACCCGAGAAGAAGCGACCACACCGACTTCTCTTCCACAGCGGGTTGATGTGGTAGATGTGGAGAGTCTCGACAGACCTCTTCATCGAAAGAAGTCGACTTTTAGAAAAGAAAAAAAAGAAGGTGATCCTGTCCTCGGTGGTGGCCAGTGCTGCTGCTGGAATTACTATGTCATCTCCTACTCCTGTCTCTGAGCCTAGTCCAGAGCAGAGAGAGGAGACTGAGCAGAGGGAAGAGGCTGAACAAAGGGAGGAAGCTGCAGAACCTAGGGAAGATGAAGCTTTAGGATCTCCTTCACCGGCGGTAGAAACGACTCAGCTTCCTGCTACGCCAGGAACACTTCGTGAAGAGGAGGATCTTCTAATGATTGATGCATTAAATGATTGCGACTTCGGTCTGCAAGATGATGTTGATCATGCCGCTGCAACTGCCAGCGAGGAAGCTCCTGAAGATAATAAAAGTGAGGAGAGTACATCATCAGAGGCTGTTGATGATACACAAAATCTTGAACAGGACGTTGAGGTCCATATATCTTCCAAAGCTGCTAATGACACCCTGGATCCTGAAAAGGATGTTGAGGTGCTGGTATCTCCCGAAAAGACTGCGGATGAGGAAGTGGCCCTGGAGGAAACTCCTACTGTTGATCCCAAAGGTAAAAAATAAAATAAATTTATCAATCTTCTTTTCATAGATTAATAGCTGACATCTCTATCTTTGATCCATGCAGAAATCGAATCTTCTCCAGCTCCTCCAATGTACACGAATATAGTACCTGTAACGACGATAGCTAGCAGTAGTCGTCATTTGTCAAGTGGCTCCGTGGCAGGCAGTAGCCAGGCAGTAATGTCTGAGGCTACTTCTGCTAGATTGGAATCTGGGCCAGCAGATAACCGAATCATCACTGAACCAAGCCATGGTAAGACTGCTTTTACTTTTGATCTTTTCAATAGCTGCAAATGACAGACAAAATGATAAAGTTTATTTGTTTTTTTGCAGAGGAACAACCGGGAGGAGCAACCAGCTCTACTTTAGCTCCCTTATTTAAAGAGCCTCCCGTCCAAGTGGCTGAACGCCCTACTGCTTCATCATCAACAGGAGTCGCTGCTACTCCTGGTGCTTTGGCTACCAACCAATTTGTCATCAGCTCTTTCACCAACTTTTTCTTTAACTCTTTGGTACCCTTAATAGATAGGGTGATAGAGAAGAAAGAGGCTAATTTTTCTGCAGTTAGAGGTCCAACCTCTTACTTGATTAATGCCATCCGCAGCCAAGGTGATGAAGCTCAGGCTACTTTTCTTGATCATATATTAGATGAGTTGGAGACTTCAGTTAAGAGCTACAAAGAGCTAAGAAAGGGAGAGGTAGAGCCTCTGGTGCAAGCTGAAATTGAACGGATGTCTCAAGAGGCCGCGGTTGAGAAAGTTAATTTCCAAGTTCTCTTGGATACTTTCACTGCCAAGTCTGCTGAATACAACTCCAAAGTAGAAACAGTGGCATCTATTGCTGAAGAGAAAGAAAGGAAAGTTGCTGAATTACAAGCGGAAATTGCCCGTCTTCAAGAAGAACTGAGACTTGCTCAATTAACTCTGGAAGATGAGGCTGTTTGCCATTAAAATTGTTTGATTGAAAACTTTAATACAAACAGAACAGTATTACAATGTAGGACTTAGATGTAGTCCTAGGAGTACACTTTTGTTTAAGCTGGGTCCTTAGTGCCAATGGAGTGAGTGGTAATGCGTTGACTCCGTTGACGGGCTGACGACGGTTATCGGTTCTCTGAAGGTGTGGATTGCTCTGGGTGCTGGAGCTTGCTGAGAGAAGGAAGACGTTGAGTGTCTGTATCTGGCTCTCTGATGATTCCTCGTATGTTCGTTGTAGATTCTGTGTGTGTGTGTGAAGGAGAAGATCCCTCTATTTATAGTTTTGCAGGCTGGCTGCTCATGCGCGCATGTAGGGTGCGCCGGTGTGTGGGGACGCCACGTGGAAGTTGCTGATGGGGGCGTGTAGATGATGCGCCCTGATTGAGGGGGAGAACTCTTCATACTGCTGTTGTGAGCCGGCACGTAGCAGAGGAGAAGATCTTTCTGTTGCTGAAATCTTGGACGAGTTGAGTCAAAGGACACGTGTCATCGACCCATGGCTCGAAGATCTCGGATTTGGGGGGGCAGTGATCTGGTGAGCTGCGCCTTGGATCTGGACGCAGGAGGAGGCTGCGGCTCATAACCTTTAGGAGTTACAAACCATTTAGGGCGCATGGCTTTTGAGGTGCATGCAGGTGACCTTCCTTCTGTCTTTCGGGATCAGAGATCAGTCTGGGGCGCATGGCTTTTGAGGCGCATGCAAAGCTTCAACTGGAGACTCTTCTTCTGTCTTTAGGGATCAGTGAAGGGTCTGAGGCGCATGGCTTTTGAGGCACATACTGGTTTGGACGCATGGCCGTAGAGGCGCATGCGGATGGCCACGTGGCAGTAGCCGTCGGAATAGAGTCATGATGATGCTGACGTTGCCGACGCTTCGTTCTCTGAAAAAGCTGTCAACTGTTCAGACTTTGGGAAGCGTGCTGCCAATTCTGGTGTCATTCAGCATTTAATGTTTATGATGTTCGATGGACAGCTGAGTGGGCACATTGGTTGGTGTTCCACTTGGCATGGAGATGTGAGGGAGGGCGCATCCTCTGTGATGCGCCGGGTACTGTAGGGCACGTCTGTGTGATGCGCCTGATGCTAGAGGGCACATCCGTGTGATGCACTGTTTGGCTGGCGCATCCGACATGTCCTTTAATGACGCGGCTGTCTCGCTCCTCGAGTGCTATAAATAGCCGTTTGGCTGAATTCGAGGCGTCCGGTTCATCCATTCAATGCAAATTCATTGCACAGAATTTGGAGAGTCATCCACTTGGCGTGTGGGTTTGATTTGCCCGGCCTATAAATAATGGCATAGAGAGAAGGTTTGCTCCTCATTCCCTCACGTACTCCCAATATGAACTTGGATATGTGGGTGCATTCTGTTGACGAAGTGCTCCCGAGGGTAAAGATGAGACATCGTGTTGTCTTCGATGCACTTGAAGGTGACTGTTACATCCAAAAGACGGAGTCGAGGACTTCTGAGGCAGGCGGAAGGTGCCTGTTGCATCCAAAGATAAGGATGTTCGGGCCTCGTCTCCGTTGTTCCGGAAGAGCCGTAGATCGGAATGGTGGTGCTAGGATCTCTCTTCCTTCAAAGTGGGTGCCGCCCACTTTGATTGTGTTGAAAGCTCCTTGTGCCATGATTTCGATCACGGTCTTCCTTGGTCCTTGGAGGCTCTTTCGAAGCCTCCCCTGGCCACAGCATTTGCGGTGCTCTTCTCTTCCTTGGTTCCAGCCAGAGGGTTAAATACTTTGCTTGGCGAAGCACTTATCAGGCGAGCCTGGCTGGAAGAGCAGCACATAACTGGGCTCTGCTCGGCCAGGTGAGCCTGGTTGGAAGAGTTGCACATAACTGAGCTGCTGAAGGGATGCACATAACTGAGCTGGATGTACATAACTGAGCTGCTGAAGAGATGGTAGGATGCGCCTGGCTGGAGGCGCATGACATCTGCTGCGTCTGGCTGATAGCGCATGGTGACTGCTGCGCCTATCGGAAGGCGCATGGTGGTTGCTGCGCCTATCTGGAAGGCGCATGGTGGCTGTTGGCTGTAGATCTAGGATCCTTCCTTTGTAGAAATTCTCCTTTGTACAACCTTTTCTAGACATGTAATAGACCTTTATATATATAAATAAAAAGTCCTTCTTTGAATGTCTATGGCTTATTTGTCTGAGTTCTGGCGCATATAATGCCTCGCGCATGGGCTTTCTGGTTGTGAATTTCCATGCTTCTACAAGACCCCCTTCAAAGTTTTCAAAACTTTTGAATAAGTTTTGGAATACTTTGAATAAGAAGCATGGAGGTCAGGGCACATGATTTTTGGGCGCATGCTTGTTCGGGCGCATGCTCCTTTCAGTTGATGATGATGACGCCTTGGTAACCCAAAAGATTAATGATGATCTTTTGGTTGTATTTGTTGTTATCTCCTCACGGAACTCGAAACGACGGCTGAGATTACACGTCATCGGTTCACGCGTGCGACCAAGCCCTATAAATAGGTAAGGGTTGGAGAGAGAGTGAGAGTTCATCTGCTCTGTGCCTTTGCTTTCTTTAGAGTTTTTCTTCAAAATCCTAACTTTTTCTTCTCTGAGAGAATGGCTCCCAAGACTCCTCGCGGTGGTGCCGGCCAGGGGAAGGAGAAAGCGAAGGAGTTCGTTGGTGAGGATGCACCTATCACCCCTGCAACTCCGGCCGACGTTCGTCCTGAGGTGACGGGTGGGTTCAACTCCTTCACATAAGCTTTTGGGCCAGACTGTGCCCTAACTCAGATTTGCTGACGCGTATGGACTTTTGTCCTGATGATACGCCGAGGTTCTAACCTGCCGACGTGCATAGGTTTACACCTTTATCATGCACCGAGGTATAATGGCTGACGCGCATGGGTTTCGTATCCTGATGATGTGCCGAAGCCTTCGCTGACGCGCATGAGCTCACGCTCTGAATGCGCCGAAGCTCCAATGCTGACGCGCATGGGCTTACGCCCTGATGATGCGCCGAAGCAAGTTGACGCGCATGGGCTTACGCCCTGATGATGCGCCGAAGCTATTTGGCATTTTTCTTTTTGCCTGACTTCCATCTTTATTGTATCAGTGTCGATGACGATCCCTTTGTTGAATGAGGTCCTTCTGGACGCTTCTCTTTGTCAGATGGGAGTTGATTTTGACGAGGCGATGATCAATCCTGCGAAGGATGCTATCTTACAGGACCAACCTCGTGAGAGAATGCTATAAATCCAGACCCAGTTGCCTCTTTTCCTCCAGAGTATGATGGAGAGTGGTAAACTGAAGTCTGCTGGATCCGAAAGTATAACTTTCTTAAAACCTGTCTTTCTATTTGGCGACCGACTAGTCTCTTCCGAAGTGAAGATACTGAGGATTAGAGAAGACTGGTTCTTTTCTGCCAAAGGCATGGTTTTGTACATGCGGCAGGTTGACCGTCAGTTGCCGCTGACGGCTTTTTATCGTCTAGCTTCGAAGAGAAGGATGGGTTGGGAACTTACTCCCTCTCAAGGAGGGGCCTTGGGAGGTACCCTCTCAATTGACGCCTCCTCGAACCAGCGAGATACTTTGACCGCTTCACGAGCCGGTTCTTCTTTCAGTTACCGAGCCTTGCATCCTGGGAGCATCTATAGTGAGGTCCCAAATGACACGTTTCCCTTCAGTGCCCCGATCTTTGCAAATCGGATGCTGACATCAAAGGTGATGTATCCGACAGGTAGCTTCAGAGTCGAAGGCTGGTGTCACTACATCCCGAAGTGGGACGAGTTGACCACTTGGGTGCTTTCAAGGTTCGAGGTTGAGCTTAAAGAGATCGGGCTGACAGCCGCCATTCGGGCCACGCAGACAGGCGTGGACCTCAATAAGCCTATGTTCCTTGCGCTCTTGGAGCTTTTCAATGCCCAGACTGGTAGCTTCTTTACTCCGGTGGGGGAGTTGGGATTAGCCCTTCATGAGATGTACGAAGTGTCCAAGCTTCCTTGGGGCTCGGAACCGTACGAGGAATATTTTCCATCAAATGAAGAGATCCAAGTTCTGGAGGATAAGGATCCGAAGATGATGGCTGTTTTCAAAGAGGTGACAAGCCATCATTATCTGATGCACCGGAGGGACAAGGACAAGACCCAGCCTTATGTGACTGCTTGGAGGGACTACGTCTTCAGGCAGGACTTGATGGATCCTTCGAGGATTCGGTTTGCGACTCCGCAAGGATTGAGGCCCACGGAAGTGAGTTCTGAAATAAGCCGGCTGGACGAAAGGACCCCACACTCTAATAAGGGCGGCAAGGCTACGTACAGCTGTTTCTGGTACTGCGGGCACCGGATGTCATCCAAGGCAGTGTTGACGTCCTACTTGATGATATGGCACCGGGATTGCGTATTTACAGGTGGATCCGGTGCCGTCGAGAGGGTACATTGGAATCTCATTTTGCCTGCGGTGAAGTTGGCCTGTGGACGACCTTTAGCTCTCCTTCCCGCGATGGTGTGCAACCTGTTGCGCGCTTTGAGGTCCTTTACCGATGATGTGATCCACGAGAGAGGTAATAATGATAACTTTCCCCGGGCCGAGCTGCCTTTCCATTATCTTATGGGGTGGCTGATCTTGCATCATCCGAACGTGATGAGTCCCGGTCCGGAGGAGGACCATGTCGAAGGAGATGCCTTCATTCGCCGCTTCTATAAGAGGAAGTGGTCTTACACTGGCGTCCCCGTTTGCAGGAGAGTCTTGTCCTACCTTCAGGGGTGGGAGATTGTCAAGGTTGGCCCGATCTTCAAAGATTTCGAGGCCGACAAAGATTTAGTTGACTCTGGCGAAGATGCGGTCACTTTGCCGAAATGGAGTTTTCGTTGGTTGCAGAGTATCCGGCCTTCTCACCTGGTCTATCGCAACCAAAATAGGTGTTATCTGGAGCCTTATCTGCCAAGCCGATTTGCTCGTCAGTTTAGCTATACCCAGTTAATGTTGTGGAATCCCAGTAGTAGTTTAGGCTTCATCGGAAGTTTGCTGGATGGAGCCCGGGGCTGACAATATTATAACACTGGATGCACTAGCGTTAAGTTCACCACGCCAGTTCGCAATCCTCGGCCGCCGATCCTATATTCGGTCGCCAAGCTGTATTGCACTATGACTGCTATGTCTCCTGGTTATGACAGGGAGACTAGTTTCATTATTGGAACCCAGCTGGAGGCGACAGCGAATATGTTGATGGCAGCCCGATCATATCGTCCACCAGAGTTGGCGGGGTATCGGGCTGCTGCTGCAGTACCAGTGGGAGACCCGTCTGTCGGGAAAAGGCGTGCTGACACAGAAGCTGGTTCTTCTGTACCGAAAAGGTCGAGAAAGGCGCCGACCCCGAAGGTTACGGAAGTGCCACTTATAATGCCAGCAGGATCAATCCCTGCTGAGGTAAGGCATATTTTGTAATTCCAATTCTTTTCGTCATTGTGGCGACTTATGCTCTTCTTCTTGTAGGGATTGAAGAAGAAGTCCCGTGTTTCAAAATCGAGCGCTAGTAAACCGAAGGAGGTGGCAGGCTCTTCTGATGAGCGCATTCCACCGATGCTAATGTCTCCCGTGGAGGAAGGTCCCGAAGATGTTCCTGCAGAGGTTTTAATATCTCCTGACTTCGAGGTCGCAACAACTTCTGGAAGAGCACCATCTGCCGTGGAGGCCTTGGATGCTGAGGGTCCTGCGGACTCGAGGCATCCTGATGATGAAGTGGACTGGAGTTCGTCGCCTTCCGATGACGTTCCTCCGGTCTTGCAAGAATCTGCTGCGGGGACAGCAGATATGGTTGAGATAGAGGAGAGGGTTGAATCCCCTCTTTATCATGATGAGGGGAGGTCGGCCGCACCATTGCCGAGTCCTACCCCGGCTTCAACCGTGGAAGTTGAGGCAGCTACCACTCAGGAGGTAGCGACAGATTCTGTCCCTGTTGAGGGACTCGATGATGAGACCCGTCTGCCAGTCAAGACCGCTGCGACGGGTCAAGAGACAAGTGATAATCTCCCTATTCTGCCAAGGGAGGTACCAATTGTTGATAGGATGTTGGGGGTAGAAGAGGTGGCCGTTGACATCGGTGGTTCCTCCGGACTTGAGAAGGGTAAGGGTGTAGAACCCTGTGTCGCTCCTTCTACTTGGGGGACCATCTCGACGCCTGTGCCGGCCCCTTCTGTTGCTTCGGCTCCTCGGGCTAGCAGTCCAGCCCCTGTTGATGAAGAGTCCATTGATGCCAAGGTTTAAGCCTCGCTGATTGAGGTTGGCGGATCTTCTTCCGGTCCGCAAACTGTAGTAGCTCCTCCAACTCCCGCGATGACGCCGCAGGTCCTGGCGGATGCAGACGAGTATGTGAAATTCCTCGTCGAGGGGGTGTATAAAATGTTGCAGAAGGGTGTATCTGCTGTGATGGATGCCAATAGGAGTTTTGCGACGATAAAAGCTCTGGCAATGCCCTGCATCGAGCTGATTCGTATTTACCAAGGCCACGACCATATGGCCAAAATTCTGGAGGTTTCGGTGATTGAGCTAGATGAGCGGCTCGCGAAACTTCAACGCATCCAGCGAAACGACCTCTCTGTCCTGATAGATGCGGAGAAGGGGAAGCTGATCGCCGAGATCGAGTCTTCACACCAGGCCACCGTGGGCGTTTGGGAGCACGAGGTGGCTGAGACTGAGGCTGCGGTAGAGCAGTTGTCTCAGTCCATGAAGACTACGGTGGAAACTCGAGCTGTATTGGAAGCTAATATCGCGGATATCGACACCCAGATACGCCGCCTTGAAGACCAACGGGCCCGACTCCAGTTAGAGGTCGAGCGTGTCCGGGCTGAACATGCAGTATTTAAGAAGGATGAGGCGACTTTTACTCAGCGGACTCTTGCCTTGGCGCAGCAACGACAACAGCTTGATGAGAAGCATGCAAGTGATACTTCCGCTGGGGCCGTTGAATTGATGCACAAAGAAGCAGAGCGACGAGTCCTGGCGACGGTGGAGGCCCGCGCAGTCGACTTAAAGCTTCGAGTCAGGGAGCTCTCAGCCCATCCTGGGGAGATTCAGGGACCATAGCTTTTTCCCTTTTTCTTTTGTGTTCTTTTACAACCCTTACTGGGGGATGATGTAGTTTCTTGTACTCCTTTTTCAGAAGAATAAAGAAGTCTACAACTTTTTTTTGTGATGTGTTCATCTTTTGTTGTCATAAAATTGATGATTTGTGTGGACCTATTATCTTTTGTGCACCTTGGTTTTCAGGTACAGATAATAAGTTTGAAGGAACCATTATGTTTGCTCAGAGGTAATGTGGACATGGCAATCATTGGGTTCGAAATGATAGAATCTTCCTACTCAGAGGTATTATGGACGTGGTAGGAATGATCTTGGGGGATACGCTGAACAACTCAGAGGTTATATGGACGTGGAAGTTCTGCGATAAATGTACAATAACACAGGGGTTGTTTGTACAAGATGTTTACTCAGAGGTAATGTGGACGTGGTAAACATGAAGGGTAGCGTAGGCTTACGAAGTGTAAGATTCTGCTTTGTAGGGTGTAGAGAGACAACTCAGAGGTAATATGGACGTGGTTATCTTTCTACTGGAAGATGCCACGGAACAGCTGGGTTCCGGAGGCGTATGAGTTTGTGGAAAGAGGTTGTTTGAGGAAGTACATGTCTGGAGGATGTCAAGAATAGTACTTCTTTAGGAACTTGCCATTGATGGGCATCATAAACAAGTCCCCATTGGGTTTGGCGAGGCGGTAAGCACCGCTTGAGTATACCGTCTCTATGATGAAAGGTCCTTCCCACTTGGGCTCGAACTTTCCTGGTGTCTTGTGGGTCAACACCATTGGTCTTCTGACTGCTAAAACCAGGTCGCCAACTTGAAAAGTCCTCTTTTTGACCTTTTTGTTGAAAGCCTGTGATATACGGGCTTGGTAGAGCTCGATGCGTTGTTGAGCTAAGAGACGCTTTTCGTCAAGTGCCTCCAGTTCCCGCAGACGACGACGTTGATTGTCCTCTTCTGTGAGTTCGTTTGTGATTGCTACGCGGAGCGAAGGTATCTGTATCTCGAGAGGCAGTACTGCTTCGCTCCCGTAGACCAGGAAGAATGGAGTGTTGCCTGTTGGGGTCCGTACCATTGTGCGGTAGGCCCAAAGGCATTCGCCAAGCTTTTCGTCCCAGTCACGTTTGTTGGATGACATGACCTTTTTGAGCAGCCTAACGATAGTTTTGTTGAATGCCTCAGCCAATCCGTTTGCTGCCGGATTGTAGGCGGTTGAGGCCACGTTCTGAATGCGATTCTTGTCACAGAACCTGCTGAAAATGTGGCTGATAAACTGAGGACCATTGTCATGGATGATCCGCCGGAGTACTCCGAAACGATAAATGACATGGTGTTTGATAAAGCTGACCACCCTGGAGCTTTTTACTTCTGCTAGTGGAACTGCTTCCGCCCATTTGGAGAAGCAGTCGGTGATGGCCAGGATGAAACGGTGTCCTCTCGATGAAGGAGGGGTGATTGGCCCTACAATGTCCATGCCCCAGGCTTCGAAGGGCCAGGAGGCGACTGTAGGATGTAGCGGCTCCAATGGTGTATATATGAAGTCTGCATGAAGTTGGCACGCATGGCACTTCTTGGCATATTCGACAGCATCGGCAACCATGGTTGGCCAGTAGTAGCCCATACGTCGCAGTCGATCTTGCAACTTAGGACCGGGTTGATGAGCTCCACAAGTTCCGTCATGAGCTTCTTGAAGAGCTTCGGCTGCTTCTTCGTTGGACAGGCATCGAAGGAGAAGCCCATCGAAGGAGCGTCGGTACAGCATTTTGGTAGCCGTATCGTAGTAGAATCGAAGAGAGCGTCTCCTGACTGAGACGGCTTCCTTCGGGTCCTCTGGAAGGATTCCGTAGACAGCGAAGTCGATAAACGGGAACCTCCAGTCTCGGACATTAACACCAGTGTTTGTCGGCATGGCGTGAGCCACCCGCAAGCATAGGTTGTTTCTGGGACAAATCAGATCTCGTCCTGTTACCGTGATATAGTGTTGAGTCCCAAAGGGCGCTGCTAATGAGGATGCGAGGCCGGCCAGAGCATCGGCCTCCAAGTTTTGTAAACGGGGGACATGTTCAATGAAGAACCCGGTGAAGGTTGAAATGATGTTCAACGTGACTTTATGATAAGGGATTAAATCTTCATGGCGAACTTCGTATTGTCCCCGAACCTGGTTTACGACGAGTTTTGAGTCGCCGTAAGCTTCCAGATGGTCGACCCCCAGCTGTTGTGCGAGCTGGAGTCCCATGACGAGTGCGTTGTACTCGGCAACGTTGTTGGAGCACGGCTTCGAAAGAGAGTACGCACGCTGGATGACCAGCTGATCGGGGGAGACTAAGACTACCTCCACTCCTGCGATGATTTGGCCTTTGGGGCCTGTTCTCGAAGCGCCGTCGAAGAACATCCGCCAAACGGAGCTTCCTTCGGTGACGTTGGATTCTTGGACCTCATCCGGGATATCTTTATAGAGTTTTGAGGATTCTGGGATGGGGTGCACAGCTAAAAAAGTCAGCCAGAGCTTGACCCTTAACAGCTTTTTGCAGCACAAATACCAGGTTGTACGGTGTTAGCAAGATCGCCCATGTAGCCAGCCGGGAGTTCAATGATCCTGGCTTCGTCATGAGGACTCTGAGCGGATTGACTCGGGAAATGACATGAATTGTCTGACCCGAGACATAATGACGAGTCTTCTGGATGGCAAACACCAAAGCTAAGCACTCCTTTTTGACGGGGTTGTACTAGTGTTCGGCCCCGATGAGTGTTCAACTGAGGTAGTAGATTGCTTTCTCGTAGCCTGTATCGCTGTTTTGAGCCAGCAGAGCGCCAAGAGAATGATCCATGGCACGGACGTAGAGAAGAAATGGTTTGCCGGTGACTGGCGCTACCAGGACTGGTGGGCTCGTCAAGTAGGCTTTGATGTCGTCGAAAGCCTTCTGGCACTCTTCTGTCCAGACATAAGAGACTCCCTTCTTCATGAGCTGAGTGAAGGGTTGACATTTACCGGAAAGGTTTGCTATGAACCTCCGGATATATGCCAGACGTCCCTGTAGGCCTCGAAGTTCTCGAAGGTTCTTCGGAGGGTCCATGTTGAGGATGGCTTTGGTCTTCTCAGGATCAACATGAATGCCTTTCGCTGTGATGACGAAGCCCAAGAATTTGCCGCTAGAAACCTCCAGAAAGGATTTAGCGGGGTTCATTTTGAGTTGATGCACCCGCATGAGATCGAAGACCGTCTTCAGGTCCTGTAGGTGATCTCTTTTGAGGCAGCTTTTGACTGCGATGTCGTCAACATAGCATTCGACTGTCTTGTGAAGATGTTGACGGAAGATGGTGCTCATAGCTCGCTGGTACGTTGCACCGGCGTTCTTCAAGCCGAAGGGCATTACTGTGTAGCAGAAAATACCCTTTGGAGTCCTGAATGACGTGTGTTTTGCGTCATCGGGGAACATCTTGATTTGATTGTAGCCTGAATACCCATCCATGAAGGACATACGCTCAAAGCCACATGTGTTGTCGATCATCACATCAGTGATTGGAAGCGGGAATTCGTCTTTCGGGCAAGCAGAGTTGAGATCCCTGAAGTCGATACAGACTCGTATCTTCCCGTTCTTCTTGGTGACAGGAACGATGTTGGCTACCCAATCCGGGTGTTGTTCCTCACGGATGAAGCCGCTAGTCAAGAGTTTGTCTACCTCCTGATCGATGGCATTCATGATGTCCGGACGGAAGCGTCGCTGCTGTTGTTTGATAGGTTTGGCATCAGGTAAGATATTCAACCTATGCATTACGATCTGTGGATCGAGTCCCGGCATGTCTTCATAGCTCCATGTGAAGACGTCGATATACTCTTTAGCCAGTTGGATTAAAGATTCTCGATCTTCTCCTTCCAGGCTTTTACTGACGAAGATGGGTTTGGAAGAAGACTCCTCCCCGAGGTCGATCTGCTCGACTTCGTCTTCGGTAGGAGGTTCACGAAGCTCAAAACGAGATTCCCATTGTTCCCCTAGGCGTTGGGCCCAGGGTTCTTCTTCGAAGGGTTCTGGCGCTTGGTCTTCGCCTTCACCTTTTTGAGGTTGTGCTGACGTCATGTTAGCTGACAGCACTTTCCTGAAGACTGATCCGATACTGGTATCGGAATCCCAAGTCGATGCTTCGGACGAGTGGGAATATTCTATGTCTTCTGCATCTGAACTCTCTGGGGTTGATGGCGACATGACATAGCCTAACCCTCATCCAGTCCGATTATAATAGTCCTATGGCTTTCCATTGGGCATCGAAAGCCGGACAGGGAGATGCCGACCCTTGCCGTAGTTTAAGCCTTTGTTGCTTTTCAGGTCGTAGCCCATCTTTTGGATGATGTGCTTAGCCGCATCCGTGTACCGATAGACTTGTACTCTATCGGTATCAGGTTCGGGCTCGATTGACGGGAGGTCCCGATGACGTTCGACTTTGCCCGAGATGATGGTACCTTGGTCTCGGCTCCGTGGAGGGACTATAAAGACTCCTTGAGACGGGACTACTCAATTATGGTAGACGGTCGTTATTTGTGTTTGCAACGACCGTAGAGCGTTGTCTAATGTATACATGGCATTCCAGTGTGGAAGACAAGAATAATTAAAAGACACTCTATTATTGATAAAATACGAGATCTTATCCCGTGGGATTACATTGTCAAAGGAGGGTGCCTCTACGTCAGTCGAGATATAATCACCAAGCTCCTCGTCTGTAAGAACTGGGGGCGGACTAGGAGAGTCCAACACAGCTTTGGGGTCTGAGAGGGTTATATGAGCCTTCTCTGACACCTTGGATGACTGCGGCGGCTTGCCCTTGAGACGCACCTTGAGAGGCGCCTCGGTTGCGCCTCCGGTGAGTGGTGCCTTCCCTTGTAATTTTGCCACCAGGGGAGCCGATGTTTGAGGTGGCTTTCCCTTAAGGCGTATCTTCAGGGGTGCTTCGCGAGCCGGCGCTTTCCCTGATAGCTTGATGCTCATTGGAGGCGCCTTCTGGGGTGGTTTCCCCTTCAGTCGAATTTTCAAGGGGGCGTCGGGAGTCGTCTCAGGCTCCATGTCCGACTCCGTTGCCGTCTCTGCCTCATCATCAGCGTCGTTGGCTTCCTCCTCGTCCATGGGCTTGTATAAATCAGAATCGGTGAAGTAGGCTTCAATTCCTTTGAAAGGATCGATGTCTGCAAACTCCGTCCGGATGACGCCATTGGTGGATACATACTTCATGCACTGGTGGAGCGTGGAGGGCACCACCATGTACTCATGCAGCCATGGTCGATCAAGCAGGATGTTGTAGTTGACCTCGGCATCTACTACATAACAAGTTACCTCAGTTTTGAGGCTGCCAATGTGACACTTCAGTCGGATCTTGCCCAATGGCTCACTCTTGCTAGCATTGAAGCCACTGATGGTTGTATTGGAGGGCGCCAGCCGGTACATCGAGATCTCCAGCTTTGATAGCAGCGCCTTCGGAATGATGCTTAGGGAAGACCCAGGATCGATCTGAATCCGGCTCACCTTGACCGAGCCAATGTACCCTGTATAATACAGCGGTCGGTTATGTCGGTGATGCTTGAGCAGCATGTCTTGTTGGGTGAAAGTTATGTTTGGGATAACTTCATCTGCACAATGACAGTGCGCACAAGTAGTTGGAAGGTCTTCAGGCTGCTTGACCTGACGGAGAGAGAATTCAGCGTCCTTCAGAGCTTCGCAGAGAGCTTCTCGGGAATCTTTAGAAAGACGCAGGAGTTCGAACAAAGACAGGCGCGCAGGTGTACTGGCTAATTGTGCCAGAATGTCGAAGTTGTGAGGCTTGGACAGCCCCGAAGCATTCTTCTTCCGTAGAGGTCTGTCAAAACGGGCCTCCACCTGCTTCTGCTTATTGGCTGTTGAGGGCTTAGATGGACCCTCTTCAGGGATGGTGCTATGAGGCACCACCTCGGCGGCGGCTTCGCCGGATTGGGAGCTCTGTTGTGCACGTGTTTGTACTGGAAGTGCCTCTTCTGTTGAAGAAGAGACTGTGCGGCAAGACTTGATCTTCCTGTCTTTTGATTTGGAGGTAGGGCGTACCTCCGATTGAGTCACCTAGGAGACGCGGTCGGGGTGAACCCAGAGGACCTCTCCTCGAGATATGGTGAGCGGGGTGAGTCCACTCACATTGTCACGAGTAGGTGGTAAGTTTACCACCTCCATTGTCGCCTTAGGGATGGGAACGACGCCATCTTGTGTGGTAGTTGGCGGCAAGGTGCCGAACTGAAGTGAAACCACATTGGCCGACACCGTCTTCTCTTCATAGTCGACGGAGATTACATCCGCATTGATCATGCGCTGGATGTAATTCTTGAGGACGTAGCAGTCCTTGGTCGGGTGTCCGACAAACCGATGGTAGTGACAGTACCTTGGATTGTCCACTTTCCTAACTTCATCGGGCCGCTTTGGGTCCGATAGCTTGATCTTGTCACCCTGCTTCAGTATCTCGAAAAGTTGCAGGGTGTCGTCATCATTGAATGAATAAACCTCCTTGGGTCTCGGTGCGAGTGGAGGCTTCTGAGTAGGCACAGATGCGCCTTTTGAGGTATTAACAGTTAATGCCTGTTTCCCCTTTGCTTCTCGTCCGGAGCTGTTAGCTGCGGACTTTTTCCCCTTATCGTCAAAGGCGGGGAAGCTGACACCCAGAAGACGTGCATTGGCCGCCTTCTTTTCTGCAGCTTCAGCTTCGATGATCAGGGAGCTCCAGTCAGGAGGGGGAGTAGAGTTGAGCCAGAGCTTTACTGCAGGCAATATGTTCATGCTGCAAGCGGAGAGGAGCGCATGTTCTGGCATGCCTGGAGGTAGCCTGAAGCAAGCCTGTCGGAAGCGTTCGATGAACGTCCGAACCGTTTCCTTCTCCTTCTGACGTATCTCTATGAGAGACGCCATCGTCATGTCCTTCCCGCCGTCGTAGAAGCGGTCGAGGAAGAGGCGCGTCAGGTCGTCGAAGGACGATATGGAATTGTCGGGGAGGCTGCATTACCAGTCATACGCCACTCCTTTCAGGGCCCCGACAAAGATACTGGTGAGGAGCGCGTCCTCCTTCGGAAGATGCCCTGTCTGTGACTGGAAGTACGTCAGGTACCGTCGCGGAGAGTCCTTCCCGTCGTATGGGGTGAGTGTTTGTGGCTTATACTTTGGGGGATAAACCACCTTGTTCCACTCGAGGGGATAAGGCTGGAGAATGCCCATCTTCTGGCGTTCCTCTTACCTGTTCTTGGACTCGAAGTGCTCCCGCAGGTCTTTGATCATTTCGACCACATCCTCCGTAGAGCTAGGAGTCGGGGAAGGAGGTACCATCTGGATTGGAGCGTTTGAGGGCTCCGAGGTCTGAGGTGCTTCTGTATCCGAGGGCGCCCGTTGGAGGGGCACACTCGACTCCCCATTAGCTCCTAGGTCAGGACCAGTTGAAGGTGTCCTGATCAAGGCCGACCGCATCTCAAACACTGCTTGAGTCAGTGCTTGCATTGAGGCAGAGAGGGTTTTGAGTCCTCCCTCCAATGAGTCTATGCGCTGGACTATGTCCTGTGACGGCGCATCAGACTCGACATCATCCCCAGCCATGTATACTGTCCTGACACGGCCAGGAGTGGATGGATTGGTTGAGGCTTCGCTTTCGGCCTCACTCTCATGCGGGGGAGTCACTTCTCCTGGTGTTGGGCCACCCTCAGCCACATTCTGGAGTTCATCTTCAACAGGCGCATCTGTAAGGGTCTGCTTGCCCTCAGCTCCGTCTTGAAGGACCTCTTCGTTTCCAGAACTACCCCCGGCAGTGTCCTGGAGGACATCCTCATTTTGAGGGGCTTCAGGGAGAGTAATCTTGCCTTGATGATGAAGATCCGCCGCAGCTGTGCTTTGGACATCTTCGTCTTCGGAAGGAGGCTCAACAAGGGTCTGGCTACCCCCAGCTTCCTCCGAGGACTTCTTCCTCGACCGAGTGCCTTCAAACACTCCAGAGGTCGAGACAGCTGCCTTGGTTTTCCTCGGCTGGCTTTTGGATGAAGACGAGGAATTGGCAGTCATCTTCCGGATTGATGAGGAGTTGGAGACCACGTTGCATGAAGCAACCTTTGGCTCCTCTTCAGCTGACACCTTCGTCCCAAGGCGACGTCGGAGAGGTGTCAATGATTGCAGTCGTTGGAAGACCGACTGTCTTGGTGGAGCTGCCGTCTTGCAACAGCAGTTGATGGTGACAACCGCACAAATATGCCCCGTAAGAGGCGCATCGTGCTTGTTGGCCGACTCTCCTGACCGACGCTTGTGAGTGATCACGTTGCGCAGGTCATCGGAGGAGAGTGGTGCCTTCACACCCCCTTCAGACGTATGGCAAGGCCAAACGCCGGGGTGGTCGGGTGAGTGCTGCGCCCCCTGATCTAATACCAAGCAGGCATCACGATCAGTAGTGGGGGAACCACAACATTTGAAGTGACTTGAACGGACCTTAAACGCACAACCAGAGGAGGCGCGGGAGTTCAAGACCACTGAGTTTGCCTCTCTCGACTTGGTTGTGCACGCAGTAGATGCGCCCAAGCGGGATGAGGACTTTGAAGATCGACTCGTTGCTGGTGCAGAAGCACTTGAGCCAACCTTGTACAGCTTGCCATCGGCAGCGCGCGTGATGACGAGCGCATACCTCTGGCCGGCTGCTGGCATAGCACGTTTGTGGCGCATGGCCCATGCCGCCTTGGATTTCTTCGTACCAGCCCGCTGGGGCGCATAGTACTCAGCATCCAAATTCTCCTCGCCATTACAGCGAGTGAGTCTGTCAAAGACAGAGGCTTTTTGTGGCACATCAGAGGTGATGCGCGGGGCATTGGCTGCGCCCCTGCTCCGTCGACGTATCTTCCTCGCCTGAGAGGGAGATAGCTGGGGAACGTGGTCGGCCGCACGCTTCCCCAAGAGATGCGCTGCATCGACGGGCGCACCTTGGTTGCTGAGAACGTCAGCAGGAAGGGAAGGCTGGATTGCTGCATCCCCTTCAGTGGTGGTGCCCGAGGCGTCGACCTTGCGCACCCAGGCCGTGCGGATCTTCTTCGGCTTTGGTAGCCGCTTCGAAGGACTCGCACTTCCTTCAGAAATGAACTCCTCGTACGCCTGTTGATTGAGGCGCACGACCAGCGTCTTGTGGGAGGAGCCCACCTTCACGTCGTCGGCCTGTGACACGACTTTCTCGGAAGAGGAGAAAGAAGTCCCCAGCAGAGTCGCCAGCTTGTTTGCCTTTGTTTGATTGAAAACTTTAATACAAACAGAACAGTGTTACAATGTAGGACTTAGATGTAGTCCTAGGAGTACACTTTTGTTTAAGCTGGGTCCTTAGTGCCAATGGAGCGAGTGGTAATACGTTGACTCCATTGACGGGCTGACGACGGTTATCGGTTCTCTGAAGGTGTGGATTGCTCTGGGTGCTGGAGCTTGCTGAGAGGAGGAAGACGTTGAGTGTCTGTATCTGCCTCTCTGATGATTCCTCGTATGTTCGTTGTGGATTCTGTGTGTGTGTGTGAAGGAGAAGATCCCTCTATTTATAGTTTTGCAGGCTGGCTGCTCATGCGCGCATGTAGGGTGCGCCGGTGTGTGGGGACGCCACGTGGAAGTTGCTGATGGGGGCGCGTAGATGATGCGCCCTGATTGAGGGGGAGAACTCTTCATACTGCTGTTGTGAGCCGGCACGTAGCAGAGGAGAAGATCTTTCTGTTGCTGAAATCTTGGACGAGTTGAGTCAAAGGACACGTGTCATCGACCCATGGCTCGAAGATCTCAGATTTGGGGGGGGGCAGTGATCTGGTGAGCTGCGTCTTAGATCTGGGCGCAGGAGGAGGCTGCGGCTCATAACCTTTAGGAGTTACAAACCATTTAGGGCGCATGGCTTTTGAGGCGCATGCAAGTGACCTTCCTTCTGTCTTTCGGGATCAGAGATCAGTCTGGGTCGCATGGCTTTTGAGGCGCATGCGAAGCTTCAACTGGAGACTCTTCTTCTGTCTTTAGGGATCAGTGAAGGGTCTGAGGTGCATGGCTTTTGAGGCGCATGCTGGTTTGGACGCATGGCCGTAGAGGCGCATGCGGATGGCCACGTGGCAGTAGCCGTCGGAATAGAGTCATGATGATGCTGACGTTGCCGACGTTTTGTTCTCTGAAAAAGCTGTCAACTGTTCAGACTTTGGGAAGCGTGCTGCCAACTCTGGTGTCAGTTCAGCATTTAATGTTTATGATGTTCGATGGACAGCTGAGTGGGCACATTGGTTGGTGTTCCACTTGGCATGGAGATGTGAGGGAGGGCGCATCCTCTGTGATGCGCCGGGTACTGTAGGGCACGTCTGTGTGATGCGCCTGATGCTGGAGGGCGCATCCGTGTGATGCGCTGTTTAGCTGGCGCATCCGACATGTCCTTTAATGACGCGGCTGTCTCGCTCCTCGAGTGCTATAAATAGCCGTTTGGCTGAATTCGAGGCATCCGGTTCATCCATTTAATGCAAATTCATTGCACAGAATTCGGAGAGTCATCCACTTGGCGCGTGGGTTTGATTTGCCCGGCCTATAAATAATGGCATGGAGAGAAGGTTTGCTCCTCATTCCCTCACATACTCCCAACATGAACTTGGATATGTGGGTGCATTCTGTTGACGAAGTGCTCCCGAGGGTAAAGATGAGACGTCGTGTTGTCTTCGATGCACTTGAAGGTGACTGTTACATCCAAAAGACGGAGTCGAGGGCTTCTGAGGCAGGCGGAAGGTGCCTGTTGCATCCAAAGATAAGGATGTTCGGGCCTCGTCTCCGTTGTTCCGGAAGAGCCGTAGATCGGAATGGTGGTGCTAGGCTCTCTCTTCCTTCAAAGTGGGTGCCGCCCACTTTGATTGTGTTGAAAGCTCCTTGTGCCATGATTTCGATCACAGTCTTCCTTGGTCTTTGGAGGCTCTTTCGAAGCCTCCCCTGGCCACAGCATTTGCGGTGCTCTTCTCTTCCTTGGTTCCAGCCAGAGGGTTAAATGCTTTGCTTGGCGAAGCACTTATCAGGCGAGCCTGGCTGGAAGAGCGGCACATAACTGGGCTCTGCTCGGCCAGGTGAGCCTGGTTGGAAGAGTTGCACATAACTGAGCTGCTGAAGGGATGCACATAACTGAGCTGGATGCACATAACTGAGCTGCTGAAGAGATGGTAGGATGCGCCTGGCTGGAGGCGCATGACATCTGCTGCGTCTGGCTGACAGCGCATGGTGACTGCTGCACCTATCGGAAGGCGCATGGTGGTTGCTGTGCCTATCTGGAAGGCGCATGGTGGCTGTTGGCTGTAGATCTAGGATCCTTCCTTTGTAGAAATTCTCCTTTGTACAACCTTTTCTAGACATGTAATAGACCTTTATATATATAAATAAAAAGTCCTTCTTCGAATGTCTATGGCTTATTTGTCTGAGTTCTGGCGCATATAATGCCTGGCGCATGGGCTTTCTGGTTGTGAATTTCCATGCTTCTACAGAGGCTACCCAACATCAAACTGCAATTCAACAACTTGATGTTCTGACTCAAGAGAGAGATGAATATGCTGCAGCTCACCAAGCTGAAATCACTCGCAGACTAGTAACCATGCCAACCTTCGATGATAAATCTGGGATGGAAGAAGCTAGGAAACGAGTGATGGAATCTCGTGAAGAGCGACTACAAATTTTGAAGCAGCATATGACCAATTTGATGACACCACTGTAGGTCCTAAAAAATCAAGTTGTACCCATCAACAAAGTCATAAAAATCAAGAAATACATCTTTCAAATGAAATTGCACAGAAGTCAGATTGCGCATCATCTAGATTGCGCAGAGTGGACTGCACACACTCTCAAGTGCGCAAGCTGACATGGCCATGTCATCATTACCTGACACAATCAAATCTTCTGACAACTGACAGCACAAAGAACGAGGAGACTGTTCGTTTATTGCGTCGCACAGCGCTCGAGGACAGTTGTACATACAGCACAATCTACCAGACTGGCTGTTGCGCCATCCAGCCGAGCACAATCTGAAGTCAACGTACTTCATGAGGCATATTTTATCATAACAACTGACAAATGTACACATGGCATTCAAGCCATCAATTGCTCACTACGTGGCAACCGTCTGTATACGATCATGCACATTTCAATCAAATGATGCCATGTGTCCAAGACAGTTGGCTCACGATCAGACAACTGCCTGCGCAGTCTAATGCTGCACAATCCAGTGCATGCGCAATCCAACTTACGCCATTCAGAATAACTAAAAGTTAGTTATTTCCAGAACTCTATAAATAGAGTTTCAAGTCTGCATTCCAGGGGATCAGACATAAAGTTCAGAAATATCAGAGAGTTCAGGAGTTCTTGCTCAAGTGCTGCTGCATTCTTCCGAGGCTATCGCCTTCAAATTCAGAGGCTACCGTCTTCAAAGTTTACATCGTCCAAGGGATAAAGCAATCGTCATTTAGATTGGATTCCTATAGTTGTACTTTCCTAGAATTCTTGTAATCTCTATACAAAGTTTGTTACCTAAAGTTCATACTTTTGTTTTTGCAAACAAAATGGTGACTCTGCTAGGGACGACTTTCTCCTCCGACGAGGAAGTGACAACTCAATGTGACGTTGCGTCAATCGGAAAGACGCAGAAGACGCTGGTTGTGATGGTCAACCAGACAGCCTACGAAGCCATGATCAACTCCAGGACCACCCCTCACACTACAGTAACTTCTGCCACGAACAAAGTGCACCCAGTGTGGGTCCCAAAGACTGCTGCGCAGTCTATTGATTCTTCCAGCAAGACTGCTGCACAGTCTGTTCGTTTTTCCACCAAAACTGTTGCACAGTCTAAAGTCTCTGCTGTTGCACAATCTACCTCTGCCACTCATGCGCAGTCTACAGATGACAGTACACAAACTACTTATGTTGCCCTGTCAAAGTGCAAGACTCCTCTGCCCCTGGCGCAGTTGGCTGCATCAACTCCTGCACAATCCACCACTCCAGCAACCAGAGTGCAACCCAAACACTCTGGCAACAAGGCTCCTACTGCACAAACCACTATGATTGAGGCCAGAAGATATTCTGCCATAACTCCACATGCACAAGTTGCCAGTGCGCTATTAACCTATGCGCAAACTGTGTCTGCATAATCTAAGAGAGACAGCCCTTTGGCTAATCTTCCCTCTTCTCACAACAAGAGAAAAAGCTCTGCTCCTCCTCTCAAACACCTTGTTGCTCCTGCACAATCCACTGGGGGTAGTCCTTTGGCTATTCCTCCTCCTCTCCAGAACAAAGGAAAAGGCCCTTTGGTCTTTTCTCAAACTTCCTCGTCCCATGACTTGGAAGACAACAGAGGAAAACGCTCTTTAGCTAACCCTTCTTCCCAAAACAAAGGAAAAGGCCATTTGGTCTTTTCTCAGTCTTCTTCGATTTTTATCGTTGAAGATTAATCTGATCGTGCCCCGGCACCAGTCAGTACAAGAACCCTCTCCAACAAGGGTTCTTCTTCTCTCCTTGCCAAAGGGAAGTGTACTGATCAGAGAGGTATTCTGCCTACTCCAGTAGCAGAGTTCCAAGATCTCCCAACCCTCAAGATCTCCCATTCAAGACAGGGAAAATTACTGGTGTCTCAGACAGAAAGCCCTGGTGGTGAGTTTGCTGATCTAAGAACTTATCTTAATCGACCAACTTCGGTGAAACGTAAACAACCAATGCCGAAGACCAACCAGCATCAGAAGCAAAGTTTCAGGATCAAGAATCCGGACACCTATGCCAATGAAGTGAGCACTTCCCTATACACTCAGGGGACAAAACATTTGAAGAACCGGAACCATGTTCCGAATGTTATCAAAGAACACATCCCTCGAACTTTTCCTCGTTCCGTTGCTGTTCCCGATCTCCGAGAACACCTCAAGCAAAAACGGGACAACATTCCAACATCCCAGTGCAACCACTTGGACAGCATTGCAATCATAAAGTGATCATCAAGTGTTGTTGCCAGACAACAAGACGATCTATTTTTGATCGTCTGAACTTTCCTAACTCTAAACCTATGTCGGAAGAGGAAGACGATATTTTGTACGCTTCTGTCAACATGACTTCCAGAGACACTGGGGTAGGAAGTGCTCCAAGCACGGGAAATCTCGCAAGCCAAGCTAGCGGTATTTGGATTTACTCCAAGAATTCTCTGAAGGAGTATTACAACATACCCGTTCCCGAAGCCGAGACACAATCGGTCAAAAGAATCTTCAAGATCCTTCCGAACGTCTCCTTCCTTCTCACTCAGGAGATGATTCTTTCTTCGACTATGATGCATACAGTGAAAGCTCAGAACAGACAGTATCCTCCACTGTACCCAGAGAAGTGACAGCTTATGTTGTCAATGAAGATCCCGATGCTTCTAGTTCAGCTAGTCAAGAACAACGGATAGCTGCACTAGAAGACAAGCTGAAGACCATGGCAGAAATGGTCGTAAGTATGCATTCCATCATTGTGGTCCAGCATACAGTTCCACCGACCATATCTCCTACAAATTCTGAAATCATAGCATCGTCGGTGCCTGTTAATGCAGGGCTGGGGGTAGCATCTACTCAAGTACCTCCTGTACAGATCCAACCTACACCCAGTCAGTCAGGTGCTGGGGGTAGTGCTTATCTTGCTGTTCCTCCCCCTAACACCGTGGTTCAGCCTGCTCCTTCTACATCAGTGGAAGATGCCAATGAAGCTGTCAAGCTCCTACGAACTCAGTTTGAGGCTTTCAAAGAGAAGGACAACTTACAAAGGTTGGGGATCAAGCAACCTTACCCAGTTGAATGGAAGGAAGTCCCGTTTCCTCCGAAGTACAAAATCCTAACAATCTCGTTGTTTGATGGCAGCACTTCTCCCAGTCAGTTCATTAACCACTTTGAGGTTATGACTGTCCAACTTCAACCAAATGACGCCCTTATTACCAGAGTATTCGTCGGCTGTTTAGTCGGCGTAGCATACGATTGGTATAGAAGTTTGCCCGATGGTTGTATCACCTCCTTCTCGGGAGTAAAGCAAATCTTCTTGGAACGATTCTATGAGGGGATCAACGACGTGACTATGTCAGCCCTTAACAAAATCAAACAAAGACACAATGAAACTGCTGAGAGTTTCATTGAAAGATTCTGTCTGGAAGCTTTTAAAATGCCTCCTGGAACTCCGGCTGCTGTCACCATAGACACCTGCAAGGCAAATATTTTGCCTATCATCAGCATGTGGACGGGGTCTACTCAATTCCAAGATTGGCCATCCTTCATTGTCAACGCTAAAGCAGCTGAAGTTAGCGCCGACAAATTCAAACAGCTAGGGGTACAAATGTCTAACCCCGACCGGGATGAACACCAAACATCGGGTGGCGGCAATCGCCAGAACAACCGCAAAGGAAAAAAAACTTTGAATATCAATTTGAACAAAAACAAAGAATCTCTGGCGGTCAATGTAGCTCCACCTACGTCTACTTCCACTCCTTCTGCACCTCCACCGAGGGAACCTTATCCGAAAGTAGAGTATTCTTTTGATGAGAATGACACTGCTAGCATCTTTGATTGTTTAATCAAAAGCAATAAAATCCAACTCCCAGATCCCAAGAAGCCCGATGAAGTCGGCAAGACTGATCATCCCAAGTACTGTGTCTATCATAGGTTCATCGGACATCCCACTCGAGCATGTTATGTGCTCAAAGGCAAAATCCAGGAGTTGGTCAACGCTGGTGTTGTCACTCTGTAACAAAACGAGAAGACTGTTACCGCAAACATGGTCTCAATTCAATTCGACGACTTCCCGCCCCAGATGGTGTAGCACGGTGTCATTCCTATCCCCAAAGCTACTCTTGAGATTGAGAATCTCCCTCCTCCACGAAGTGAAGGTCTCGTCCCCTTATCTCTTGACAATGGCGAGATTATGTGGATTCATCCGGATCTTGCTTCAGAGTTCGAACTTCTCTCTTCCTCCAAGAAGAAAGGTCGCTCCAAGGGCAAGACAAAGACTTGTAATATGGTATCTTTTGACCCCATAGTTGATGAAATAATTCTGTTGGGCACCAGATCAGGGAATGCCTATCTAAAGGATTACCCTGAAGCTCAAGAGAATCATGTTTCTTCTTCTGAGCCTACTCCAGTACAGTCTGCTTCTACTGAGGATATTCCTACTGTATCTTCACCGGTTGTAGAGTCTACTCCTCCCAAGCCGACGGTCGCTGACAAAGGCAAACAACAAGTCCACTTCGACAAACCATTAAAGAAGATATCTCCTTCTGGACTTGAAAAGCCTTACAACTTTGATATCTTGGCTCAACTAGCCAATACACCAGCCCGGCTGTCAATCTTCGAGCTCTTGCACCTCTCCAAAGAGACTCGGGAAACTCTGAACGAGGCTCTCATGCAAGCTGAAACTTGTCTAGCTCTTCTGAAGAAGCCGAAAGCAGAGCCAGTCTCTTGCCTCCATTGTCATAGTATGCTAGAGTTAATTCCAAACATAACTTTCACACAAGATGACATGCTGATGGAAGACAACAGACACGACCGTCCTCTCTACTATACAGGATACGTCGATTCAATGAAAGTTGATCGTATTCTGATAGATCCAAGGTCTGCTCTCAGTATCATGCCGAAGACAATGTTGGATGCATTGAAGATCCCAGTGCATAGTCTCTCCAGTACAATCACCACCATCCTTGGGTTCAATCAGGGAAGAAGTGAACCTCTGGGTAAGATTTGCCTAAAACTTCAAATAGGCAATCTTCGCACAAAGGTGACCTTCTACATCATTGACAATCATGGTTGTTCTTACAATGCTTTGCTGGGAAGACCATTTCTACACGAACATAACATTGTCCCTTCGACTCTCCATCAATGTTTTAAATATATTGATGATAATGGAGAGGTGCAAAAGGAGGTTGCTGATCTCTATCCTTTCAAAGGAGTCGAAGCATACTGCAACGATGCTCGTATGTACAAGGATGAATTCATGAAGGTTGTCCTATCTCTGGACACTGAAGAAGAGCAAGAAACAGTGCCTAATGATATCCTTATCATTCCTGTCAAATGGCGTGTTTCTCGTCCTTAGTCCTCCAAACCACTGGCTATTCACTTACCAGTCCAGAAGCAGTCAATTGATGATCAAGATCAAAGGAAGCTCACCTCTTCTGAGCCACTTGTTATTGACTTACGTCGTAACAAGGATAAAAAGCAGCTCACCTCTTCTGAGCCACTTGTTATTGATTTATCTCATAACAAGGAAAAAAGGGAGCTCACCTCTTCTGAGCCGCTTGTTATCAACCTTTGTCGTAACAAATCCAATCCTCCTCCACGTTCTTCTTCTCCCCCTCTTGTAATCAATCTGACCAAGCCTGCTAAGGCTAAAGGTCCTGCTGTAAATACAAATATAGAAATCAATGAAAAAGCATCTACTTTCCAGTATACTGATGTCATTTATCATGCTAAGTGCTATTTGGATATGTTAGATAGCTTTCAGTCATTTAAAATGTGAGTTGTACAATCTATTCAAACAAAAGTCTCATTTGAACACCCAGATGATTCATATCGTATTGTTCCTGCTCGTAAGAAAGGCGAGAGTCCAATACTTTTTAGTAAAGGACCGGAACAACAATTCAGCTATATGGATGATAGCAAAAGTAATGATACGGGGCACCTTCAACTCCGTCGTTACAGTCAACAATCAAAAGACATCATCCGAAAGATGGATTATGACTTCAAGAGCGGCCTCAACTACGGTAAGGGTAGAAGAACTCCTATCCGCACGGCTGTTCCGAAAGGAAAGTCAGAAATGTACTACAGTAGGACCAAAAGAGGTCTCGGATATGCTTCTCCTCCAGTGTTATCCCCAGCAGTTTTCAAATCTGATAGTGAAGAACGCTCTAATTCTTCTAATTCCAGATCATGGGATTCTGATACCAGCATTGCTCAAGTTCATCGACTGGCTGTGTCTTCTGACATGGTCTCCGTCGAACTTCCAGAAGGCTATGACAAGGATATTGAAGAAAATCCTGAAACAGATCCTTGGGCTCAACGAATGGATACCCAGTGGGAACTCCGATTCGATCAACGAGAACCTCCAACCGAAGATCAATTGGTGCAAATTGAAGTAGAAGAAAGCGGGTCACCTCGTCCAATATTCATCAGTAAGAACCTCCCAGAGGCAGATAAACAAGAATTAATTCTTCTGATTAAAGAATACATTGATGTCTTTGCCTGGAGTTATGAAGACATGCCAGGACTAGATCCCAAATTTGCTACTCACAAATTGAACATCCTGCTGAATGCAAAACCGGTCAAACAGCAACAACGACGTTTTAAGCCAGAAATGATGGACGCGATCGATGATGAAGTCAAGAAGCTCATCGCTTGTGGCTTTATTCGAGAAGAACAACATCCTGATTGGGTAGCCACTGTCGTCCCAGTTCTAAAGAAAATCGGCAAAGTTCGAGTCTGCATCGACTTTCGGGATCTTAATGAAGCATGTCCAAAAGATAAATTTCCTCTTCCTATCACGGACGTCATGATCGACAACACCTGTGGGTTCGAAAGAATATCTTTCATGGACGGATTCTCCGGATATAATCAGATTCGGATGAATCCTAAAGATAAAAAAACATACTTCTTTCCGCACTCCTAGCGGAGTCTACTTCTATGCTGTGATGACATTCGGTCTCAAAAATGCAGGTGCAACATACCAACGAGCCATGAGTACCATCTTTAGAGATCATCTGCGCAAGAATGTCGAATGCTACGTTGACGATATCGCTGTCAAAAGTCGTCTAAAGGAAGATCACATCCAAGACTTGAGAACTATCTTCAATCTCATGCGCCAACATCAACTCAAAATGAATCCCACCAAGTCATTTTTGGGTGTCTCTAGTGGCAAATTTCTCGGCTTCGTCATTACCTCTAAGGGTATACACGTGGATCCCGAGAAGATCAAAGCCATTCAAGAGATGCGTCCTCCACGCAACCTAAAAGAGCTACGAGGATTCCAAGGTTGACTTACGTACATCAGAAGATTCATTTCGAATCTGTCTAGATGCTGCAGACCATTCACTCAACTCATGAAGAAGGGTGTATCTTTCGTTTGGACCGAAGAATGTCAAAGAGCATTTGATGACATAAAGCGGTATCTCATGAACCCACCAGTCTTAGTGCCACCAATATCTGGCATACCATTCTTAATGTATGTCCGTGCTATGGACCATTCATTGGGTGCTTTACTTGCCGAAAAGAACAAAGAAGGCCATGAACAAGCTATCTATTATCTCAGTCGTACTATGATTGGTGCCGAACATCGTTATAGTCCGATCGAAAAAGAATGCTTAGCTCTTATGTTCGCTGTTCAAAAGATGAGACATTACATCATTGGCCAAACTATTCATGTCATATCCCGAGTTAATCCTCTTCGTGTACTGATGAAAAAGCCTAGCACATTTAATTCTCGGCTGGCTACATGGGCCATTCTGCTAGCCCAATATGACATGGTATATGTTCCTCAAAAGTCTGTCAAAGGTCAAGCACTGGCGGATTTCTTAGCAGCTCATCCTGTTCCAGAGACATCTAAACTCTATGATGAAATTCCAGACGAGACATTGGAATCTAATACAATCTCTGAAGAATTTCCTACTTGGCGTCTATTCTTTGACGGTGCATCCAGGATTGGACCCAATGGTACCATTATTGCAGGAGTTGGAGTTGTCCTTGTCTCTCCGGATGGATCAGCTATTCAAAGAGCATACTCCCTAGATGAGCCTTGCTCCAATAACGTGGCGGAGTACAATGCTCTACTCATCGGCCTTCAGCTAGCTAAACAAGTAGACGTCGAGTATCTTGAAGTCTATGGCGACTCCAAGTTGGTTGTTAACCAGGTTAGAGGGACCTATGAAGTTCGTCATCAAGATCTAGTGCCTTACTATGAAGCAACAATCAACATGGCTACATCATTCAAAGCTTTCTTCATCGAATATGTATACGGGCTTACAATACTGAAGCCGATGCTTTGGCCAATCTTGCAGCAGTTTTAGCCATCCCTATCAAAAGACAGCAAGTGGTGGTCATCTCTAATCGGGAATTGTTCTGCATCAAAAACAATCGTAATATTGAGTTCAGCAATTTTACTGAAGTCAATGTTATCAGTGAAGATTGGAGAACTCCTTTCATCGACTTTGTAGTCCATGATATACTACCTGAAGATCCCAAGGAGGCTACGAGTATTCGTCGACGGTCTCTCCGATTCTATTACAATCAGACCACCAAAACTCTCTACCAACGAACTTATGACGGCCTACTCTTGCGATGTCTTGCTGGTGATGAAGCAAAGCAAGTATTGCGTGAAGCTCACGACGGTGTCTGTGGAGCACATCAACCCGATCCTAAAATACAGGATCGCATCCGGCGCATGGGTTATTACTGACCTTCTATGGTATCTGATGCCATCGAATATACGAAAAAAGGTCGAGCTTGTCAAATCTACGCAGATTTCATTCATCAACCATCGGAATTCCTTTATCCGACTGCTGCTTCTTGGCCTTTTGAAGCCTGGGCCATGAACATCATCGGTCCCATCAATCCTTCTTCTTCTAGAGGACATCGGTTTATACTGGCAATAACCGACTACTTCTCCAAATGGGCCAAAGTTATACCATTGGCTGAAGTCAAGATCAGCAGCGTCATCAATTTCGTCAAACACCATGTTATCTATAGATTTGGTGTACCTCGACGAATCATCCACGACAATGGACCTCAGTTCATCAGCCAAAAGTTTACAAGGTTCTGTGACGATTATCGGATTGACAATGTCGCCTCGACAGCCTACAATCCTGCTGCTAATAGCTTAGCTGAAGCTTTCAACAAGACTATCATCAAGCTCCTCAAGAAGTTTTTGTCTACTAACAAACGAAATTGGAGTAAAAAGCTTGGAGAATGTCCTTGGGCCTACCGAACTACGGTCCGCCATCCCACAGGCTGTACACCCTTCTCTTTGGTGTACGGCTGTGAAGCAGTTCTACCTCTGGAACTCCAAATTCCGTCTTTAAGGATTGCTATCGCCAACGAGCTCACGACAGAGAACAACGATCTTCTCCGACTTCAAGAGTTAGAAGCGCTTGATGAGAAACGACTATTGGCTCAACAGCATATTGAGTTATACCAAGCCCGCATCTCAAAGACTTTCAACCGCAAAGTTAAAGTCAGAGACTTTCAAAAAGGAGAGCTCATTCTAACTGTCAGACGTCCTATGACAATGACTCACTCAAGCAAAGGCAAGTTCGATGCGAAGTGGAAAGGTCCATATATTTTAAGCAAAGTCTTCTCAAATGGAGCCTATCAACTCACAGAGCTAGACGGTCAAGTTGCCATGATGCCCATCAATGGAAAATTCCTCAAGAAATATTATGTGTAAATGTAACAGACAGTGATTGTAATTATCAGACAAGTTCATAAATAAAATTTAGTTTTATTTCATCTTGAATGATAGTACATAATATCAAGGAAGGTCACTATCATCATTCTCAAAATTAGGACGCGGGCCACTACCATCCTTATCAAAGATATGATCAGCAAAAGAGTCGAGAACATTTTTGCTGAAACCCACCAGGAATTTGTAAGCAGCCATCCTCATGGCTTCTTCTTCTTCAGTCTTCCCTGGTTCGAGAAGGAAGTCCAAGATGTCCTTTAGCGGCTTGGGGGCAGATGAACCTTCACCCGCTGTCATCTGCTAAGCCGGCTCGACTGGACGTTATTCTGTACCTGCTTCCACCTTCAAGGCGACCTTAGCCTTCTTTGATGCATCTCTAGATGACATCTTTATGTTGAAAAGTGGAAATGTTTATTTCTTCCAAATTTTTGTTCTATTTATAGGCGGAGATTCTTCAAATAACGAAGCGACACATTCATTTTCGACGGTTCACCCGTTCATCATTCGACGGTTCACCCGTTCATCATCTGACGGTTCATCCATTCATTTCATCCACTTGACGGTTCATCCGTTCATACATCTATCCGACGGTTCATCCGTTCACATATCCACAATTATCCGACGGTTTACCCGTTCATTCATCATATTCATCCGACGATTCGCCGTTACCTTTCGGAATGGGGGATCCCCGTTGGCAACAACCACAGTAGTAGTTGCGGAACTACTGGGCCAGGAGAGGACAACGTTCCTGCTCATCTTTCTTTGCCCGTTCGTCATCTGACGGTTCGTCCGTTCATTACATTCACACATCCACTTGACGGTTCATCCGTTCACACATCTATTCGACGGTTCGTCCGTTCATACATCCGCAATTATCTGACGGTTTACCCGTTCATTCATCATATTCATTCGACGGTTCGCCCGTTCATCATCCGACGGTTCGTCCGTTCACACATCCACTTGACGGTTCACTCATTCATTATTTGACGGCCTGTCCGTTCATTACGTTCATCCCGACGATTCATTTCGTTCTTACATTTTGACGAATCATCCAGTTCGTTCTTATCAGCAACTTGTCATCTTTGATTAAGTTGTCTATTGAAATAATGATATTCAATAAATTATATTTGCCACGTCCATATTACCTCTGAGCAGATATAATTGAATATGATTGTTTTCCAGAATCAAGAAATATATCATGTCCTGTACCTCTGAATATATTTTCTATTACTATTATTTATATCTGAATAAGATATGCAATAAATAATAGAACCCCAAAAAGTTGTCTTTTATTGATCAAAATTCAAGACATTACAAAGATTCATATTGCAAAACAAAAAGATACAAGGAATATTTTTATACTAAGCCGGAGGTGTCATCAAATTGGCAATTTACTGCTTCAGAATTTGCAGACGCTCTTCACGAGATTCCATCACTCTCTTCCTGGCTTCTTCCATCCCAGATTTTTCATTGAAGGTTGGCAGAGTTACCATTCGGCGAGTGATTTCAGCATTATGAGCCGCAGCATATTCATCCCTTTCTTGAGCTAAAACATCAAGCTGTTGAATTGCAATTTGATGTTGGATGACCTCATCTTCCAGTTCTTCCTAAATACGGGCAATCTCTGCTTTCAATTCAGCAATTTTCTTTTCTTTTCTTTCAGCAACCGAAGCCACTGTTTCTACCTTGGAATTGTACTCAGCGGACTTGGCAGTAAAAGTATCCAAAAGAATTTGGAAGTTAACTTTCTCAACCACAGCCTCTTGAGACATTCGTTCAAACTTGGCTTGCACTAAAAGTTCTACCTCTCCTTTGTTTAGCTCTTTTTAGCTATTTATTGAGGTCTCCAGCTCATTTAATATGTGATCAAGAAAAGTGGCTTGAGCCTCATCACCTTGATCGCGGATGGCATTTACCAAATAAGAGGTTGGACCTCTAACCGTGGAGAAATCGGCCTCTTCCTTCTCCATCACTCTATTTATTAAAGGCCCCAATGAATCAAAGAAGAATTTGGTAAATAATTTAATGACAAACTGATTGGTAGCCAAAGCACCAGGAGTAGCAGCTACTCATGTTGATGATAAAGCGGCGGGATGTTCAGTCTCTTGTACATAGACGGAGGGCTATTTAAATAAAGGAGCTAGAGTAGAGCTGGTTGCTCCTCCCGGTTGTTCCTCTGCAAAATTAAAATTTTGTCATTTTGCCTGTCATTTGCTATTGTCAAAGAAGATTAAAGATGAAAGCAATTTTACCGTGGCTTGGTCCAATATCAGGTCTGTCATCTGTTGGAACAGATTCCAGCCTAGCAGATGTAGCCTCAGACATTACTGTCTGGCTACTGCATGCTTCAGAGCCACATGATAAATGACGACTACTACTAGTTATCGTCGTTGCAAGCACTATATCTTTGCACGCTGGAGGATCTTGAGAAGATCCGAGTTCTGTATGGATAAAAAATAAAGATGTCAGCTATCAATTTATTAAAAGAAGATTGCTAATTTTATTCTATACCTTGGGGATCAACCGCAGGAGTTTCCTCCAGGTCCACTTCTTCGTCTGCTATCTTTTTTGGAGATACCTGCACCTCAACATCCTTTTCAGGATCCAAGGTGTCATCAGCAGCTTCTGGAGATACATGCACTTCATCATCTCCTTCAGGATTCTGTGTATCATCAATATCTTCTGATGATGTACTATCCTCGCTTTCATGTTCTTCAGGTACCTCCCCGTTGGCAGTTGTAGCGGCCTGATCAACATAATCTTGCAGACCGAAGTCGCAATCATTTAGTGCGTCAATCATTAGACTATCTTCCTCCTCACGGACTGTTCCCGGTGTAACAGGAAGATGAGTCATTACTGCCGCTGGTGAAGGAGATCGTACAGCTTCCTCTTCTCTGGGCTCTGCAGCCTCTTCTCTCTGCTCAATTTCTTCTCTGGGCTCTGCCGCCTCCTCTCTCTGTTCAGTTTCCTCCCTCTGTTCTGGAATAAGCTCAGAGGCAGGAGTAGGAGATGATATAGTAATTTCCGCTGCAGCATTCACCACTACAGAAGACAAAATTTGCCTTGGAGGAGAGACCGTTCTTTTTCTTCATTTGTGGGCCAATTTTTTTCTATGCAGAGGCCTCTCAGGACTCTCTACATTTACTACCTCGACCTGTTTCTGAATAGAGGTCGGCATAGCTGCTTCTTCTCAGGTTGATTCAGCCAATTGTCGGGATTGGGATCTAGTAGTGACCTTCTCTGATGATGGTTCCAAGATCAACTTCTTCTTCGCGACAAGAGAAGGAGGTTCTTCTCTCCTTCTCTTTTTCTCCTTGGCCGGAGACTTAACCACTTTCAGAGAAATTCTCAGTGGTTGATTAACTTCCTCAGGGAAGTTTACTTCTCTGGAAGCTTCCAATAGATCATCCACCGGTTCATGTTGTTTGTCATTTGTTGCAGCTAATGTAGCAGTGGTCCCTTTCTTCAGACGTGTCGCTGTTGCGAAGCTATCAATAAGACTAAAGTTCTCAGCAAATGTATTGGCAGCTGTGTAGAACAACGAATATGTGTATAGCATTCTTGGGCCATTATCATTCTTGTTAGGCATCGAGAACACTGTCCTAGTGTCTCGAGCATTGTAGTAGGCCCATGCTCTCGCACCGTCAATCAGAACCCCTTTCCTTGTAGGCAAGTTATTGCGTTGCCTACATGGAATTGGTCATAACCAAATTGACGAGCGAAGCAATTCGGCAGATATGGTTCAAGGTAGCATTCCTTCTCAAATCTGTATACCAAATGTGATGGTTTAATCGCCTTCAGCCAGTCAAAAGCTGCTCGGCCCAGTGGCTGCCACCCCAGATCAACCATATTTGTCACCATAAACTCGTAACCAGCTGGAGGAGCGAAGCTATAAAAGTTCCATCCCTTGCCAAGATTGAGGGCACGTCTGCAGTCCTTCAGACTAACGTACACCCACTTGCTTCGGGAGAATCTACGCAGAAAGCTGCCACTAACTGCCCCCATGTCGGGGTTCATCAGAGATGGATGATGCAGAAGCAACCACCCGAATAGATAGGTGTAGGGCAACTCCAGTCTTGGAAAGTTCCTTTTCTCACTCTTCCACTTGATCATTGAGTCGACATACAGACGAAGACCTGCATTTATTCTACAGGTCATCGCTGATAACAAATCCATCCGGTAGCCGAAGACTAACCGGACGGCAGCGAAGAGTACGCTGCGGTGAAAGCGGTCCATGGCGCTTGCCCCGGGTACAACAAATCGGCGGAGCCAGTATGTCACAAATCCTGCCAGCTGAGCTTCTTTAGACATGGACCTGTAGCCCATTCTTATAAAGCTCTCAACAAAATCCCCGGGCTTGTGAGCGAAGGATATTGGTGTTCATCAGTAACTTTGATATCCATCCTCTTATTCTCTTCCATCAGCCTTATCACTTCACTGTTGCTGAGAGGTTGAAAGAAAGTTGGGTTGCAGGAGTCATGATCTTTGGTCTTCTTCTCAACGATATGGTTAAAAAAAGATAAGGTAACCATTTGGAGGAATAACATGTGCTGGAAGAGCCGCTCTGGTAATACAGGGAGCATATATTGTAATGGCACAGTAATTCATCGAAAACTGCTACCATTTCTGGATTTTCCCGACGCAGTCTCTCTAACTCGTCGTTTGTGGGAATATACTCCTCATAAGGGGAGTCTCCAGTTGGTAGGCATGAGATATACTTCATCTCATGGAGAGCCAATCCTATCTCCCAGCAGGGCATCATGAACGTCCATGTCCTATAGTTATACCTCTCTGACAGGGCTAGAAACAGATGAGGGTTTGGATGGAAGCCATACACGGTAGCATATACCGCGTTATAAAGCTCGATTTCTCTAAGTTTATCTTCAAACTGAGCCAATGCCCAGTTGGCTATGCAGTTCCATCTCCTGTTTTTCGGGTTTACCAAACCGGTCAGCCGGATGTCTTGATCCGGATATCTACCCTCCGTCTTTGCATACTCGTTAACAAAAATTGGTGTCCTTACCGGCAGCAACAAAGATGAGTTCTCAGAAAGGATACAACCTGGCCTCAACCCTCTTAGTAAAGTGATGTGTCGTTCAGAAGAACTATAGAACATGTCTCTATTGTTCGGGCCTTTCTTGACACAGATTTTTTTCTATCCGTGCATGTTGAAGGGGAGTAATGTCCCAGTCCATTCTCCTAGGATGGCTTGCATGAGCATATAGTGCTAGAGGAAGGCATCTAGCTATGTCTGGTAACTGGATCAGTTTCTCCTTCCTTTGGAAGGTTTTTGACTCAACTTGGGGTCTTGGTTGAGAACTTTTATCAATGGCATCGCCGAATAGGAACATAGGTTTCTTGTGAGTGATGGCGTCAGTAGATTGCAAGGGCTGTCCATTTATCAGACTTAGCAAAGTTTCATTATCCTGAGTTATCAGGATAGCTTGGCGAGAGGATGGAAGGGCATATTGTGGGAAGAGTACATGGGATAAGTCTTCTTTGAATTCTGGCTCAGCTAAAGTTCCTGTGAAGATTTCATAATTCGGGTCCTCTCTGGTATCAACTGCATCAAACAGAAAAATCACAATTTAGTACAAGTCAAGTCAGAGATTCTGTCATCAGATTGCACAAACATCAGATTGTGCAAGCATCAGATTGCGCTGATAAAACTTACGCAAGCATCAGATTGCGCTGACAATCTTGCACAAATCAGCCGATTGCGCTGACTTTTGCCAGCGCAATTCAACCGATTGTGCGAGAAGATATTCTTCATAAAAATGAAGAATAAAGGGTTCGTGCAACCAAAACCCTAAACAGGGTGGCGCAGTATGATCACATCTCTAAAAAGAGATGGATTTTAAGATTCAGTAAAGTCGAAAAACCCTAAAAAGGGGTTTTCGATCGGGTTGTCTACCTCGCAAAGCAGGGTGCGCAGCTTCGTATCGGGACGGGCGTGGCACAACCCGAGCCGAAGACTCGACGGGGGCCTTGCCCTTGTCGGCGACGGAGGAGCGCTTGGGAGCCATGAAGTCGACGGGGAAGAAAGAGTGAAGTCGGAGTAGGCTCGGGGATTTCTCTCTCTCAAGCACAATGAAAACAAGTAAAGAATAATATGAAGGACGAAGGGAACTATTTATAGTTTTTCAAAGAGCAACGGCCGCCTTAGATTGCGTCAAATAAATAGGGGTAATCCTTCCGATTGTGCAGACAGCATCATCACGTGCGCAACTTGATTGAAAATTCAAAATTCAAAGTATTTCGAAATTTTGAATAAATTCAACTTTCGAAAACTTTGAAGGGGACTTGTAGGTCCTAAAAAATCAAGTTGCACCCATCAACAAAGTCATAAAAATCAAGAAATACATCTTTCAAATAAAATTGCACAAAAGTCAGATTGCGCATCATCCAGATTGCGCAGAGTGCACTGCGTACACTCTCAAGTACGCAAGCTGACGTGGCCATGTCATTATTACCTGACATAATCAAATCTTCTAACAACTGACAGCACAAAGAACGAGGAGACTTTTCATTTATTACACCGTACAGCGCTCGAGGACAGCTGTACATGCAGCACAATCTACCAGACTGGCTGTTGTGTCATCCAGCCCAGCGCAATCTGAAGTCAGCGCACTTCATGTGGCGCACTTCATCATGACAACTGACAAATGTACACATGGCATTCATTCCATCAATTGCTCACTACGTGGCAACCGTCTGTACATGATCATGCACATTTCAATCAAATGATGCCATGTGTCCAAGACAGTTGGCCCACGATCAGACAACTGCCTGCGCAGTCTAATGCTGCACAATCCAGTGCATGTGCAATCCAACTTGCGCCATTCAGAATAACTAAAAGTTAGTTATTTCCAGAACTCTATAAATAGAGTTTCAAGTCTTCATTCCAGGGGATCAGACATAAAGTTCAGAAATATCAGAGAGTTCAGGAGTTCTTTCCCAAGTGCTGCTGCATTCTTCCGAGGCTATCGCCTTCAAATTCAGAGGCTACCGTCTTCAAAGTTCACATCGTCCAAGGGATAAAGCAATCGTCATCTAGATTGGATTCCTATAGTTGTACTTTCCCAGAATTCTTGTAATCTCTTTACAAAGTTTGTTAAATAAAGTTCATACTTTTGTTTTTGCAAACAACCACCGGCTGAGTAGAAGGATCTTTTGTATCTTCTTGTTTTTCATGATATGTGTCTTTGTAATGTCTTTCATCTTTGATCAATAAAAAGACATTTTTGTGGCTCTATTATTTGTTGCATATCTTATTCAGATATAAATAATAGCGATAAAAAAAATATTTAGAGGTGCAGGACATGATATATTTCTTAATTTTGGAAAATAATCATATTCAATTATATCTGATCAGAGGTAATATAGATGTGGCAAATATAATTTATTGAATATCATTATTTCAATAGACAACTTAATCAAAGATGACAAGTTGCTGATATAAACGAAATGAACGATATGAATCGTCGGGATGAACGGATGGACCGTCAAATGAATTAAATGAACAGATGAACCGTCAAATGAATGTGATGAACGGGTGAACCGTCGGATGAATGATTATGATGAACGGGCGAACCGCCAGATGAATGGAATGAACGGATGAACCATCGGATGAATGTGTCGCTTCATTGTCTTACGACTCTCTTTCTATAAATAGAACAAAAAATTAGATGATATGGCCACTTTTACTTTTCAACATAAAAATGTCGTCTGAAGATACATCCAAGAAGGCCGAGCTTGCCTCGAAGGTGGAAGCGGGTACTGACGAACATCCAGTCGAACTGGCTCAACCAAAGCAGATAGTTACGGGCGAAGGTTCGTTTGCCCCCAAACCGCCAAAGGACATCTTGGACTTCCTCCTTGAACCAGGGAAGACTGAAGAAGAAGAAGCCATGAGGATGACTGCTTGCAAGTTCCTAGCGGGTTCCAGCAAGAATGTTCTCGACTCTTTTGCTGATCATGTTTTTGATAAGGACGGTGTTAGCCCGCGTCCCAATTTTGAGAAGGATGATAGTGACCTTCCTTGATATTATGTACTATCATTCAAGATGAAATAAAATTGAATTTTATTTATGAACTTATCTAATAATTACAAGCAATGTCTTTTACATTTATACATAATATTTCTTGAAGAACTTTTTATTGATAGGCATCATTGCAACTCGACCGTCTAGCTCTGTGAGTTGATAGGCTCCATTTGAGAAGACTTTGCTCACGATATATGGACCTTCCCACTTTGCATCGAACTTGCCTTTGCTCGAGTGAGTCATAGTCATAGGACGTCTGACGGTTAGAACAAGCTCTCCTTTCTGAAAGGCTCTGACCTTAACTTTACGGTTGAAAGTCTTTGAGATGCGGGCTTGGTATAACTCAATATGTTGTTGAGCCATTAACCTCTTCTCATCGAGCGCTTCTAATTCTTGGAGTTGAAGAAGATCATTATTCTCAGTAGTGAGCTCATTGGCGATGGCAATCCTCAAAGACAGAATTTGAAGTTCCAGGGGTAGAACTGCTTCACAACCGTATACCAAAGAGAAGGGTGTAGAGCCTGTAGGGTTGCGGACCGTAGTACGGTAGGCCCAAAGACATTCTCCAAGCTTTTCACTTTAATTTAGTTTGTTAGTGGACACAAACTTTTTGAGGAGCTTGATGATAGTCTTATTGAAAGCTTCAGCTAAGCCATTAGCAGCAGGATTGTAGGCTGTCAAAGCGACATTGTCAATCCGATGATCGTCACAAAATCTTATAAACTTTTGGCTGATGAACTGAGGTCCGTTGTCGTGGATGATTCGTCGAGGTACACCAAATCGATAGATGACATGGTGTTTGACAAAGTTGATGACACTGCTGGTCTTGACTTCAGCCAATGGTATAGCTTCGGCCCATTTGGAGAAGTAATCGGTTATTGCCAGTATAAATCGATGTCCTCTAGAAGAAGGAGGATTGATAGGACCAATGATGTCCATGCCCCAAGCTTTAAAAGGCCATGAAGCGGCAGTCGGATGAAGAAATTCTGATGGTTGATGAATAAAATCTGCGTGGATTTAACAAGCTCGACATTTCCTCGCATATTCGATGGCATCGGATACCATAGAGGGCCAGTAATAACCCATGCATCGGATGCGATCTTGTAGTTTAGGATCGGGTTGATGTGCTCCGCAAACACCATCGTGAGCTTCACGCAATAGTTGCTTTGCTTCATCACCAGCAAGACAGTGCAAGAGTAGACCGTCATAAGTTCGCCGGTAGAGAGTTTTGGTGGTCTGATTGTAGTAGAATCGTAGAGACCGCCGACGAATACTCGTAGCCTCCTTGGGATCTTCAGGGAGTATGTCATGAACTACGAAGTCGATGAAGGGAGTTCTCCAATCTTCACTGATGACATTGACTTCAATAAGATTACTGAACTCAATATTACGATTGTTTTCGATACAGAATAATTCCCGGTTAGAGATGACCACCACCTGCTGTCTTTTGATAGGGATGGCTAAAACTGCTACAAGATTGGCCAAAGCATCGGTTTCAGTATTGCAAGCTCGTCGGACATATTCGATGAAGAAAGCTTTGAATGATGTAGCCATGTTGATTGCCGCTTCATAGTAAGGCACTAGATCTTGATGGCGAACTTCATAAGTCCCTCTAACCTGGTTAACAACCAACTTAGAGTCACCATAGACTTCAAGATACTCGACGTCAAGTTGTTTGGCTAGCTGAAGGCCAATGAGTGGAGCATTGTACTCTGCCACGTTGTTGGAGCAAGGTTCATCTAAGGAGTAGGCTCTTTGAATAGATGACACGTCTGGAGAAACAAGGACAACTCCAACTCCTGCGACAATGGCACCATTAGGTCCAATCCTGGATGCACCATCAAAGAATAGACGCCAAGTAGGAAATTCTTCAGAGATTGTATTAGACACCAAAGTCTTATCTGGAATTTTATCATAGAGTTTGGATATCTCTGGAACAGGATGAGCTGCTAAGAAATTCGCCAGGGCTTGACCTTTGACAGATTTTTGAGGAACATATACCATATCATATTGGGCTAGCAGAATGGCCCATGTAGCCAACCGGGAATTGAGTGTGCTAGGCTTCTTCATCATTACCCGAAGAGGATTAACTCGGGATACGACATGAATAGTTTGGCCAATGATGTAATGCCGAGTCTTCTGAACAGCAAACACAAGGGCTAGGCATTCTTTTTCGACCGGACTATAACGGTGTTCAGCACCAATTATAGTACGACTGAGATAATAGATTGTTCGTGGCCTTCTTTATTCTTTTGGGCAAGTAAAGCACCCAATGAATGATCCATAGCTCGGACATACATTAAGAATGGTATGCCAGAGATTGGTGGCACCAAGACTGGTGGATTCATGAGATACTGTTTTATGTCGTCAAATGTTCGTTGACATTCTTCGGTCCAAATGAAAGATACACCCTTCTCATTAACTGAGTAAATGGTCTGCAGCGTCCAGACAGATTCAAAATGAATCTCCTAATGTACGCAAGTCGACCTTGGAATCCTCGTAGCTCTTTTAGGTTGCGTGGAGGACACATCTCTTGAATGGCTTTGATCTTCTCGGGATCTACGTGTATACCTTTAGAGGTAATGACGAAGCCGAGAAATTTGCCACTAGAGACACCCAAAAATGACTTGGTGGGATTCATTTTGAGTTGATGTTGGCGCATTAGATTGAAGATAGTTCTCAAGTCTTGGATGTGATCTTCCTTCAGACGACTTTTGACAGCAATATCGTCGACATAGCATTCGATAGTCTTGCGCAGATGATCTCAAAATATGGTACTCATGGCTCGTTGGTATGTTGTACCAGCATTCTTGTGACCAAATGGCATCACAGTATAGCAGTAGACTCCGCAAGGAGTACGGAAAGAAGTATGTTTTTCATCTTCAGGATTCATCCGAATCTGATTGTATCCGAAGAATCCGTCCATGAAAGATATTCGCTCGAACCCACAGGTGTTGTCAATCATAACGTCAGTGATAGGAAGAGAAAATTCATCTTTTGGACATGCTTCATTAAGATCCCGAAAGTCGATGCAGACTCAAACTTTTTCGGTTTTCTTCAGAACTGGAACGACATTGGCTACCCAATCAGGATGCTGGTCTTCTCAAATAAAGCCACAAGCGATGAGCTTCTTAACTTCATCATCGATTACGTCCATCATTTCTGGCTTGAAGAGCCGTTGTTGCTGTTTGACCGGTTTTGCATTAGACAAGATGTTCAGTTTGTGAGTAGCAACTTTGGGATCTAGTCCTGGCATATCTTCATAGCTCCAGGCAAAGACATCAATGTATTCTTGAATAAGAAGAATTAATTCTTGCTTATCTGCCTCTGGGAGGTTCTTGCTGATGAATATTGGACGAGGTGACCCATTCTCTCCTACATCAACTTGAACTAATTGATCTTCGGTAGGAGGTTCCCGTTGTTCGAATCAAAGTTCCTATTGGATATCCATTCGTTGAGCCCAAGGATCTGTTTCGAGACTTTTTTCAACATCCTTATCATAGCCTTCTGGAAGTTCGACGGAGACCATGTTAGAAGATACAGTCAATCGATGAACTTGACCGATGCTGGTGTCAGAATCCCATGATCTGGAATCAGAAGAGTTAGAGCGCTTCTCACTATCGAATTCAGAAGCTGCTGGGGATAATACCGAAGGAGAAGCATATCCGAGACCTCTTTTGGTCCTGCTGTAGTACATCTCTGACTTTCCTCTTGGAACAGCAGTACGGATAGGAGTTCTTCGACCTTTACCGTAGTTGAGGCCACTCTTGAAGTCATAACCTATCTTTCGGATGATATCTTTTGATTGTTGACTGTAACGACGAGATGCCCCGTGTCGTTACTTTTGCTATCATCTGTATAGCTGAATTGTTGTTCTGGTCCTTTACTAAAAAGTATTGGACTTTCGCCTTTCTTACGAGCGGGAACAATACGATATGAATCCTTTGGGTGTTCAAATGAGACTTCTGTTTGAAGAGATTGCACAACTCCTATTGTAAATAACTGATAGCTATCTAACATATCCAAATAGCACTTAGCATGATAAATAACATCAGTATACTGGAAAGTAGATGCTTTTTCATTGATTTGTACATTTGTATTTACAGCAGGACCTTTAGCCTTAGCAGGCTTGGTCAGATTGATTACAAGAGGGGCGAAGAAGAACGTGGAGGAGGATTGGCTTTGTTACGATGGGTCGATAACAAGCGGCTCAGAGGAAGTGATCTCCCTTTTATCCTTGTTATGAGATAAATCAATAACAAGTGGCTCAGAAGAGGTGAGCTGCCTTTTTTCCTTGTTACGACGTAAGTCTATAACAAGTGGATCAGAAGAGGTGAGCTCCCTTTAATCCTGATCATCATCAGCTGGTTGCTTCTGGACTGGCAAGTGGATAGCCAGTAGCTTGGAAGACTGAGGGCGAGAAATACGTCCTTTAACAGGTATGATAAGGGTGTCATTAGGCACTGCTTCTTGTTCTTCTTCAGTGTCCAGAGACAGGACAACCTTCATGAATTCATCCTTGTACATACGGGCATCGTTGCAGTATGCTTCGACGCCTTTGAAAGGATAGAGGTCATCAACCTCCTTTTGCACCTCTCCATTGTCATCAACATATTTAAAACATTGATGGAGAGTCGAAGGAACAATGTTATGTTCATGCAGGAATGGTCTTCCCAATAAAGCATTGTAAGAACAACCATGATTGTCAATGATGTAGAAGGTCACATTTGTGCGAAGATTGGCTATTTGGAGTTTTAAGCGAATCTTGCCCAGAGGCTCACTCCTTCCCTGGTTAAACCCGAGAATAGTGGTGATTGTACTGGAAAGACTATGCACTGGGATCTTCAGCGCATCCAACATTGTCTTCGGCATGATGCTGAGAGCAGACCCTGGATCTATCAGAATACGATCGACTTTCATCGAGTCGACATATCCTGTATAGTAGAGAGGACGGTCGTGCCTATTGTCTTCCATCAGCATGTCATCTTGTGTGAAAGTTATGTTTGGAATTAACTCCAACACACTATGACAATGAAGACAAGAGACTGGCTCTGCTTTCGGCTTCTTCAAAAGAGCTAGACAAGTTTCAGCTTGCATGAGAGCCTCACTCAGAGTTTTTCGAGTCTCTTTAGAAAGGCGTAAAAGCTCGAAGATGGACAGTCGGGTCGGTGTATTGGCTAGTTGGGCCAAGATATCGAAGTTGTAAGGCTTTTCAAGTCCCGAGGGAGATGACTTCTTCAACGGTTTGTCGAAGCGAACTTGCTGTTTGCCTTTGTCGGCTACCGTCGGCTTGGGAGGAGTAGACTCTACAACCGGTGAGGATGCAGTAGGGATGTCCTCAGTAGAAGTAGGTTGTACTGGAGCAGGCTCAGAAGAAGAAACAGGATTTTCTTGAACTTTGGGGTAATCCTTTAGATAAGCTTTCCCTGATCTGGTGCCCAGCAAGATTTCCTCGTCAATTATGGGGTCAAAAGACACCATATTGCAAATCTTTGTCTTGCCCTTAGAGCGGTCTTTCTTCTTGGAGGAAGAAGGAAGTTCGAACTCTGAAGCAAGATCCGGATGAATCCACATAATCTCGCCATTGTCAAGAGACAAGGGGACAAGACCTTCACTTCGTGGAGAAGGGAGATTCTCGATCTCAAGAGTAGCTTTGGGGATAGGAATGACACCATGTTGTACCATCTGGGGCAGAAAATCACCGAATTGAACTGAGACCATGTTTGCATTAACAGTCTTCTCATCTTGCTGTAAAGTGACAACATCAGCGTTGACCAGCTCTTGGATTTTGCCTTTGAGCACATAACATGCTCGAGTAGGATGTCCAATGAACCTGTGATAAACACAGTACTTAGGATGATCAGTCTTACCGACTTCATCAGGCTTCTTGGGATCTGGGAGCTGGAGCTTATTGCTTTTGATCAAGCAATCAAAGATATTCACTGTGTCATTCTTGTCAAAAGAGTACTCTACTTTCGGACGAGGTTCTCTTGGTGGAGGTGCTGAAGGAGTAAAAATGGACGTAGGGGGAGTTACATTGACCGCCAGAGATTCTTTGTTCTTATTCGTTAAGTTGATATTCAAAGTTTCTTTTCCCTTGCGGTTGTTCTGGCGATTGCCACCACCCGATGTTTGATGTTCATCCCGGTCGGGATTAGACATTTGTACCCCTAGCTGTTTGAATTTGTCGGCGCTAACTTCAGCTGCTTTAGCGTTGACAATGAATGATGGCCAGTCTTGGAACTGAGTAGACCCCGTCCACATGCTGATGATAGGCAAAAGATTTGCCTTGCAGGTGTCTTTGGTGACAGCGGTCGGAGTTCCAGGAGGCATTTTCAAAGCTTCCCGTCGGAACCTTTCAATGAAACTCTCAGCAGTTTCATTGTGTCTTTATTTGATTTTATTGAGGGCTGACATAGTCATGTCGTTGATACCCTCATGAAATTGTTCCAAGAAGATTTGTTTTAGGCCAGAGAATGAGGTGATATAACCATCGGACAAGCTTCTGTACCAATCGTATGATACGCCAGCTAAACAACCGACGAATAATCTGGTAAGAAGAGCGTCATTTGGTTGAAGTTGAACAGTCATAACCTCAAAATGGTTAATGAACTGACTGGCAGAGGTGCTGCCATCAAACAGCGAGATGGTTGGGATCTTGTACTTTGGAGGGAATGGGACTTCTTTCTATTCAACCGGATAAGGTTGCTTGATTCCCAACCTCTGCAAATTGTCCTGCTCTTTGAAAGCCTCGAAGTGAGTGCGCGGGAGCTTGACAGCTTCATTGGCATCTTCCCCTGATGTAGAAGGAGCAGGTTGAGTCACAGTGTTAGGGGGGACAGCGTGGTAAGCACTACCCCCAGCACCTGATTGACTGGGTGTAGGTTGGAACTGTACCGGAGGTACTTGAAGTGATGCTACCCCTAGTCCTGCATTGACAGGCGCCGACGATGCTATGATTTCAGGATTTGTAGAAGGTACGGTCGGTGGCACTGTATGCTGGGCCACAATGATGGAATGTATACTTGCGACCATCTCGGCCATGGTCTTCAGTTTGTCTTCTAGTACAGCTATTCGTTGTTCTTGACTAGCTGAACTGGAAGCATCGGGATCTTCAGTGACAACATAAGCTGTCACTTCTCTAGGTACAATGGAGGACACTGTCTGTTCCGAACTTTCGTTGTATGCATCGTAGTCGGAGAAATAATCATCTCCTGAGTGAGAAAGAGGAAGATGACCGGAAGGATCTTGAAGATTCCTTTGACCGATTGTGTCTCGGCTTCGGGAACGGGTATGTTGGAATACTCCTTCAGAAGATTCTTGGAGTAGATCCAAATACCGTTGGCTTGGCTTGCGAGGCTTGCCGTGCTTGGAGCACTTCCTACCCCCAGTGTCTCTGGAAGTCATGTTGACAGAAGCATACAAAACTTCGTCTTCATCTTTCGACATAGGTTCAGAGTTTGAAAAGTTCAAACGATCGAAGACAGATTGTCTAGTTGTCTGACAACAACACTTGATGACCACTTTATGATTGCAGTGGTGTCCAAGAGGTTGCACTGGGGATGTTGAGATGTTGTCCCGTTTTTGCTTGAGGTGTTCTCGGAGATCGAGAACAGCAACGGGACGAGCAGAAGTTCGAGGGATGTGTTCTTTGATAACATTCGGAACACGGTTCCGGTTCTTCAAATGTTTTGTCCCCTGAGTGTACAGGGAAGTACTCATTTTATTGGCATAGGTGTCCGGATTTTTGATCCTGGAAGTTTGCTTCTGATGCTGGTTGGTCTTCGGCATTGGTTGTTTGCGTTTCACCGAAGTTGGTCGATTGAGATAGGTTCTTAGATCAGCAAACTCACCCCCAGGGGTTCCTGTCTGAGACACCAACAATTTTCCCTATCTTGAACGGGATATCTGAAGAGTTGGGAGATCTTGGAGCTCTGTTACCAGAGTAGGCAGAATACCTCTCTGATCAGTACACTTTCCTTTGACAAGGAGAGAAGAAGAATCCTTGTGGGAGAGAGTTCTTGTACTGACAGGTGCCGGAGCACGTTCAGATGGATCTTCTGCGGTAAAAACTGAGGAAGACTGAGAGAAGACCAAAGGGCTTTTTCCTTTGTTTTGTGAAGAAGGGTTAGCTAAAGAGCGTTTCCCTTTGTTGTCTTCCAAGTCATAGGAAAAGAAAGTTTGAGAAAAGACCAATGGGCCTTTTCCTTTGTTCTGGGGAAGAGGAGGAATAGCCAAAAGACTACCCCCAGTGGATTGCGCAGAAGCAACAGGGTGCTTGAGAGAAGGAGCAGAGCTTTTCCTCTTGTTGTGAGAAGAGGAGAGATTAGCCAAAGGGCTGTCTCTCTTGGATTGTGCAGGCACAGCTCGCGCATAGACTGGAGTGGTGGATGGTGCACTGGTAGGTTGCGCATGAGTAACTCTGGCAGAAAGTCTTCTAGCCTCAGTCACAGTGGCTTGCGCAGCAGGAGTCTTGTTACCATAGTGTTTGGGTTGTACTCTGGTTGCTGGAGTAGTGGATTGTGCAAGAAAAGTTGCAGCCAACTGCGCCAGAGGAATAGGAGTCTTGCACTTTGACAGAGCAATATATGAAGTGGTTTGTGCACTGGTAACAGCAGACTGCGCATGAGTAGTAGAAGCAGATTGTGCAACAGTAGAGACAACAGACTGTGCAACAGTCTTAGCAGCAAAGACATTAGACTGCGCAGCAGTCTTGGTGGCAGAATTAAGAGACTGTGTAGCAGTCTTGGGGACCCACACTGGTTGTACTTTGCTCGTGGCAGAAGTTATTGCAGTGCGAGTGGTGGTCCTGGAGTTGATCATGGCTTCATAGGCCGTCTGGTTGACCTTCACAACCAGCGTCTTCTGCGTCTTTCCGATAGACGCAACGTCACATTGAGTTGTCACTTCCTCGTCGGAGGAGAAAGTCGTCCCCAGCAGAGTCGCCATTTTGTTTGGAAAAATAAAAGTTGATCTTTATTTCAACAAACTTTGTAAAGAAGATTACAAGAATTCTGGGAAAGTACAACTATAGGGATCCGATCTGAATGACGATCGCTTTATCCCTTGGACGATGTGAACTTTGAAGACGGTAGCCTCTGAAGATTGTAGCAACACTTTGGCAAGAACTGCTGATCTCTGGTAATGATCTCTGATCTCTGTATGCGTATGTGATCCCCTCTAGGAAGGACTTGAAACTCTATTTATAGAGTTCTGGAAATAACTAACTTTTAGTTATTCTGGACTGCGCAAGCTGGATTGCGCTGCATTGGACCACGCAGACATCAGACTGCGCTGGCAGTTACTTGATCGTGGGCTAACTGTATTGGACACAGCATTATTTGATTGAAATGCGCATGATCGTGTACAGACGGTTACCACGTAATGATTCATTGATGGCATGAAGGCCACGTGTACTTTTGTCAGTTGTATTGATGGAGTGCGCCAACTGAATTGTGCTGGCTTCGGATTGCGCTGGGATGGACCACGTTGGGATGGACTGCGCTGCAGGCAGATTGCACTGTATGTACAGCTGTCCTCGAGCGCTGTACTGCACGATAAACGAACAGTTTTCTCGTTCTTCGTGCTGTCAGCTGTCAGAAGATCTGATTCTCTGTCAGTTAATGATGACGATGCCACATCAGCATGCGCACTTGGATGAGTGTGCAGTTCAGCATGCACAATCGAATTGTTGCGCAATCTGTCTTCTGTGCAGTTTAATTGAAGGATGTATAATTTGATTTTGATGACTTTGTTGATGGGTGCAACTTGATTTTTAGGACCTACCAGTGGCATCACAAAGAATCGTCCCCTAAACTCTCTCCCAGCTATAGTAATAGAGCATCTATAGATAGCTCTAATGGGCACTGGTCTGCCTCCCGTCATTACTCTACTCATCTCCTCGATAGGTGTAGCTACTAAGTGGTGTTTATGCATAAACTTTAATAACAGGAAGCTATATGATGCACCAGAATCAAACAAGCATAGAGCTAGAAAAGTATGCAAATAAACATGACTTGTGATGACATCAGCCAAATAATCGGGCTCCGTAACCTGCTCTGGCTCCGACTCAAGAGCTAGACTATAAGTCTTCCGCTGGAGTCCCTTCTGCTGCTGCAGATGTTGTCCAAACCTCTACTGCTGAGTCGGAAGCGGCGGTCCTCTCGACGGTGGTCCGGCACCTGGTACCCTCGCTACTGGGAAGTCCCGAAGCTGATGGGTGGTAGACCCACAAGCTAAACACTGCCCCAACCTCTTCCTACAGACGAAAGCGTCGTGGCCCGATCTTTTACAAAATGCACACAAGGCTCCCTTTTGCTGCTGCCGGGGTCCCGGGGCTCTAACTGGTGGGGTCGGATGATGTGGTACAGGAGGACGGTATGTCTATTGGTGCGGCGCCGGTGCTCTCGGCTGGAAAGCCTGACGCTTGGAGGGTCCTTCGAGGTGTACAGAAGTTGGCCTCTTGCAAGACTGAAGACGCTCCTCTATGCTCCGGGACAACTCTAGGCTTTGGTAGTAGTCAGTCGTACCGTTCACCACTATAAGAATGCCAATGTCTGGAACTAGACCATGGCAAAACCTACACGTCATCTCATCTGGGTCTGTAACTAAACTAGGAGCAAAACGGCTCAAGCGACTAAACTCTGCTGTATACTCGTCAACAGAACGGTTCCCCTGCTGGATGTTCTGGAATCGTAGCCCCATGGCTACCCTAGCGGTGGTCGAGAAGAATTTCTTCTTGAACTGGGTCTTGAACTGATCCCAAGTGGCCCTCCCTCTCGCGAATAGCGGCTCATTCCGGAACCAAACTCCTGCCAAGTCTATCAGCAGAAATCCTGCTGCCTCGACCTGGAGGTCATTCGGCAACCTAGCTCCAAGGAGCTTCCTCTCTACTGAGTCTAGCCAGTCATCTGCTACTACAATGCCCTCAGTCCCTAAGAACTCCTTGGGTTCAGACCCATAAAGTCCTTGATTGTCCCCGCTCTCTGCCGTGGCTCTACAGGTGGTGGGACCACGGTACGTTCCTCAGAACGCTCCATGCTCTGGCGGAGTAGGGTGGTCTGCTCCTGATGGGTCGTTAGGAACCCTGGATCAGAGTGAGCAGTTGGTTCCCGTTGAGAGTGACGGAAGCCTGGGCAGGTATAGTAATAGGTAGTGGTGGGAGTATCGGGTCCTGCTGGGACTGTGATGTGGAAGGTGGTAGAGGCATCTTGGTTGGTGGATTTGTGGAGTGGGGGAGTATGGTAGGTGGAGGTGTATCGATCAACTGGTCAACCGACTGAATAGGAAGTGTGTCATTCTCAGGTGTGGCATACTGGGATGAGCGGGTGAGCACCATCTAAATAAATAAATAAAAGAACTTATAAGGACTCTTTAAAGTAAACAATCATAAACAAGAAAATCTAATTTTAATAGCGAGCATATGATGTGATGCATTTTCTATGTTGCAATCCTAGTATTCCTCTAGGTGTTCTGAGCGTCATTCCTAATGTTGTCTAGTTACCTTAAGTTCATAATTGCAGGCATGCTTGGTACAATGATGTAACCGAACAATTTAGTCAGGACCTGCATGGGCCACCACTAAAAACATGTCACGATCTGCTACCCAAATTGTTGGGCCGAGTCATGTCAAGCCTACGCTTGCGATAAAGCGTAGTAAGCTGTTCTAAAGATACCAAGATAAGACTAAAATGTGCTAACAATTCTAAAATTAATAAAGAGACAGAAATGTTCTAAACACAAAAGTCATCTCGTATAATAGTAAGTTCCAAGTACAAGTCCAAAGTGTAAAGCTGGATACAGGTCCAGTCACAAAATACATAGTCTAATTGTCACGCCCCGATTCGGGAATCGTTCGCCTCCGCTTAGATTCACGCCGAATCGTTCGTCCTCGCTAAGGCGTGATGCCGTACAAGTCTGGAATTGCACTTGTACAAGGCGTGCTCGTGTTCCTTTTATTAAAGAGACATTTTGAATAGAGATTCGCAGCGGATGATAAAGAAGTTTTGGCAACACAGATATGATCTGAAATAAGTTCTTTATTGATATCTTTGAAATTATATTGCATAAACATAAGGCTCTCAAACAGCCGAAATGAAAGGCCAAACTTGGCTACAACATTACAGAAATATTGAAATGAGATACAACTTGTTCCATACATCATATCCCTTTATTAATAATGCAGCAATAACCACCTTCAGCAAAATGCCTTCTTCTTCAAGTGGAAACTTCAAGATGTACGAAGCTTCTAAAGAGTCGGACAGCAAGCCTTCAGCGTCTATGATTATCCACTAGGTTCCCGGCACCTGTGGAGACGAGGGTCAGTACATTCCCACATATGTACTGGTGAGCGGCCGTAACCAATCTCACCATAAATCAACAGTAGTAAAATTACATGAATGTTCACTATTGATTTGTATTCTTTCTATCTTGCCTTAGGGTCCATTAACAATTCATATATTTGATGAGAAATATAAGAAGCATACAGTGATGTTAGAAACATAAGCAATTCATGTTGTTCTAACATAAGCAGTTCATATTGATCACCAATTTAGTGAATCTTACCCACGGTCGATAGCCATCCCTGTACATATTTATGAATACCACTTACTCTGCCTGCATAAGACAATGTTAGCTATGCCACCTGTCTATATGAAGGTCACTGGCGACACGCCATCCTGGACCGTCTTACTTGGTACAACGGTGCCCTTTCAGTGCGGGTAGCTAGCCCCACTGCAAGTCCCGTTTACCGATGCCAGTACGTCGGCATAATTCCTTGTTCCCCCTAGGACGAACCGGGTCCGTGGCCGCGGATTACCGTTCTGGGAACTACCTTGTATACAAGTTGTCCATGACCATGCATGCAATGCAACTTAACTAATAAGAGACACGACATGCATGATAATAGCATCTTCCACACATATTCGTAGTTCTCATTTCATCTTGCCATTTTCCCATCTTTCCATCTTACCAACTTGTCTTGAGCCATAGGCTCGTATATTCGTTCATCCAACCAAGGGACTATTCATGTTTAACCCATTCTTTCGAACCGAAGTCCGATATACTTACCGCCCAATACTTGGGTCTTTGCATCACCTGTTAAACAATTCATATAGCATACGAGCATCATTCGATTTGCAACATAAGCCTAGCCATGTGATAATTTATCTTTCATTATCTTTCCCGTATTATTACTAGGCATCTTTTATTAAGCACCGAACGCAATAACAAGTCTACCATTGTTATGCGCGAAGATCAAGGATCGTCGAAGGATCAAAGCCACTCACTTGTTGGTGAATTGCCGAGAGAAAGAGGTCTTCCACGCAACGTCACCCGAGGTTCACCGCGTTAGCACCTGCATTGGCACCAACGTCTGGTCAGCATACTTCTTCTCTTTCTCTCAGTCATTCGATATGAAATGCGTAGACGGTGAAAGTAAATCTATGAAAACATTCATCGAAAACAATTACGAAAACGTACACAAAAGCCAACAGCAAAAGCGACATCGAAAACCAGCAGGGCAACGGTCTCGGGGCAAGCGACTCTTATATAGAACTCTTCCCCCAAGACGCGCTTCACTGCATCTTGGGCATCATTTCAAAAGAGTCCAATCCATAACGAGGAAAGGATCTCAATTTATTATCCCGCGATCCTGGTAAAGTTTCCCCAATTCTCATCCGACTCGGCCATTCGGCCGCTAGCCCGCACCGTGCTCCGCAACGGATTCAGGGCATTACATATTAATACACTAACAAAAAGTTTCGTCCTCAAAACTTAAACACAAACCCACCTAGGTCAAACAACGAAGGAAACTTTTCCTTCACCTCTGCCTCAAGTTCCTATGTCGACTCTTCGACGGAATGATTTCGCCAAAGCACTCGAACCAAAGAAACAACTCGGTTCCGCAAGATTTTATCTTTCCTATCCAAGATCTGCACGGGTTCCTCCACATAAGACAAGTCAGCTCTTAGCCCTAACGGACCGAAGTCTACCACATGGCTTGGATCATGTACATACTTCCGTAGTTAGGAAACATGGAAGATATCATGCACTCCATCCAATGCCGGTGGCAACACGATCAGATAGGCGACAAGGCCGACTCGCTTAAGAATTTCAAATGGGCCAACAAATCTCGGACTTAGCTTCCCCTTCGCACCGAATCGCATAACTCCGCGCATCGGTGACACCTTCAAAAATATGTGATCGCCCACCATAAATTCCAATGGTCGTCGATGAGTATCCGCATAACTCTTCTGCCGACTTTGCGCCACACGTAACTTCTCCCGAATCATGCGGACCTTCTCGACGGCCTGTTCTACCATCTCCGGACCAAGTACCTGTCGTTCACCGACTTCATCCCAACAAATCGGAGACCGACACCTTCGCCCGTACAGTGCTTCATACGGGGCCATTTCTATACTTGACTGGTAACTGTTATTGTAGGCAAATTCTGCTAGCTGCAAGTGAGTATCCCAACTAGTCTTCAGATCAATAGCACAAAGCCGAAGCATGTCTTCAAGTATCTGATTCACCCTCTCGGTCTGGCCATCGTTTGAGGATGGTATCAGAACTAAATTTCAATTGTGTTCCCATGGCGCTTGTAAACTGACCCAGAAACGCGATACAAATCGCCCATCCCCACCGACCTATTGATACCGGCACCCATGCAGTCTGACAATTTCATCCAAGTATAGCTGAGCCAACCGAT